>OZ010797.1:216061289-216661289 GCA_963932465.1 Maratus speciosus | reverse complement strand
GCATGAAGAAAGCTTTTACTTATTTACGAATCAGTTTGTTCGTAAATTCCGGTGACAATTAACCCTTTTAAAATTTGAGCAACAGAATTACTTTGTCCATTAAAGATCTAACATCAAATTTAGCCTTTTAATATTTATTATTTGGTAAAAATAAAGATCAAATAATTTTCTTAATCAGTTTTATAGTGTTTACTTTAAATATGTTTGTGATCAAAATTAAATGTTAAAAATATAGTAAATTCTATGACTCAGATATATTTGCCAATAGATTTGTTTAATTGACTCTTCAATACACTCTTAAAATGTCAATTAAATTGGGTTCTGTTAAGAATTATCTATAATGATTTATCTAATTTTATAATTTAGACAATTACGAAAAACTACCATAATTTCCCGCGTATGCGCCGCGGCTTAGTTAAGTCTTTTTCAGATTGGAAATTTTATTTAAAAAATGAAGTCAAATAAATGCTAAGCAAAAGCAAGTCATATTTTATTTTTAAAAAATTCTGGCAGGAAATCGAGTTATCTCAGCTGCAGTGGATACACAGGAAATTACGGTACTTTAAATCAAAACAATAAATATATTTGTAAACAAAGCTATTAAAAATAATAAGAATTTCGAGATTAAAGCATGACAACCAAATAACGAGAAAATAAACAAGTGCTTACAGCAAGAAAACAATTTCTTAGGTGGGTTAGTATTTGCTTTTATCAGCAAGTATCAATTGGAAACATCTTTGACTATATGCGATGCTTTGCTATACACTGCAGCTGAGATTTACGACAGAGATTAGAAAATTGTTAAGCAGAACAAATTTTTCGGAAACGAAGCAAGTTAAGTCTTATTAACTTCATTAATTATCTATAAGGTGTTAATTAAAATGATAAAAAAGTTTATGCGTAAACTGTCTACATGTTTCGGTTTAACCGAAACCTTTTTTCAGACAAATGATAATGTTAAACAGATACATGAACTATAATGCATTCAGACAAATGGATGTTCAACAGATACGTGAAATATAATGCATTTAGACAAATGAGAATATTTAACAGACACATGAACTTTAATGCAATGATACTCATAAATCGCAGGCAACAGCCCGTAAGGCATGGTGACGTCACGGCGACGTCGTTGTGAAGTCACACTGTGATTTTGTGACCGTCGATGTGACGTCACGTGACGTGGATGTGACGTCACAGTGACTAGAATGGGAGGTCGTTATGGCCGTTTTAGAGGTCGTTTGTGACGTCACATTGTGACCACTCTGTGAAGTCACGGTGTGACTAATTTGTGAAAAGTGTGTCATTTGTGACTATTTTGGCATTAACTTTGTGTCGAACCTGTGACGAAAGTGACAATGTTTTGAAGTCACACTGTGACCAATTTGTGAAATATGTGTCATTTGTGACGAACTTGTCATAAACTCTGTGATGATTTCAAATGAAAATCAAATTTCAAATTAATTGCTTAAAAGGCGCAAAGGCGAACTAGTGAAAAAGATTCCATGCTGGAACTCGAACCCGGGCCATCAGTATAGCGCACTTACGTTCTACCGACTAAACCACATGGAACGATACCCAGCCTGGAAAATTTCTCACTATTACATGTTGGCAAAGCTACAAACGCAGCACAAGATGCAGTATTTATCGTCAGCCACCGACATGGCGCAAACACGAAACTTAATTAAATCCAGCATCGATTGAAACTATATTAATACTTGGAAATTTTTTCAGAGAGAACCATTCTCCTTGCATACAATATTTCAAATGAAAATCAAATTTCAAATTAATAGCTTAAAAGGCAATTTTAATTTGAAATTTGATTTTCATTTGAAATACTGTATGCAAGGCGAATGTTTCTCTCTGGAAAAATTTCCAAGTATTAATATAGATTTAATCGATGCTGGTTTAATTAAGTTTCGTGTTTGCCCCATGACGGTGGCTCACGATAAATATTCCATCTTGTGCGGCGTTTGTAGCCTTGCCAACATGTAATAAGGAGAAAATTTCCAGGCTGGGTATCGTTCCATGTGGTTTAGTCGGTAGAATGTCAGTGCGCTATACTGATGACCCGGGATCGAGACCCGGCGTGGATATTTTTCACTATGTTGGCCTTTGCGCATTTTAAGCAATTTATTTGAAATTTGATTTTCATTTGAAATATTGTATGCAAGGCGAATGTTTCTCTCTGGAAAAATGTCCAAGTATTAATACTGTGATGATTCTTGTCATAAAAACTACGATAATTTTAAAGTAAAGTTTTGTTTGAAATATAAAATTTTATCTTTTTACCGTACTTTTTAGCAAGATATCGCTATTTTGGAGTCCTATTCTTCTAAAATATTTTTAATTTTCCATTTAAAAAACAATGCTTATTAACTGACATCTTTTTTTATTAAGTTAGCTTGATCTTGAATTCAAGCTTAATATTAAGAATGTGTAAGCTTTTTAATGTGTTATGATTTGTCATTGCTTTTTTAAATACGAACATGGAGTCTAACGGACATTAATACAACTGTTACTTATTAAGCCCTATTTATTTAAATTTTTTATTCCCGTATATATTGTATTTTGTGAATATGAGCTAATTAGATTTGGTATGTTTTATATGAAAAGACTGATCTGGGAAATAGAAACAACAAGTAAGATATATCATGCGTTAGGCATAGATTATAAAACACTTTCCAACTCTTCCTAAATGTTTTATCAAGACACCGGGGGAAATAACGTAAATAAGATAACTAAGTAAACATGAAAACGCGTAAAACATTTGAAAACTGATTTACGCAGTTACCATTCACTAAGGTGTAAAAAAATCATAATTTAAAAAAAAATCAAGAAAATCGGTTTTTTTTTATTTAAATCAGATTTTTTTAATTTAAATCAGATTTGTATGATTTTTTTCTCAGCGTTCAAATACTGAATAGCTATCATGAGTTTTAGGTTTCCAAAACAATTACACCACTAATTGCTAACATAATCTATGTTTTTACACTTTAATTAATAAAATTATAATTGTTAGTTTGTAATTACAGAAATAAAAACTGCAAATTAGTAGTTTCATTAGGTAGTATTATACAATAATGTTATATACATTAATATTGTAATAATTATGTAAAACTTTATAAATACTAGAGATACTTAACATTTATGAAAATTATTAACTGCATTTTATATTAAATAGCTAACATTACTTCAAATTAATTATTAAACAATCAACTCTCTAATTAGGAACATATTATACATTTTTAAGCCTTAATTATTAAAATGATAATAATTCATTTTAGAAAGAAAAAGGGACAGGATGCTAGTTCAAAGAACGGGCACTATTTCATGAGGAAATATATTAGTAATGTGTTTATTAATGATGTATGAAAAAAAAAAAGAATATTTTTTAGCATTATAAGTAAAGTGTCCTTAATTTTTAATAATTTTATGAATAACAAATTGAAAAATACAATTAAATAACATGTTTTAATAATATCCTGTTTTTTCTAAAGAAATAAAGTTCTATATTTTTGCAAGATTTTTTCCACATGAATTTAGAATACTGTTGAATGGGGAAGTTTTTTACAAGAAATCTCTGGCTACAACTACAGGTAAATTTCAACTTTTTTTTTTTTCTTTTTTTAAGGCAGGGTGCATTTTGCCAATTTCAAAAGGGGCATGGTGTGGCACCATTAAACAAAATGGCCTAGAAGAAGCAGTATAAGTAATTACAGAATTAATAAAAACTGCAAATAAGTAAAATTCATTAGTTAGTAGCACAAATAACAAAACTAACAAATATTATTTGCAGCTCATTTTGCATTTGTATTTAGGAAAATTTCTGTAAACCACCAAAATCTATACTTACACACATGTACGTGTATGCTAACCAAAAAAAAAAAAAAAAAAAAAAAAAAAAAGAGAAAAAGAAAAAAATGAAAATGAGTTAAACCCATTCATATAGAATAAATATAAGTTAGCCACTAATATCTGAAATCCTCAAAATATTTAAGTAACAGCATTATTACCTCTATTAGCTTTCAATGGTTCAATTTTGTAATATATATGAGTTACAAATAATAATAATAATAATAATAATAATAAACATTTATTCAACCTATACCAAAGAAGCTCTTGCTGTGCTTAGCATTTTTATACCAATTATTTCTTTTTCTCTTATGCATTCATTTACAATTTAGCTGCTGAGCAGATGTCATTCTTTCATTCTTCTTTAACTTGAGATTGCTATTAATTACTGTTTATTCTTTTACTTGTAGAAATGTAATTATACTTGCTATGTGTATTTTATATAAAATAATGCATAAATTGATTACCTAAAGGAAATTATGACATTGCAAATTATGTTAGATTTAAATATCATTTTTAAATGAAACTGTTTTAATTTGGATAAAAACTTAAAAACAATGCTTTTTACAAACTCAACTGTTTTTAATTTTTTTACAATACTAATGAATTAAGCTTAGAAACAATTATTTAAAGCTCTTTTTTTGTTTATTAATAAGTCAAAATACCTGTAGAAACTTTCAAATTATGTTCATGATAGATTTTAATACTTTTTTTTGACATTTTAAACATTTAGAAAATTTTTGATTTTAATCAATGATTTTTTTTTAAAAAATCGGTTGATTAAAATCATGATTTAATCGCTGATTTAAATCAACCGATTAAAATCGTTGACACCCTACCATCCACAGCCAAATATGTTTTCTAATTCTTTTAAACAGTCCTGTATTTGATCTGTAGATTGATATATATATACTATATAATGGAAAAATTTAGTTTATCAAGGAAACGCATAACAGGTTGAAATTCTCTTTCAGCAATTTATACTAATATATGGAAACATACTTAAATAATTTTGTACAACCCTGTAGTTTACCTAGAACCTTTATTACACGCCACTATTTAGTTAAAATTTTATTCAAGCTAAAACACTCTTAAAACTGATGAAATTACATTTCCAGAAATTATAATTCATAGATGGCAACGTATCCAATTCTTTGCGTGACCCTGTATATCATTTTATCTATATACTACAAACATTTCTTAGTAAATTAAATACAGTGCAGCGTTAAAATGCATAACTTATTTAAAAACCTCCTTTAAGCAATACCCAGTAACCCACGAATACTTTTGTATATTCTTGTATATGAATTATAGCATATATATATACACCATATACTATGCATAAATGTAGTGAATCATAAAAGTGTATATCATAATTAAAAATGTATTTCCAGCAATCATCGCTAATGAACAGTACTTCGGATACAATATAGTATCTGAAATATTTTGTGTGTCCCTGTAAATGCTATATACACTTCGTATTATACATGAAATAATTCATAGTATGTAAACCTCAACGACGTATATCAATTTCATTACATATCAAATAGATTAACATAAATAAAGTATGCCGCAAACAATTCCCTCCACCCCTATATCATTATATATTGGAATTCCTTTTTTAGTCCTGTAAATGAACAATAACTATTCTTTGCATCGCATATTCTATGGAATGCACATTTTAGTGCGTTTCATAAATGCATATCAATTTTATTCTGTTTGAAAGCGTGTAAAATCATTAAAAATCATTTGAAACGATTTTTTTTCCACAGGCCGTAATGTAATGGAATACAATTGACTGTCCCTGTAAATGAAATAACATGCTACAAACTTCATTACAAATAGGGGTCTTGCTATGGTAAACGTTAATAACATCCAAAAATTTTAAATAATTTAATTATCTTTAAATGTCTATTAATTATGTTAATGATTGATGATAATACTTGTCCATATACTTTTATATTTATGCCACCATGTGGTTTTAACCCAATATTTAAATAAGAAAATAAACCAGATTAAAATGCAATTTAAATCACTAATTTTAATAATCTGATCAAAGCTGTTGAAAAGGAAGTTAGATATTTTAACAAAATAAAAAATAAATGTAATGAAATATTTGTGTTCTATAACATGTTTATTAGAAGATAACTGAAATCATTGTAATAAAAAAAAAAAAAAAAAAAAAAAAAAAAAAAAAAGCAAACAAGGAAAATAATATTTTAGATATTTCAGCAAAATAAAAAATAAATGTAATGAAATATTTATGTTCTACAGCATGTTAATGAGAAGCTAACTAAAATTGTTGTAATAAAAAAAAAAAAGCAAACAGGGAAAATAATATTTTTACATACCTAATTTCATTGACGTTGTACGTGATACTTTGATTTTGGGGAACCAATTAAATCCGATTATAAGTACGATAGCAATGACTTGAATCATCTTAAACAAGTCAAAGCTACCGTAATTTTCTCGGGTTTATATTTTGTTAGCTGAACTAACTTGGATCCTGAGAACGTTCTTGTTTCAGTTTTTAAATCCGTGTCAACACATCTATGCTGTCCAGTGTCCACAGTGTCCACAGAACTGTCCAGTGTCCGCGTTTATTCTAAAAAGTTTCACTGTTACTTTTATCCGTTATTCTGCGGTCGAGTGGTAACAATTGAAATAGTGCAGATGCAGACGATATTTAAGTTTCGAAGTTCGAAGCAGATGTTTTTTGATTTTATTTGTTTTTCTATACCACAGTTTCGGAAGGAAATTAAATGCGTAATAATTTTGTCAAATTGTCTCTAATTCAATTTCCTGTTTGAAAATGTTTTATTGTATTTCATCTTTTATTTTTATCAGTTTTATTGAATTGTATAGTTTCATTTACGTAAATTATAATAATAATATTATCCATAATTAGAGTTTACTGGATAAAACATTGCTTAATTTTTCAAAATATATACAAATTAATTTAATGGTAATAATGATGACTCCCTCCTTTTTTTTAAAAGTAAAATTTGTATCACAGGTAATATATACAAAATATCTTCTTAAAAAATACAACAAGATTATCGAGAAGGGATGAGTTTTTCTTTGTCAATCTGTCATTCTCTTAATATTACATTTCTGTAGAATAAAACTTGTAAAATAATTTTTAAAGATATATTTTGAAAACAAAAAATAAAACATGAATAATTAATTATGTCGTGGGCTTTGCCTAAATTTTGTACATTAATTTTATATTCGGAAAATGTCAATTCTATTTTAAACGTTTGAAAGAAGTAGAATAAAAAAAAAAAATACTTAAAATAGTAAAACACTAAGAGGAAAAAAAAATGACTTGAATGCAAATTATAAAGCAAGAAATGCATATATGACTAAACTTTGAAGACGCTTTCTGCGTGCTCATTAAAAGCTGCAGCCTTAACTGTAATAGAAAGTTTTTAGTTTGAAACGACAGAAATGTTTCGACTACTCTTTGAGAAACTTCTAGTATAACAGATGATCATTTACAAAAATCTTTATAAAAGATAAGTCGAGGTCTTCTTACCTAAAACATTTTTTTAATAATATGAAATTCTCATAAGTAGGAAATCGTTTTGTGTTGCTGATGAATTAATTACATTTTATGTTATAAGAAAATAAAAAGTTTTTGTTAGAGGCACAGATGCAACTTGGACCACGGTTTAAAAAAAATTTTAATCCGGCAGAAAAATATTTTTTACAGTAAATAACATGTTTTTAATAATTTTTGTAATTTTTTAAAGTTTTCTAAGAAGTTCACATCTCAGTCACAATGTGACATCACTGAGTGGTGGCATTTTGGTCACAGATGTGACGTGACCACAGTGACTTACAGTGACGTCACAATGACGTCACTGTGACCATGCATGCTATGAGGGAGAAATCCAGCAGACTCTGGTCACGCAATTACATGTATAATGCAATACTTTGAAACGTTCACCTATCCATTATAAGAGAAATCATAGAAACTTGCCGCCCTCGGCGACCAGTTTGATTTACCTTAAAATTTATGTTTGGGAAAGCGTGCTAAGCATTGTATCATGTTACCTTTATTCATAATTTAATTTAATTGGGCTTCCTTAAATATAATTAATATAATCCCTTAAGCTAATATTAGTTTTTGTTGCATTAAAATATCTCAATTTGTTGTTTTTCTGTAAGCAAGTAAACTCTATTGGTTCATAATGGAAGTCTATGGGGATTTGGCGAAATATTAGAGATATCGCCAAGTTGGCGTCACTTTTGCGACTAAATTTACCGCCAAATTAGGCAATATCTCGTCAAGTTGGCGACAAACTTGGCGGCATTTGGCGACAGAACAGGGTCCCTTCTATGATAACTACCCTTATAGGTATGGTGATGCATTAAATGCTGTTCAATAACCAATCGCATGCGTTTCATTCGGACGTTGCCATTAAACAATTAACAAATAATCGCGATTTCTGTGCCACATACGATAGCGTAATTCATATATAGAATTTAACACACTACAAATACAATACGTAACAATACACCATGATTTAATGTACCAAACTTATGGGTTTACTTACTCTATGGCTACGAGTATGGAAATTCACATCAAAGTAAAAATTAAGAAAAATAACGTGAATAATGTGAGTGAGATTGTTAAATACGTGAATGGTGGCGTTTCAAATTGCTGGTAAGTTTGAGACACATACTCCTAGAGTCGGTTACTTACGTCGTAAAATAGGAAACTACCAATCAGGAGCTAATCGAAGACTTGGGTAATCCCCATCCCTAAACCTTTTGACCAGTGTTTTTCCAGGGCTTCTGTATCCAGAAGTCTATGTAATCGCTAGACCTAGACGGACAAGGGATAACCTACGGTTACATGTAAGACTATCACTTTAAGACTAATTGGATTTACGCTGTGTAATTTACGATGCTCATCCATCCTATGGCCTCTATAGTTTGATGATAGTAAATGAATATCACGGTTTCGACAAACCAACCGGATAATACTGAATAATTAGTTTACCCTTTCTTTAAAAAAAAAAAATGCCTGAAATAAATCATTGGAAAAAAAGATTCGGGCTAAGCTAATAAAAAGAGAGAGAGATTTAACTTTAACAAAATTTATTTACAGGAGATTTACCTTAAATACGAAAATACTTAAAGGAAAAAAACAATTTAAAAAAAGACATTACTGAAAAGATGGACCTCATTGGATCCTAACATTTCCTAGATATTATTAATGAAATACTCATAAAATAAAATGGTGACATAGTTTCTTCTGCGGGATTACTTATATACAATAAAACACAAATTCATACATATAATACTTTTAAAAGTCGTACCGTGGAACTCAGAATGAAACGCAGGGGTCCTCATAGGGGTGTCTATGTCGTATTAACCCCTTCGGGACGAGCGTCTTTTAAGGAATTTTTTATCTTTTATCACCGTTTTTTTAAAACAGAAATTTTTGCCTCATTGAATCGAGAAAATACTAGGATTAAATAAGGCAAAATTTACGATAAAAATTTACTGGTGAAAATAATCACTGATTCTGAGTACCTTACGCGGCACGAAAAGCGGTCGCTCGTCCCCAAGGGGTTAAGCTGAAGACACAATATTAAAATCATGTATTTGCTTAGAATGTGGCCCAACATGACCGAAAAAATACTCCTATTTTCTTTTTGACATTTTTTTACTAAGGGACATTTATGTCCTAACTTTGACTGAATCAGTTTTAGAAGACTTCTGATGGAAATGCTTCCGACACGAGATCCTTCTCTGCTTTTTTTCATCCCCTCTCTCCAAGCCAGCCTATCTCCGTACTTCTGTCCAAAGATATGCATAGAGCCTGTGAGTGATCGGCCCGAATTACCATATGGCACATAATTTAGGCCCTGGGCACTCATGAAAAAATTGGCACGCCCCAGCTAAATCCTAGTGGACAGAGGGGCCTCTCTATGCTCTAAGCCACTATTTTGCTGACAACCCCAAGTGGGTCACTTCACAGCAATCACGTGACTTCTTTCTCATGGATACGACCAAACATGTAGTTTGATCCCTGATCTCTCATAAATCGTAAAGTCATAAAATCATCAGTTGGTACATATATATATATAAAATAAATATATACAAAATAAAGGAATAATAGCAATGTTAAGTGTTCGGCTATGTATACAGGCAGATAACTTTCGTAATTATATTGCAAATTAATGATTGAAAATCCAGTTAATGATTAAATAATAAAAATGGTGGAATCACGCCACCACAAATCACTGCATTATAAGATCGTACATGTGTAGAATATTCTCGTTTGTCTTGAAAATGCCTTCGGTGAAGCCGAATCATTTTCTGTATCAAACTTTTTTACTATTTTATTTACTGTTTTATGTAACATCCTTTATCAATTAATTAAGTAAAGGGTGTTTTTGTTTAGAGCTAAACACATTTAAAACGAAATAAAACGCATAAAAATAAAGTTAATGGCCATGATTTTGGTTTTATTAAATAAGTAATTTTATGCCATAAGTGTTTAAAAATGATTTCGAGCACGTCTGGCTCGAATGAAGCGCAATCTCGAAGTTCAGCTTTAGACCACTTTATCGAGCAGCTGGAGCCGTATATCAGCCACAATGCGGCGAATGTTGATTTCCAAGTGCTCCAACTTCTGTGGTTTTTCGGCGTAGACCAGGGACGGCGAACCTATGGCACGTGTGCCATAAGTGGCACGCGGCAGATTATTTTTGGCACTGCTTAGATTCAAGTTCTACAACAAAATATAGTGCAATTTCAGAAATGCATTAATTAATCAATATGTTGTCTCTGTTTAATCTGAATTCGATTAGTTCGGTTCATTGTTATTGCCTTACAGATTAAACATGGAATTCAATTGCAGACACCAAAAGCTGTAGATTCTAGTGCTTGCTATTTTGACAATTTTTTCTGCGAGATATTCTTTTCGGTGTTTAAAAAATACGAAAAATTCAAGTAAAAACATCTTGTCAAATGAGCCCAATTCAGTTTGCATTCTCTTAAAAATAACTTACAAGGAAGGTCTCCATACGGGCATATTCAGAAAAATCTAAAAAAAAATTACAGAGCGTTCGTCTCATGTGGATATATATGCTTATAAAAATTTTTTGGGCGGAACCCCGATAGAACGTTCGTAAAACAATAATGAAATTTTCATTTATTTGGCGATTTATCATCGGTTGGCGATGAAATGAAATTTCGAAAAATACTTTTTCATGTCGAGTACTCTTTAAGATAAAAATATTTCATATTGAACTTGTTTAAATAAATTTAACTTAAATAACTGTAGTTTTGTCAGTTTTTGTTTGATTTAGCTACAGTTTTGTCATATATGTATTTATAATGAAAGTTAAATAACAAATTTTATGAATTAAAACAAAATTCAAATTGTTTCAATATCTCAAAATTAAGTCCAATTGAGCTCTGTCGGTTCAATTTTGTTGTTATGGAAACGACGAATTCCTTGGTTTGAAATGAATAACTGCTAAATGAATCTTGCCTTTATTTTGGAATACGCTTAAATATATTAAAGTATTTTTTATAGATGAAATTGTTTTTAAAGTAATAAAATTAAGTAACAAGCAACATAAATATGTAATGCGAAAAAATGTATTTATTAAACTCTCTCATTGTTTGTTTACATTCATTAAATACTTTTTACACGCATTCTAAAAATCAATTAACAAACAATTTTCTGATGCATTAAAATCGTTTGCTTTTTGGCGAGGAAAAGTACTGCTCGCCAAATCGCGTGACGCTTTCGTCTTTTCGCGCCAAATACTCGAAAGTATTTTATTTTTTTACAGACTTTCTATTGTACTTCCGCCGCTAAATTTGACTGATCCTTTATTACATACATATGTAGTTTAATTGGTATTTTTTTTTCAAAATATTCTGAGTATGCCCAGTATGGAGACCTTCCTTGTTAGAACGAAGCTAACATATATTATTTGGCATCTAAGATGAGACAAAAGAAATAATAAATTTAAATAAATTTCTAGAGTATATCAAATATTATCCATTTTTTTAATGTTAAAACAAATTTTAAGTAATTTTATTCATTATTATTTGATCCAATAAAATTTTTTATTGTTGGCACTTCATGATCACGTAAAATATATTTTTCGAAAATTTTGAAACTTGGATGTGAAAAGGTTCGCCGTCCCTCGCGTAGACCAACGGCTTCACATATCCCCACCGAAAATAATCCATTGGTGTAAGATCACATGACCGTGGAGTTCAGCTCATAGGTCCATTACACGAAATTATGCACTCACCGAATGTCTCCATCATTAAACTGATGCTGTTTTACACAATTTGCAAGCATTGTTCTGGCGTAAGGAAGAATGGTGAAATGGCAAAACATGTTGAACACAAATCATCTGTCAGCTGTCAAATTGACGGAGATAAATTGATTGTGTAAACATTGTTTTAAAATGTAACAGCATATGTGCTAAAATTTTATATATTTTCCTTTATGTACTACTAAAAAATCATACTATTAAAATAATATACTACTAAAAAATAATAGTATCGCTTTCTTTTACAGCACGTATACAACAATCTACTTGCATAAAATTGAAAACTGTTCTAAAATATATGTCTAAAGGCGTCTGTTAATTTATTTTAAATTAAAAAGTCTCTATATTAACCTTATCGTTACAAATGAAAATTAATTTTTTTTTTTCATAAATTTTTGACCACTTCTGTTTTGAAATAATTTTCCTGCAAGAAATGCTCAATTTTATAGTCAGTACACTGTAAAAAAAAATCTGTGAAGTTACTAAAGTTTTTCTAGGAAACTGGGATTCCTAGAACTTTTCATGTAACGGCAACAACAAAATTTCATGTAACAGACACACTTTTGCGCCGAAAATCAAAAAATCTGTAAGGTTACTAAGAATTTTTTTGTAAACTGGGATTCCGAGAACTTTTCATGTAACTGCAGCCAGGGTTACAAATAAAAGTTTAGTAAGATTACTGAAATTTAACAGATTCATTTGTAAAGTTACAGATTTTTGTAGCTTTACAAAAACTAGTTTTGTAGATTTGCAGCTTTTTTCGTACAGTTACAGGTGAAAGTTTAGTAAGCATGTAACTTTACATCTGTAGAACTACAGATTTTTTTTTACAGTGTACCTTGCATCATAAACAAAATATTTCAGTGCGTAAAACGATAATATTGCTTTAAAATCTAACAGCACATGTCCTACAATTTTATATATTTTTCTTTATGTACTACTAAAAAATCATAATATTCTCCAGTAGGTGCTTTATGCTAGACTTCGCAGTAACATAAACGAAGTTTTCGAAAATAATACTCTCTAAAAAGCACATTAAAGTTAAAGTCTTAACCTTTTCTTTACAGAAGCTTGTTACCTTTCTTTCTTCTACAGCACGTATACTGCAATCTACTGAAGTGCTTTAGGTGGTATCCAATCTTTCGAGTGTTAGGTAAATAATTTACTACATTATTAGTAAAATAGGCTGAGGCTTTGCACATATGGTTTATAAAATTCACTGAATAGTGTTTGTACTTCAACTATCATGAAACGAAGATTATATTATTTTTTGTAATAAATAAATTAGAATAAGCGTCTGATGAAACAATAAAAAGTTATTTTAAATACACAATTTTAATAAGTATTGCTGTACTTATAAATTTAAAATTCAACCGAATTAACTCTTTTTATTCAATATTTTGTTTAAAAAAGTAAAATATATGTTCATATCCTTAAATTACAATAAAAATATAATTTATAATTCAAACCCGCAATTGTTTGGAAAAAAAATTATTAAAAATACAAACCTTATTTGAAATTTTAATGTTTATCATCATTATATTCATATAACTCAATTTATGCAATTTTTTTGTAACAGTTTTGATATAAATTATATTTATTAAAATTATTGTGTATGGTTTAACACTCATTATGCAACTAATATCGCTTGTCAACTAGTTAAAGATCTTTTTTAATTTCTTTCGTATTTTTTTCTTTTTAATGAATCATTTTTTGACCATTATTATTATACTTTTCGCATTGTTTTTTTTACAACTGCACGTTTATTTCAATAAATTAAAGTATTTAACATATATAACCTTTGTCTTGTTAATAAACAACTTTATAAATTATTCCAAGATGGCTATATTTTATCGAAAATGTGGAAAAGGGAATTTTATATATCATATGGTATGATTTAAAAACATAGTTTTGATAACTTATGTTAAAAAACAAAATTTCGTTTTCACGCTTTTACATACTATCCGTTAAACTGGTTCTGAAATTTATCTTTTATTAAATTCTTTGAACAAAAGTTAATATATACAGGGCCATATATGAGGCATTCTCACAATCTTTTGACTTTTAAGTCCCTGAATAATAAATTTTATTTTAGTACATATTCTTGTGTTTCTTTTATTTCATATACTGGGGAACATCCCATTGCATGATTGAATAACAATATCAACGAGATTAATAAGTTTTGGTCGATGTTGGGGGTCCAAATACCAGGAAAAAACTCCTATACCGTCCCGTGTCCCTGATGCTGATTTTTAAGTTTGGAGCTGTCTGTAAAAAATTGTTTCAATAAAAGTAATTTGATGTAATTTTTGTCCAAAACTGAGATATTTGTTTTATATAAATATGTAGCAAAAAATTAACCTGCACAAATTTTTACGGCTGATATTATTTTTTTAACTCTGTCCCTGGGTCTTAGATTCCTTACCATCCCTATTGCTAAACTTATACAAAAAATCACTTCAGATGCAGCCACAGAATTTGTTTCAAGTGTTTTCTCATGCAGAAGTATGCTAGAGAAAGAATGTCTAAAGTTCTTTGACAGGAAATGTATTGCAAAATTTAAATCAGCATTTAAATATCAATTTCAAGCATCGTGGCTTTATGAGTAGTCTTACCGTCCACAAGGTTATTCCTGCACTTTTCGAGATAATTATTTTTTTTATTATTTTTTTTATTTATTATTTTTTTTAAATCCAATGTAAACAACTGTTTCTATAAATCAATGAACATTGTGGTTATTACTTAGTCTTAACACGATTTGCCTAAAAATAGTGGTAATTTTCCTTACTGTCCCATCCTTACCATCCCTTTTTTCCTATACCATCACCTTTTTTTTTTTCAACCGTCCCTTCTTTAACACCCTAAAGACAATGATATACCGAAATTTTGAACTAAAAATACTACATTGTTATTATTTCTTATTTGAATATCCTGTGGGTACTATGCAAATTCATTATAAGTAAAAATTTAGAAGAAAATAGAAACTTATAGTGGTAAAATGGTAAGTAAAATTAAACTCGTAAGTTTAACTTAAACCTGAGTTAAATAAAATAACTTTCGCTGCTGACCATTTTTTCTTTATTTTGAATCATTAAGGCATTCGTCTATCAGAGTAAAATGTTATTTTAGAAACTTAATTTCACCAGATTTTTATTCCCGAAAGTCAAAATATTGTGAGAATGCCCCATATGCTGGCTGCCACGGGCGACTTTTTTTTTTAAATTCTACCTCGCACCACTTCTCAAAACAAAATATTTGACATACAGTTTCACAACATTTGAGAGCGAAACAGACTATAAAATTTATTATTTTTTAAATAGAGCTGCGAATAGAATACAAAAATAGTTGCCTGTGGCAGCTGCGTACATAACGGATTTAAGTATCGGATTTTTAATATTTTGAGAACTTTTGTTAAAGAAAAATTTCATATATTTAAAAACTAGTCATTTTCTCTGTTTTTTTCCCTTTGTATCGAATTTTTTTTTCTTTAAAGCAATTGCTATAAAAAAAAATCAATCCTTAAATTCGTTCAAAATGTTATAACTGGCCTACAAAAAAGTAAAAAAAATAAAAAAATAAAATACTAGTAGCGTTTTAAATTAGGTGTTTAAAATTGAACTTTTTTGTAAATTTTTTGAAAAAATATTTTTAATTTTAAACTCTTAACGGTTGCATTAAACTAAAATTCCAATAGTTTATTGACACCACTTTTTTGAAAAGGAAGTATTCGTCTTATTTAATGACATGTAAAATGATACCATAAAAAAGCCAATTACACTATTTTATAAAACTGATGGCAATCAAACAAATCTCAATGAAAGACACAGTCCGTGAATATCATGGGAGAGGGAATTAAGGCGTTAAACGTTTTTCTGGATTAATTTTTTTGTAATTAGCATTTATATCATAATATCTAAAAAATACTTTTTTTACAGTTTCTAATCAAATTTTGTTTATTTTGGGTGCCGAGTCCCTTCAAACATCCGTGGAAGTAGAAAATCGTATAAATATTTACATATATACTTTTAATTCAATGCTTATTAAGAAAGATAATGTAATACACATTATATTTCGAAAAAAACTTCGATGTTTTTAAAATCCATTAAGAATAACTAAGATTGTTGACGATAGATGGCAACACAAGCAATGGAATTCCGAAGCAAAGCAGGCAATTTCTGATTTAGCAGAATTTAAAATTTCAAAGAGTTTTCTTCCCATCAATTTTAATTTAAAAGAGTTTCGGAAAGTCTAAAAGGTACTTTCGAAAATTCAGAGTTTAGTAAGAAATTAAAAATAATGTGCCATTTAGAATATAAATTATTTTCAAAGTTTTAAAGTTTTTCAGTGATAAAAAATAATTTAAAAATATTTCAAATCTTTAAAGAAAATCATAAACGTGCTTTCGAAATTAATGATCTATAAAACAAAATTGAAACGGAAAATGTCATAAAGAATCGTTTATTCTATATTGACCATGTCCATAAGAAGGAAACTCACACCTAGAAACTGCTTTTTGAGGGACTATTTCACTCGCGCAAAAACACGCACTCACTAATGTTAATCCTATGGAAGAATTTTTTTCAGTATCTTGTTTGCGTTGCCACATTTTTGAATTTTAAATTACCACATAGTAAAATGATTTTTTCGTAAGTGGAAGTATTTTAATTAAATATTTTTCTGAAGAATCGAAAAAGTTAAAAACCGGCCTTTGTGGAGGATTGGATTCAACTATCCAATGGAAAAAAAAAAAAAAAAAAAAAAAAAAAATTGCAAACTAGATTTTAAAAAAAATGTATAAAAAAATTTTCCATTTGATTAAGATTAGCGCGCGGGTACTTTCGCGCGAGTGAAATAGCCTCTTTGATTATTGAAAAGGCATGTGAGACACGAGCTTATCCTTTATATTTGAAAAAATTGAAAAGGCATGTGAGACACGAGCTTATCCTTTATATTTGAAAAAGGTCGCAAAGTTACTGAAAAATTAAACCTCCAATTTTCATTTATTCTTTTAAATTGCTACATTTTAAGTTTTTATTTTTTGAGAAAGTTTTTTCGGGGAAAAAATCGTCACTACTTTGGGACATTTCTATTACCTCACTTCGAAATTTGAACATGATGAATAAGTTGTTAGGTGTCAGGAGATTATTTTTTACTGTGATTCTTTATTTTAGTTCGAATTACAAACAATGGAGGCGCTGAGAGCAATAGGTGCTCAGTACAGACCCGATTTTTGGTACTTTGGGATCCATTCAACACATTTTAAACTTCTTTCTTCGCATGGAAGAAGAGAGAGGCCGAAAAATCGAGCCTGTATTTAGCGGTTATTGCTTGCAGCGCCATCCATCGATGCTATTTGTAACTAAAACCGAGAATCGCAGCATACAAGCTCCTGACATCTTACATAACACTCCTGCAAGAATTTTTTCAATATCTGTCACCGTTTACAAGTTATTGAATTTTAAACTCATCGGTCATTTTTCGAACACCCAATAATATGGCAACTTAATATTCTAGTTAAATATGGCATGGTTAATTAAACACAGAACAAATATATACACTCTAAAATAAGTCGGAAATTGTACAGTCGTGGAAAAAAAAAAAATAAACACCCCTACTAACTCCTCAACAAATCATCATAGAAGAAAGTTACTGGTACCGAACGATTGGAAATAAAGTCTACTTTTGAATGATGTATATAAAATTTTCTTAGGAGGTCATCTACATATTAAAACGAATCCAAACTTCATTTTTTTTAAATGGCAATACCCAATTTTAACGAGATATTTGAAATCTTCGGTTCAAACTATGCCAAGACACCAAATTTCAAGTCATTTGAATGATAAGTTTTTGAATTATAAACATTCAAAATTTAGTGCTTCTAATGTTAAATTACATTTTCATATTTTTATTTATATCTCCCGAAATTATGCTCCTAATGTGCTAATTTTTTTTGTAGTAATAATGCTAATATACCCAAACATAAATAAGCTGAATTTGCAATTTTTATAATTTTAGGATATGAATTATGAATTATGAAATTAATATTCGAAAAAATTATGAATTGCAACATACAATTTTTTTGATGGATTTAGATTTATTAAGTCCTGCTTTATGGAAATTCAAAAATTTCACATTTTTCTTCCAAGTAGTTTTCAAATTATGCTTAAAAAACAGCAAAATGATGGTTTAATGATGATGGTTTCCGTCTATGATGGAAGGGAGTAGACATTTTGAAATTTATTCTGCCGTACTGTAATCTGACACGCTTCATCGACTTGAGTGGCGCTTTAGGTGCCTTGATCAAGGAAGGGGCTCTCTCGGTTAACAATCCAGTACGGAGCTTCAATTTGGATACAGCCCTTAAAATACGCTCGTTTTAAAATAATTAATTTCTCGGAAACTTATGGTACAAATTGCATTAAAATTCGTTTTTAGTCTAATTGAAGGGTGTAGAGTTCATTTATGCAGTCAGAATTGGGTACTGCTATTGAAAAAAAAAACAAAGTTATGGTTCGTTTTAATATGTAGATGGCCCCCTAAGCAAATTTTATATACATCATTTAAAAGTAGACTTTATTTCCAATCGTTCCGTACCAGTAACTTTCTTCTACGATAATTTGTTGAGGAGTTAGTAGGGGGTGTTTTCTTTTTTTTTCCACGACTGTACGTCAAACATCACATATGAGGTGCGTTAGTACTATAACTAGTTTTATAAATATTAAGTTCTTGGTACAATAGCTGTTTCACTCATGTGCAAAAATGCATGAATACAAAATTTATTTCGATTATACGTATTAAATTCAGTAATAGGGAAATAAAATGACTCTATCTTAAATAGGATGTAATCATCATGACAACCTAGAATCATTAACTATCATTGAATTAATTACGTATAATAGGATTTAATAGAATGAAGAAAACTTTTATTAGGTAGGTGGCTTTGAACCCTATGATCTACGCTCACTAACCCCCACTGAGACACCTCAAACTCTAAAAACACGCTAATCTGATCGGCTTTAAAATAATTGTGGAAGATTAAACTGTGATTAAAAGGAAAAAAAAAAAAAAAAAAAAAAAAAAAAAGACAGTGGTGATCTTTCTGTAAACGAGTTTCGATTCATTTCTATTGATTTGAGGGAATTTTAAGGCCGGATTAGCTGCTATTAAACCTCTATTGGCTGTTTTCAAGTTTGAATAAATAAGATCAGTTAAACATTTGAAGTACACAGCGTCTTTGCCTACTGGTATTTTTTTAACAACGCTATAAGAAAATTGTTTTAAATAGGACATTTTAAATATATCATTTAAAATCTGGTGTAATTTTTGCCAACGTTTTCTTTCTCTTTTTAATATTCACGTGAAAATACGTTTGTTATTTGAAAGAGAATGTTATATGCGCTGTCTTAGAAGTCACAACTAATAGTTAGAAAGATCATCTCAAAATAGGAAATAAATGTCTCGTGTAAATATATTATTAAGTTTAAACTGTTTTGCAAAATTATTATTTGGTCATTTTAAATATGACGTAATTTCTTCTATTTACTGCTTTAAACGCATATTAAAGAATATAACTTTTTAATGATTTCTTTCTCTTTTTAATATTCACGTGAAAATACTTTTGTTGCAAGAAAGGAAAGATTTTTCACTGCGATGTTTTAGAATTGGCAACAATTGTTTGAAAGATCATATAGAAATGTGAAATATATGTCTCGTGTAAATATAATTTTAAATTTAAACTGTTTGGCAACATTATTATTTGGCCATTTTAAATATGAAGTAATTTCCCCCATTTACGGATATTAATGAATATATTATTTTAAAATTTTCTTTCTCTTTCAATATTCACGCGTAAATATAATTTTTACGACGTAATTTTCAATATTTTTCTGCTTTTAATGCGTGATCATTTAATTGTAATTGGAAAGTTTTTTTTTTTTTTTTTTTTTTTTTTTTTTTTTTTTTTTTATAATAGTCACGTGTAAACAAATTTTTAATTTGAAGGGAATATTATTCGTTGCGTTGGTTTCACAACTGGCAACAATTTAAAATAATAGCATTTCTAAAATATGTAAAACCTATCTCTCGAAATGCTGAAAATTAGAATTTAAAATGGAAATAAACCCTCAAAAAATAGTCAAATTAAAAAAATAAATGCAGTTTGCGTATCGGGAACTTCTAATGAATATCCTTAGAAAAAAATATTAAATTCCTATGTATAGTTTTTTCTCCTATAAAACTTTTTTAACGGAAGGATTTTGACCAACTTTAACATTATATATCTCTTAAAATAATTCTTCGGTTTAAAAATCGTCTACTTCAGCGTGTTTATCAAACATTTCTCTATAATACTGCGAATTTTTATATTTTTGTGTGCAGTAGTTTTCTTAATATTAGCGAAAAAGTCCCTAGGTCACAAAAAATTCATTTACTGCGGCGGTGACAGCGTTAGTTACTACTTTTTTTTTTTTTTTAAATAGAGAGATATCTTTTTAAGTTTTGGTTCGATTTTCATAAAATCTGAGATGACTCGATAGAATTCTGCAACGATTATATATATTAAATTTCAAACCATTCTTTTGAGTAGATTTTGCGCTGTTATATACGGACAGACGGACAGAGAGACAGATGTGCGGCCCAGACGACGACTATAGTTGCTATACTAGATTAATATTAACACAATTATTCTAATTGGTAAACAAATCATATTAGATGTATATTTCCAACTGGGCGAAAAATGTCCGGACCAGGATTCGAACCCGGGACCTCCTGGCTGAAGCCGCCAGTGCTCTGCCATCTGAGCTATCCCGGACGATTCTGGTCGAACTTTTTCACCCAGCTAACCTTGATGATTACAGCATCTGGTCTGAAACCTGGTTCAGCTCAACAGAATAAATCTCAGGTAATGTTCTGGAGTTCCATTACCTGAGATTTATTCTGTTGAGCTGAACCAGGTTTCAGACCAGATGCTGTAATCATCAAGGTTAGCTGGGTGAAAAAGTTCGACCAGAATCGTCCGGGATAGCTCAGATGGCAGAGCACTGGCGGCTTCAGCCAGGAGGTCCCGGGTTCGAATCCTGGTCCGGACATTTTTCGCCCAGTTGGAAATTTACATCTAATATAGTTGCTATGTATTTATGTAATGACGAATGCGCCTAAAAAATGACTAATTTTACTATTCAGGCCTTGCAATGTAGTGGAAAATCAATAATGACATTGGTTTGACTGTCTGTCTATTCGTGTATACATTTTCCTATTCACGCTTGTGACAGCGTTTCTGTCCCATAGCTTTCATTTTTATTCAAAATTAATTTAAAACATAACTTTCTTACTTTTAGATCACATTATCCCCCCCCCCTCCTTCGTATGCTGAAATATGTAATTAAATTCATTTCTCAAAACCATTCAGCTTTTATTAAAAGGCTTTCTTTCTTCTTTCTAAAAACATCTTTATTTCCAGCCGCAAAGATTCATTTCTTTTTCCCTTTTCCTTATCTGTCAGTTACCGCTTCCATAGTGCAAAGAAATAAATAAGATTTAAATGGCACATCTGCTAGTATCAAGGTCTGCATTTAATTCCATCGGATTTTTGCGCGCCACATTGATAAGAAATTTTTATCTCTACTAATACGTGAACGTTGAATATGTATTAACAATAAAAAAGTAAAAATGAACACATCTTATGGGAAGCATGTATTTATCGTGTTTTGTGGTCGAGCTAAAAGCCAGATGTCTGTGATTTCCAGCATTTTTCTCAGGCGGCGGTCTACTTTGTAAAATCTGTTGTATAATCAAGTTTCGCTTTTCTGACGCATTTCTCATCGTATTAGAAGCGCTTGCTTGCAATCTCGGCCTTCCCCGTCCGATTGTGTCACCACATTTTTGCGGTAATGTTTATCGCCAAAAGCCTTTGTACACTTTCGCGCAGTCACCAAAAGTTGTAAATTGGCGATTCTGTGCAGCGCCAAGATTTCTTGACTTCTTGCAAAAATTTCACTCCTGTTTCAGCTTTCGAGATGTAAGGTTGTCTAAAAGAAAAGGCGCTTCGGCGTCCCATGCATTATGGGGCCTCTCTCTCCCATTTTTAACTGAACCACTTTTTAAATGACCTTTTTAAATAAAGAGTAATTTCCAGTAAAGTTTTAGTTGGAGTTTTTTTTAGCATGCTCTTATTTAAGTATACTTGGATTGTCACGAAATGTATACATAATAATTAATTTCACTAACCTATTGATATAGGGTCAATAATTGATAAGAGAGATATCACCTTCGGAATTTTTGCATTATATTTATTGACATTTCACTTACATATTTAAATTTTTGTGTGCACATAAAAAAAGAAAAAAGGAAGAATACGCTTTGTGCAAAGGGAAGCATCTGCAGATATGTGCCGTGAACTTCCAATCGCGTGACCATTTTTCTCCGGTCCCATGAATCTGAAATTAATTGGACCACCAAGATATGAAAGAGCATTAAATTTCCTGGCGCTTATACCAACATTTAGTTTCAAAAGCTGATTTTTGACAAAATGGCAGTTGTAGAATTTTACGAACAGGATAATATAGATTTTTAATTTCCAAAACATCGGAATAAATTTAAAGTATAGTACCTTTGTTTTTGATTGTAGAATTCCAGCTTTCTTCCATAGGAGATGGTTGCGAAATAGCTGAATTAAAAAACCAGTAATCGTTGCAGTCTTGCGTTGAAAAGTAGATTAAAATTACTTTAATAATAAAGATTTGTGACTCAAAAAATAAGATTAAACTTGGTCTTTTCATATTTTAATAGCACAGAATACGATTCAGATTTCATAGACTACGAGCATTCAGAATAAAAAACAACGAATATTCGATGCATTAAATGTGCTGTGCTTATCAGACCTATTGCGACAGACAGAGGGTTAAATGAAGCTAGGGATACCAACGTTTAACAGTATAGGAATTTGTAGAAGGATACATTTTATGTTGCGCATTTATTTCACGCTGTCAAGTGTTATTTATTATTGGAAAGTTGCTTATGTTAATTTTCAGGGAGTTGGAATTTTTTTTTTTTCTTTTTAATATATGAATTCAACTTATAGTTGTGGACTCATAAGTAAATATATTTTTATGGTTTTTTTTTTTATATATATATAAACGTATTGTATGGAAATATATTGTTTTGAAGATAATAATAATATCATGTTGAATGATTAATTGCAAAATAATGTCGTTGTAACAAAATGGTGTGAATAGGGTAAAACCCCTTTTCACACATTTTCAGACCACTTGGCCATTTTTCCCTGACCTGGCTATAAACGTGCTTAAATGCACAGGTATCTGTCCATCTGACTAAAACAATTTTTCTGACAAGAGTTTTATACATAATACTCGAGAAAATTACAATGCATCATCAGATACACATTAGGGTGGGTCGAAAAAACCGAAATATTTATAATCGAAACGTAATAGCGCGGAAAAGTTGCCTTTTGTAAAAAAGATAAAATACGTAAAATATTACACCGATTGGTAAATATCTTTTACCGCCGCAAGGGGTCCAAATTTCGAAAAAATCGCAAAAAACATACTTTTTGCGTTTTTTTTTTTTTTAATTATCCAAACCTACCTATTCAGTTTCTAATAGAACGCAATAGCCACGCGAAGATATTAGTAATGTCACATTAACATTTCATTTTTGTGACATCGTTGCTTTTATTGCCGCAACAGGGCCAAAATTTCTAAAAAATGTTAAAAATTAAAGTTTTTCATTTTTTCAATTTTCATAACTTTTGTAATGTTTTCAGATTTTTTACATTTCTAATAGGCTGGGAAAGGCATTTTATGTTGTTAATTTCATGCACATTGTTAACCATGATCACTGTAATTCTATAAAGAAAAATTTGCTCAATGATAGAAACACCTGCAAGTGCCTTCACGTAAAATTAATTTATCGCTGCTAGAGGGCCACGTTTCACTTTGTTCGTTTTTTTTTTTTTTTTTTTTGTAATTTACTCCTTTTACTCTATACTTTGATGGCCCTAAAGATAGAAATATCTGCCAGGTTAAAGAGGTGCAAAGTTTCATCTTTGCGAAGTCAAGGAGTCCTATTTGATACTAGAACCAGGTCTCAAATATTTTCGTCATTTGACCCCATCGTCTGGCAAGGCGACTTCTATATGCAATGACATTATAGATTTTTTGAAGAAAAATGAAATCCAAACTGTAATAATAATTGCAGTCGAATTTCGCGGAGCTATCTTCAAAACAGGATGCAAAGGCGGTGTTATAGTACGATTACTTGAGAACAACTTTTAAAAAACAACTTTATTGACTTCCTTGACCTCACTTCAATGAGCTTCCACTGAGACATCTTTTCAAACATCTTGATGACGAAAAACAGGTTCTCTATTATATTGTTTCCCAATTGGTTGATCTCTTGTGATTTGCGAATTATACCAATTGCAAAATTTAAGCCAATTTTACCTGATCACCTAGCTGTTGATAAAGATGATTTGTCCCCTGACCAGAAGTATATGTCTTAAATATTGCAAGCTCTTTCAACACGCGTGTATACAATTGACCTTTTTTGCTGAGTCCCTGGACAAATATTTCACGCAAGGCGGATCATTACTGCTATTCGAATTTTGAGACTCTACGTTGGAACAAAGAAACCCTCTTCTTAACTTGTCATACTCTTTGAGTACATCCTGAAAGTGTACTGCATCAGTTGGTTCACAATTAAAATGAATCACTCATGTTTTCTAGAATCTGTGCACTATAGTTAGTAACTTACGTTACTTGACAAATAATCTACGAAAGATTATATTTCCTGTATTTTCACGAAATGACTATTTCGCAAATCATACAAATAACCTCTTTGGAATGATAGCATATGAAGAGGAGAACATCAGGACCCCAGCCATGAAGAAAATTGCAAAAGCACGAAGTTCTGTGGACTAGAATAGTGCCATCTGTCACTTTATCATAGCAGACTTCAACATTGAAGCTTAAAATTGTATGGCTTTAGTCTACTGGCAAAACTGAAAACTAACGGAACCACCTGTTATGGTTTCTCTATCGACTAACAACGCTGGTGAGTTTAAAATGTTCGATTAAAGATACCAACTATTATAACTTTCCTTGTCCCACTCAATCACTAGAAAGATGCGTGAAATTAGTCATTGAAGCGCTGATAAAGTTCGTTTACTAGAACAGAGGGAGGATCACATCTGATCAATTTTGGCCTCTCGAGGAATAATGGCTTTATCTGAAAGCAAATTATATTATAAAATTCATTTACATTAAATACTTCTTCATTTTAAGTTTATTTAACCCGTTTCGGTTAAAAATCTCTATATTTTAATTAATAAAATACTAAAACATTTTGCTCATTTTGTATAATTTTTGTGGCATGAATTGGCTGTTATGAAGTAAAACGTCAGTAGATGAAGCGATTGTCAAGAAAAATGAATGATTAACTTTATTTTCAAGTCTATTACAAATAGTTATAAAAAATTATGATATATTAATAGATATAAAGTAAAATTATTTATTTCTAGACATATTATAGAAATTATAAAAATTTAGAAAAAAAATGAAAAATTAAAATTTTTGAAATTTTTACTTATTATCGTCTTTTTGCAGCAAATATGATATGATATTTATATGATTTCATCATAATGAACATTTACCGGGACATTTCTCATATCTTCATGTAGCTATTGCGTTCTATTAGAAATTGTATTTGTATGTTTGGATAATTAAAAAAAAAAAAAAAAAAAAAAACGAAAAAAAAAACATGTTTTTTGCGATTTTTTGAAACTTTGGCCCCCTTGCGGCGGTAAAAGATATTAACCGATCGATGTAATATTTTAGGAATTTATTTTGTATTACAAAAGGCAACTTTTCCGCGCTATTACATTTCGATTATAAAAATTTCGGTTTTTTCGACCCACCCTAATACGCATGTTTAAGGTACGGAAGTTGCTATACAGACAGAGAAGCTTACATCGGAAGCTCCTTGACCTTCTAAAGATTACGCTGTTAAAAGTTCATGCACATCGACTAGGTTAACTAAAAAATACAGCCCTTGCAAATGCAAAGAATATTATTAATTTGTTTTCGCTAGATCCAAAAATAAACTGCAATGAAGCCAGATGTTCTCGGAAGCGGAAAACTGAAAACTCCACAGTAATAACGAGTTCTTCATTCAAAAAGAAACTTGAAGAATGTGAGCTAATGAGTAGTTGATCTTACAAAAAGAAACTTGAAGAATGTGAGCTAATGAGCAGCTGATCTTACAAAATGAAGCAGCAATTTGATTCAAAGGAAAACAGCGAAAGACCTCATTATTTGAATTATTGATGCCAATTGTAAAAGCAAACAAGTACGTTTTATTACTCTGATAAGAAATATTAGGATTTATGAATATTATTAGGATTTATAAATAATATTAGGATTTAAATTATTTAGTATTTTTGCAATGTGAGGGCAAAAGGCAAGAGGGACGGCCTTATAACCGCTTGTGGCGGGCAAAACGCCCAAACGCATTACCTTAGAAAATAATGCATTCCTTAAAAAGAGCGGAATTTTGGCACTGCTAAGACATATAGAATCGAAAACAAATATCACTTTTACATGTAGGCACATTTTTTCTTGTTTTCCATGAACTGTGATAAAATTATGGCACATTCTTTTCTGCACTGGGCGCTTTACTCGTTCTACTCAATTTTCTTTTTCAATCTTTTCTGTCTACTTTTAATCGCTTTGGATATTTCTACATCTTTTTTGATATTTTTATGATCAATATTTAACAAATTTGTCATTTTTTGTTTTTGTTGAACTTACATGAAATTTTATTTTTAGACAATATTAAATGAAATAGTTGAGATGAAAAATTAAATAAAATTTGAAGGTTTTTCAACAATATATATATATATATATATATATATATATTATAAAATTGTGGAAACTCCGTCATATTTTAAAAAGAAATCTAATTTGAAAATATCTACTACATACTACAGCGTCTAGAATAAATAGTGTGGAAATCTGGCATCCAAACAATGCTAAAAGTTTGAATCCCTTAAACGTGCAACGATGCTGAAATTCGTAGAGTCGAACGCAGCAACATCGGTGGGATATTTTCAGATTTTAATATAAAGATCTCATTACTACAGCATTTTGACTAGCAATCGTCTTGTAGTTTTAGAAAGTATCCTGCAGATGTCGCTGCGATCAACTCTTTGGATTTCAGCATCTTTGGACATTTAAGGGATTCAACATTTTAGCACTTATTTAAGTATTATTTGGATAGCAGATTTCCACACTATTTATTCTAGACGCTATACCCATACTACTCTATGGGAGAAAATATGCGTTTTCCCATTAACTTTCCTCCGAAATTGTAGGGCTCTGTATTCATGGGTGGACCGCTGGATTCAAAGTCACAGAATAGGTATACAGCCAGGGTTCTCGCTGCCGCTTGCCATTGCGCTAAATCGCGACAAACTGCTCCATTTGGCGAGTAAAAGATCAATCAGACTCGCCAAATTGCGAGTTCTTAATTTCTTCTCTCTCTCTCTCTCTCTCTGTCTGCCAATACAGTCGAGATTCTTATCAGCGTTGTTGAACGATTAATGTGACTTTACATATTCAATCGCAACGTGTCATTTACATTGCTCTGTTTATAGAGAGCCCCACCAGTGGCCGAGAGGTTCTGCTCTCGAAGCTGGTAGACGGGAAGTGCTGGGTTCGATCCCAATCGCGCCCGTCGGCCTAATCGTTCGGAGTTTTCGTGGTTTTATTCGAACCTTGGTTCTCCAAGCGTTAATACGGGTTAGGTTCCCTTAGAAAGGCCTCCACGGAAGGCACTCCCCCCCTTTGGGCCTATATCCCACGTGCAGATAATTGGCCGACATAAAAATACAACTGTTTATAGAGATACTAACTGAACAACCAATTCAGTTTAGCAACAGCCAAAGACATAGTCAGGATTATGGGATAGGTACCGTATATCTCGGCGTATAACACGCACTTTTAACTCTGAAAAATCACTTCATTTTTTTGTGTGCGTGTTATACGCCGAATATAAAATCGTTGATGTGAAATCATAAGAAGAAAAACATTCCAGATTTTTAGAGGTATAGTTAAATGCATTTATATATCAATATAAACAAGGGAACTTACAATATATACTTTCTAACGAAATTAATCTTCCTTATAGATAAAATGAAAAGTTCATTATACTAATCCCCAATTATATTTTCGAGAATGTCATCTTCTTCTTCACTCTCGCTTTCATGTATCTTATCCCCAACTGCCGCTTTCACCTATACATAAATAGGCATCCTCGGTACCATCAAGTTCAATTGTTATTCCACATTTTAAAAATGATTTAACAGTTATTTTCGGTTTGATTTTATTCCATGATGTTATAACCCTTTTACACATTTGCGTTCATGACGCATGCCGCATATTACCTCCTTTCGTAAATGTTTTCTAACGAAGTCAATCCAGCTGGAATTACTGCCAAATCTGTATTAGATTCGTTAATACTTTTTTAAATTCCATCTGCTCTATGGGATCTTAACATATCCCAAATTTTGCCTTAGTCAGATTGGCGAATTCGTGCAGATGGGGTGGAAGTTTGAGTGCATAATAGACAGGACCTGTTTCAAACCAGGTTTTTTAGGGACTGGTTTTTTTGGATTCCAGTGGGTAGTAATTGAGCAGACCGGAAACGATCGTGTTCACATGTAGCAAAGAAAAGAGATATTATCTGAAGTGGGGCAAAGCTGGAATTTCTGGTTTGATTTCTTGGTGTAAAGTTGATGCGTGTTATACGACAGTATGTGCTTGAAAAAAAATATATACTCTCAAATTAGGGGGTGCGTGTTATACGCCGGGATATACGGTATTTCTCTATCGTCATTTAATCACTATCTATGCTCCGGCGTCATGCTGCTAAGAACACAAACAAAATTACTCGCATGCGCCAAATAAAGAAAAGTTTTGCTGGAATGTGGTGTTGAAATTTGTCATTTACCATGTATTAGTTGTATGCAAAGTATCATTGGCCGGTTAAACCTTTTCTAGCGGTTTAGAATCGAAATCTCATAGTAATTTTTAGTATCTATTTTCACAACGGTAAATCAAAGATAGCTGTTTTTAATTTTTATTTAGACTGTTAAAAGAATTCCTAAAACATTTACATATGTAGGAGATATTTAGAAAGTACTTATTTTTAATAGTTTCTGTAGCGGATAGTCAAATTTCTATTTTATAAGCAATTACAAAAAATTAGGGTGTTGTAGAACATTTCGAAAAAAAAAAAAGAGATACAATAAGGGGTTAAAGATAGATTTTCCAGTGTTTCACGCCGAATCTATTCTCCTAACATTTCTTTTCATTTGGCTACTGTTTTTTTATTTCTCATTCGCCAAATCGCTAATATAGGTCAAAAGGCAGCAAAAACCCTGGATACAGCATTCCGAACTACTGTGGAACTCAGTGAATAATAATAATAAAAAGACAGACCAGGATGCGGCTGCAAGAATCATCACCTCATCGAGCTGACGGCTGAAATCACAGGATTAGACACAACTCGATTATCATATTAAAATGCAACTGGTCTGCCAAGTCATATCTTGGCGCAAACCACTTGCAGACCTAAATTTAGTGCTTGATCGGTACGTTTATTATTGTGTATTCCTGCAGCCACAGTATGAAAACATGGAGGACTGCGAGCAGAAAAACACAATCATAACCCAACAACTTAACTACTAAAATCAGATTTGCAGGTGTTTTCCTGCAAGATATGACTTAGCGGACCAGTTGCATTTTAAATTGAGAATCGAGTTTTAACTAATCCTGGAATTTCAGCCGCCAACTCGATAAGGTGATGATTTGTGCAGCGGCCTCCCGATCTAAAACGAACCTGTGAAAGCATTGCCAAGAGACGCAATCAGTGACAAAGAAATCGAAACAGTAAAGTTTATTGTTATTATAATTACAATAAAACAGTACATTGACAAACGACAATAAAAAATTACAAGACACTTACACAAATATTTGTACTTTGTATAATGCAACACATTTAGTAGGTTAAAATGAAATAAGATGTGCTACAGAAATTACATCTGCAAATAGTTTACCTTCATCGGTAATTGATTATGTCTTACAAATCACATTCTATTGTATACAGTATATCGTCAAGTACATGCACTGTCAGTCAGAAAAATCATGCGTCAAGCATAGTTTATGAAACACTTTCAGAATACTGTAATAAAACATTACCATTTAATAAGGAGAAAGATGATCTCTAAGACAACAATTTGGAAACCGCATAAAACATGTGAAAATACAATTTCAGCACTCGTCATCTATCGTCGGTAAAATATCCCAATTCTTTTGTGCAGTCCAGTATAGGACTTATGGAATTATACAAACCACGTAACATGCAAAAATTAGTTTATTTTAAGAAGTTTACTAGAATTTAAAACTTACTTTCAGCAATTATTGCTCTTAGACAGTACTGTAACCGAATTTTCTTGTGTATCACTGTAAATGAACGATAATTCTATGCACAGACTCTTTTAGAGTAAGCATCTTGTAGTTCACCTACATCATGTATAACAATTTCAGTATGTTTCAAATACTTTAACATCATTAATATATACTGCAAAGGATTCCCCCCGTAGACCGTATTGTAACAGAATTTTCTTGTGTATCCCTGGTCAATGAACGATAAATTCTATGCACAGATTATTCTGCATTAAGCATCTTGTAGTTCACCCATGTGAGGCACATGAATTTCGATATATTTCAAATAGTTTAACATCATTAATATACACTGTAAAAGATTTTTCCCCGTAGAAAGTATTGTAACAAGTTCATTTTTAGTGTTCCTGTTATTGTTGAACTATAAACGTTACACACTTCATTTGCAGTACCGGTACACACTTCAACCGCCGCCGCTTCAATAATATATATCAATTGCATAGCAATCCAAGTGTATTTACGCGAATTACAGACGGCAGACAGAACAGAGAGACAAACAAAAGATTTCATAAATAGAGCATGTTAGAAAGTGTTAAAAAGACCCCCCCCACCCCATCTATTTTACTGCCATATAGACGCAGAGAAAAACTAGAACAGTCATTCGGCTGAGAATTTTATCTTCTTTGATTATACGTTGTAAAAATAAGTTTAGAGTGCCGTTTTCGTATTAAATTTCCCCAAACTTTGGAAATTTCCTAATTTTGACATCATATTTGTATTTTTTGATGGATTTTACCTACTGATAATAAACAGAAAATCGTTCGGTGAAGTAGTTTAGGTATAATGCAAATGTTAAGATTTGAACTCTTAATTGTAAATTCATTTTTCTTAGTTTCAAAACAAGCTACAATGCAGGTAATTTTTTAAGCATATTTGAAACACTAAATGGCGCAATGAAATGAAATATTTGGATTTGAATATTTAAAGCTTCTAGAAATCGAATATTTTAGAAGGCTTCTCGAATTTAGAATTTTTATAGCTTGCAATTCATAATTTTATTTCCAATATTAATTTTGCAATACATAAATTATGAAATCAATATTAGAAAAATATACATTGCAATCTATAAAAATGTTTACAGAAATCGATTTCAAAAAGCTTCAAATTTCCGATTTCAAAATTTCGTTTAATTCTGCTTAGTAGTTTTTGAGTTAAATTTAAAAAACTGCCCGCGCTGTCATTTGTTTTGCTACTAATAAAATTGAATTTAACACAAGAGTTCAAAATTTTACACCTGAATAATTTCTAAATTACTTTACAAAGTAACTTCTCAATTAATATCACGATACAAAAATTAACGAAAGATCCAAATATGATGTTAATATTAATACAGAAAATATAGAAATGCATCTTCAAATATTTCCTACTGTTAAATCATAGGTAATTATTTTTTTAATCACACAAGATTATTTCAGATAAGTTATATAATGTCAACTAACGCCAATAAGTTTTTATGTTCGCATACAATGACACATCGAATGACGAAAACTATGTGCAATAATAAATAGACGATTTCAGACGTGACGTCAGTCATGACGTTTTGGTTAGAAATCGACTCCAAACAAATGGTTGCTATGTTGTACTTTTTTTTTTATATATATATTATAGCTATATATTATATCTATATCTCACATCTAAGTTTTTTAATACTTGATATGTAGTGGTAACCTTTTCTACGATTTATATTAAAAAGAAATGACGCATTTGTTGACCTTTGTTTGGAGTCAGTTTCCAACCAAAACGTCATGACTGACGTCAAGCTGAAAGTTTCTATCACAGCATGAAGACAATTAAGAATTTCACGTTTGATGGAGTTTATCAGGTGATATCAACATTCCCTGAATATTAGGCCCCCGCCCTGACTCAAAAATAGCAGCTGTGTCGTAAGGTGTTTGTATGGCGCTCTGAATTTCGACAACAACATTTTTCGAAATTCCGTTTTCTTTAATTTATTTAATATCAGAAAAATAACGTTGGTAAAACTTTTAAATATGTTTGGTATTCAAATTCAAGAGACCGCAAAAACGCTGTAAAAAAAAAAAAAAAAAAAAAAAAAAACACGATAGCCAACATTGTCATGTCAACGCGTAGGCCTAATGTATAGGGATGTTATTCAGACTCGCTTTGCAGCCAGGTTTGACGTACATATCGGAAATTTAAGGGGGCTCAGGGCTTTATCGATACCGAAAAACATGTAAACAGAGCTCGCGCTTCGAATCCATACAAAAACACATGTATTCAGTGTAACTAATTTAAACTCTGTTAAAAATTTCTGATATTTTTAAGGTATTTTTGTAGTCTTATAAAATTATAAAATGAAGTACTTCAATGCAATAAAATAAAAAAATATAGCAAAATTTATATAACACAATTTTCGAAAAAAAAAAAAAAATTGTCATATCACCATCCGTAAAGATATCTTAACGTTGAATTGACATAAGAAACTAATTTTAACTTTAAAATGATCAGGAAACTTTACTTTATAGAATGAATTAAGGTCAATTAACTATTACTATTAGATAATTATCTATCACTCAAAGGAAACCTTATTAAAAAAACTCTAAAATTTAAAAAGTCCTTCCGGCCAGTGCCGGGAGGAAGAGGTAGCTTTCATAATTCTTATTTAAAAAAAGCCAACTTATATCATACAAACACACGAAGCTCAATTTAGTGGAAACCGAATATAGGAGATTCAATACTAATTTTTATCAATATAATGAATGAGAATTTCGCGAAATTAGTCAGCTTTATCCACGCTGCTTTTCTTTAAAGTAACTTATATTTGGCTGCCAAATTCGGCAATTTCTTAAAGTGCCTGTCATTTTAAGACAACATGGTGGATGAGGCTAAGCAGTGAACTTGGTCGAGACCTTAGTAATTGCTGTGCACATGCTCACTCACATCGGAATCGATTAATATATAGGAGTGCTGTCGCATGCAAAAAAATCAGATTTTTCAAAATGTCACCCACAATAGAAATGGAAACTGCTATATCTGAGCCATTTTTTAAGGTAAAGACAAACAAAAAATGCTCCTGAATCCTTATATCAAGATCAAATACTTAAGAAAGAAACCTTTTTCAATTTCTAATTTTTTTGCACCTCACTTTAAATATATATATATTTTTTAATTTAATGGCCGCCATTTTGAAACAAGATGGCTGATGAATCTGGCCAGCGAACTTGGTCGAGGTGTTGATGTATACTATCCACAGGCCTTCTTACATCGAAATAGGCGAATACGTGTGTTATCGCGTGACAAATACAAGATCGTTTCAAAATGTTAGACATGCTAGAAATTCAAACTGCTATAAATCAACCATTTTTTAAGATATCAACAAAAGAACAAATTTTCAGAAACAAAAACTGCTCCGGAATCTTTGTATCAAGGCCAAACACATAAAAAAAATCTTTTTCATTTTCCAATTTTTTAATACCTCATTTTGAATTTTAAATTTAATTTTTTTTAAATGGCAACCCTTTTGAAACAAGATGGCGAATGAAGCTGGCCAACGGACTCGGTCGAGACATTGGTATGTACTATGTACAGACCAAGTTACATCCAAATAGGTTCATAAATACGCCTGTTATCGCGTGACAAAAATCAGGTCGTTTTAAAATGTCAGCCACAAGAGAAATTCAAAATGCTATTACTCAGCCATTTTTTTTTAGATATAGACGAAAGAAAAACTGTTCCGGAATCTTTGTATTAAGGTCAAACACATACAAAAAAATGTTCTTCATTTTCCAATTTTTTGGTATCTCATTTAAATTTTTTTATTTTTTTATTTTTTTAAATGGCCGCCATTTTGAAACAAGATGGCGGATGAAGCTGGCCAACGAACTCGGTCGAGATATTTGTATGTACTATGTACACACCAAGGTACATCAAAGTCGGTTCATAAATACGCCTGTTATTACGTGAGAAAAATCAGGACGTTTCAAAATGTCACCCACCCTAGAAATTCAAAATGCTATAACTCAGCCATTTCTTAAGATATAGACGAAACAAAAACTGCTCCCGAATCTTTTTATCAAGGTCAAACACATAAGAAGAAAATATTTTTTCAATTTTCAATTTTTGGTACCACATTTCAAATTTAAATTTTTCTTAAAAATTTAAATGGCCGCCATTTTTAAACAAGATGGCGGATGAAGCTGGCCAACGAACCCGGTCGAGACATTGGTATGTACTATGTATAAACGAAGTTACATCCAAATCGGTTCATAAATACGCCTTTTATCGCGTGACAAAATTCAGGACGTTTCAAAATGTCAGCCACACTAGAAATTCAAAATGCTATAACTCAGCCATTTTTTAAGATATAGACGAAACAAAAACTGCTCTGAAATCTTTGTATAAAGGTCAAATACATAAGAAAAAAATATTTTTCCATTTTCAATTTTTTGGTACCACATTTCAAATTTTAAATTTTTAAAAAAATTTTAAATGGCCGCCATTTTGAAACAAAATGGCGGATGAAGCTGGCCAACGAACTCGGTCGAGAGATTGGTATGTACTATGCACACACCGAATTACATCCAAATCGGTTCATAAATACGCCTTTTATCGCGTGACAAATTTCAGGACGTTTCAAAATGTCAGCCACGCTAGAAATTCAAAATGCTATAACTCAGCCATTTTTTTAGATATAGACGAAACAAAAACTGCTCCGGAATCTTTGTATAAAGGTCAAATACATAAGAAAAAAACATTTTTCCATTTTTAATTTTTTGGTACCACATTTCAAGTTTAAAATTTTTTTAAAAATTTTAAATGGCCGCCATTTTGAAACAAAACGGCGGATGAAGCTGGCCAACGAACTCGGTCGAGACATTGGTATGTACTATGTACACACCGAATTACATCGAAATCGGTTCATAATTACGGGAGTTACAGTGTGACATAGATCAGATATATATATATATATATATATATATATATATATATATATATATATCAATTTTGAACGGAGGGTGGTTTCGGGGTCTGGGGGTCATGATCGATGAAAATATACCAAAATTTTTTGAAATCGCTTTCCTCCGAACGGCTGCAATAGGTAGCTTTTTTGTAAAGAAAGCTACCTAAAATTTAAAAAACCCTAAAAAATACAATTTTTTTCCATTAAAAATACTCAAAATATTAAACTATCTAAAATATATTAATTCATTCTATAGATAATGATGTTATATGTATGCAAAAAAAATTAAACTATTTCATCAAATAGTTTTTTTTTAATCTTACGGTCAAAAATCAAGTTTTGAGAAAACGCGACTTAAAGTTGCAATTAAATGGGCGCGGATTTGAAAGTGATTGTTACATAAATGCTTATAACTCAAATAGATCAAAATAGAATAAAAATAGATACTAAAAAAATCGATTTTTTTAAAGTTTTCAAGTCATGTAGTCATGTAGTTTCAGTCCCTTAAAATATCCAAAGACGCAAAAACCGATTTAGGTGTATTCAGGTGACCCAGCTGGCCATGGAAACGCGAAAAGATGGTAAGACGATGTCACCATTTTTTTGGTATGGTATTATTTCTATAGCAAAAATGCGTTTTTTAACACCATTTGCGAGTTTTTACTGTGTTAATCATTTTGCGATAAAAAATATAGATTATTGTCTCATGCGAAATTTTTGAAATTTTACTACTGTAACCATAACTGTGGGACCTCGATTGCTGTTCTTTATGTCGTTCCAGAGTCCATGCGATAAAATAACGACATCCCAAGCTGCACCTCGTTTTCTTCATCAGTATAGTCTCTAGCGGCTAATTAGCATGTAGAGATAGGTGTTGTACCTAAATACATGTATTATATATATATATATATTTTTTTTTTTTCAATAGTATTCTTCTCACATAACTTTTATCATAATCGAAATCTTACAGTATTTTCTCTTCTTGTTTTACCTTTGAAACATCTTACAATAGCATTTATTCAAATATATAATAATACATTTCACAATAATGGTGCATGTTCAGATTATAACACAAAATATTTTTCGAAACAATATCATTATACTCAGAATGGCCTTAATGAACCTCAATATCATAAAAGCATTCACAGTTATAAACATATCAATATACAACAATATTTTTAGAGCCATTGTTACAGTTAAACGCACTTTTAAGCCATATTCACACAGAATTAAAGCAATATCAAATTCATTTACTGCAACATATTGCAAATACAATATTGCTGTACGTTGTATTATATCATGTGGTATTGAAAGTAACACATAAATGATACAACAATTGGAATTTAAAAATTTACAAATATTACAGTACATTTAACATATATCAGGGATGGGTCAGTTGCACACTAGAGGGCGAATTGTTACCACAATTGCTTAAGGGGTCTCAGAACTCTTAAAGTTGGAAAAAATGAAAAAAAAAAAGACCATTTCCAGCATTTAATATCTTAAAATGTATTTGATTTTAAGGCCCAATTTTATTTGGGATGAAAGATATAAGTATGTTCTTTCATTTCAAATATTTAAAAAGATTGTAAGATGTGGAATTTTTTGGAGCATTTACAAGGGGCTCCAAACTGTCGACATTTGACGAGCGGAAAATCAGCACAACATATCACGTGCAGGATTACAAAATAAATTTTGCAATTAGAATGAAAATTTTGGCGCCTACTTATACTCCAGATTGTAATAATTACCCTGAAACTAAATAAATTTGTATATCAAGCAATTTTATATTTTTTTTATGCAAAGTTGTATTTAGCTGATGAATAATTTAGAAAATTTCAACAGTATAATCACCTTAGAGTTCTGCACGGGCCCGGCCCGCGGGCCGGCGGAATGAAGGCGAATTTTCAAACGGGCCGGGCCGGCAGAATTAGGACAATTTTTTCAACGGGCCGGGTCGGGCCGACAGACAAAATAAACGGGCCGGGCCGGCAAAAAAATTAATCGGGCCTATCGGCCCGATATAAGAATTCAAGCGAAGCAGATAAAATACGAGCCATTTTCAATTAATATGATTTTCTCGAGAAGTATAAATGTGCGTCACGAGCCGATGCGAGTTTAACAACATCAATACAGAAATGTAACATGTCAATCGTAGAGATCGGCATCGTACAGTTACAAGATGTCTGATTCCGGGTTTAATTTTTTTCAGCAGACTCGTGCCGGGACGGAACGGGTCTTAATCGATCTCAGGATGTGTAGAACAGTCATTGTGTTTTGTAGTATTAATAGTAATAATGAACTTCTCTTAACAGTATCTTCGGAAATATACCTTAAGATGGTCCTCATATTCACTGCTCAACAATGCGAAACTTTCAGACACATTTTCTGACTCATTTTTAACTATAAAGGTATAAAATTGACAGGCCTGCCTATTGAAGGCATTTGTAAACGAATAGCTTTTTCCATATTTGATAAATTACTTAAAGAGATAACAGAGATTCTTGTCACGTCACTGTCGTTTTTCTCCTTTCCTGTGCTATCGCTTCCGGAAATTCGACTCAAAACGCTAACTTTGACAGTATTTTCAGAAAGATATATTTCTTTTATCTATGAAAAAAACGACATTTACATAGCTTCTGAATAAGAATACCTGCCAATCTTACGCGTTTCCGAAAAGAAATGAATTCATAAATGTGTCGAAATGTAGCTCTTTTGGATTTCAGAAAAGCCTTAAAAATGAGAGAAATATTTTCACAAATCTACTTTTTATTATACAGCTTCAAAAGTTATTGTGTTTTTAATCCTTTATTCTGAACTACATTAATCTTTTAATGAATCCTTATTTCCATTTTGAAATGTCTGTAGACACGATGATTAAACACTGTAAGTAATCGTTAATGTTTACTATTGTGCGTTTTCTGTTTTGCGAACATCATAGTAATGTAAAATATACTGTAAAATGTTCCCATAAATATGTATGTAGTATTCATTAAAAGAATCTTAATTGTGTGTTCAGAAAAACGGATTTCTTTTTTTTGTAGAAATTGTGTCGGGCCGGGCCTGTTTCCACTGATTCTTGTACGGGCCGGGCCGAGAACTGTAAAAATGAAACGGGCCGGGCCGGGCTCGGGCCGAACTTCCAATTTTTACACCGGGCCAGGCCGGGCCAAGATAGCTTTCGTTCGGGCCGGGCCGGGCTCGGGCCTGGAAATTCCGGCCCGTGCAGACCTCTAAATCACCTAAAAAAAATATTTTTTTTAAACAAATACAAAGGATACTTTAGATTCAGTTTATACAGACTAACATGAAACATATGTTTTGAAAATGTCATGAAAAAAATGTTCAGAAGTGTTTGAGATATCGTGCGCGTTATGCCCAAAAACGTCATTTAGAGAAAAATGACTTCAAAGTTTCGGAAACGCCGCTTCAGCTATTGAGAAGGTATAATTCTAAAAGCCATAACTTCTGTCCTAGTAGGATTTTAAAGGAAACAATTATATCAAAATTTTCATAAAATATGATAATTTCATAAATTTAACATCTATAAAAAATTAAATTTTCGAATATTTTGAAGCTTTAAGAGTCCTGAGACCCTTTAATAGTATAATTCACCTTATTTATTCTCAGAAATTCTGTCTTTAAATAAGGCGATGAATACTCTCAAAAAGTTAGAATTGACAGATGGGCCACTGGAGCGCAACTGGTTCCATCGCTTAATTATATAATATATCACTTTTATAATTCATTCACTATATACAGTACACTGTATAAAAAGACAAATGTTTCTTGATATAGCAAAAAGGCTTACTAAAGTATAAAGTAACCTCTTCCGAATTACCCACGACTCCAGAAAGTGCTCCTTTATCGTCAGAAACCTCAGAAATCAACAGCTTTACAAGATGTAACAAATCTGATGATTGTGATTTCTGAAACCAAAGCTTCTTTTGCTGCGCGTAATTTTTGGAAATGTTACCAAATAGTTTTTACAATGTTGTATTAATCAGTTTTCTCTACCCGAAATATAATTTTTTCGAATACTACCAATTCTCAATTAAACATTTTCAGCTGAATAAGAGAATTTATATATTCAAGAGCAACAACATAATATTAATTATTAATGTTAATACTATTAATTCGCATGTTAATGGTAATATTGTTAATTTATCACGTTTATTGAACAATTTGAACAATAACCTCTGTACTTGAGAATCGATAACACCAGAAAAAACAATGTTTTAGAAAACTGATTAACACACTGTAAAATGTACTTGGAAATGCTTGCGAAAATTTCGGTCAGAAAAAAACTTTTTTTTCAGACATGTATCTTTCATTCTTGGAAATCTATGCAACACATACAATTTGATTTATAAGCAAAAGGTTTTTTAAGCCGAAAACGAATTTCCAAAGCGATGGATTGGCAGAGGTGACCCTGTATCTTGGCTCGTTTGATTACCAGATATTATGCTGTGTGGGGGTTTTTTTCTTTAGTAATATAATACAAACACCGTGATGTGTGGCTCATATTAATGATAAGAAATAGGAAAACTCATGCTAATATGATAAAGCGTTCTTGTATGGTATTCGACTATCCGTTGAATCAGAGGTTGTTAAACTGTGGTCCGCGGGTCCCAAACAGTCTTCAATGAATCTTCAGGGGACCCGCTAAGGACTCGCATTATGTATTTTTTTTTTTTTTTTTTTTTTTTTTTTTTTTAAATACCTGAGATAAATCTTTCGAATTTTTCGATCCCTAAGGATTCCGTCTTAGAAAGTTTTATTGCATCTCTATTCGTTTATGTATAATTTATTTACTATAAAAACATAACAATTTCAGATTTAATCCTTGGGATCCGCGAAGATAGAGAAAATACGAAAAGGATTCTGTGCTGTCTATTGCTGCGTTTACATTATGTTGTAACCATCTCCTCAAGTCTACGAGGACTGCAAGGGACAGGTTTTCTAACCAATCAGCTAGCTTCATTGTTTGTTTACGCGCTGCTGATTGGTTGGGTCTTAAATTTAACGCCTGGCAGGACAACAGCTAAACTGATAATTACATAATGAAAATGACCCTTTAGAGTTTAAGAACTTTTTCGTTAGATATGAAAAAACTCCCACAAAAACAGACTTTCCTTGTAACTAAATTTTAAGCTTCAAATAAATAAAAACCAAAGTTCTTGGTTAATACCTGTATTACACGATACACTTAAATATTTATCGATTTTCATCAGGTATAATTGCACTAAAAAGAAAATACTGCTTTTTCAGATAAAATGGAAATGAAAATTTTATTTAGAAAGCAACGGAAAATGTATTTTATGTAATAAATTAACAAAGCATTTCTTAATAACTATATTATAACTGTCTAGCAAATATCAAGAAACATAGACAAGCATTAATGCCCCATTTTTTAGTGCAATAGTACCTGATGAAAATAAGTAAATATGTAAATGTATAGTAAATTTTAAGTATTGTTATTATATGTATATATTATATAACTTGGCTATCGTATCGTATTTTTTTTTATCGAGTATCAAGGTTGTAAAGTTAATTCTCCTTCGTACTTTATTTCCACCTACAGATTTACATGTGTTTAATGCTATCCTAAAACAGAATTGAATATGTGTAGAGTCTTTGACGAGTACGTATGCACATATAAAATAACAATACATAAAAGGAAATCAATAAAAATTTTTACATGTTAAATTTTATCATCTGCAAAATCAGCTGGTTTAAGAACAATCTGCAATAATGTGTAAAAATTGTTTCTTTTTATTATTATTATTATTATTATTATTATTATTATTATTATTATTATTATTATTATCCCGAATTAAAAAATAAGAAGTTAGTTGCAAAATGTCTCGAAGTAGTAGACGCCGTGTATTAGTTTTATATATTGAATGCTATACAAATGAATAAATATATATAAAAATTGTGCAAATGGATTTGACTCAACTTATCAAATTAGAAACATACAGTATCGGGTTTTCAAAACATTGTACAAAAGTTCTAAATATAGCTGAGTTTCCTCTCAAATTTAACCGTCTTTGTTTTGGTTGAAGTGTTTGTTGTTCTTCCTCTTCCAGATGTCATTCTCATTGCGTCTTCTTTAGGCTTACAGCACGAATTATTTCCAAAAAGGACATTTTTAAAGCCAGTCCGGAATTTATTGTTAAAAAATGCGTACAAAATTGGATTTATACAGCTATTAGATGCGCCTAACCATTGAGCAATAGGGGCTGATACTTCGATTACGAATTCTTCTAAGCTATTTTCTTGATATGGCTCTCCCACATTCATCCTAATAAATATTACATACAGAGGTAACCACGAAATCATAAACGCCAACACTACTATAAATATCATTTTGATAACTTTGATTTTCGACCTGTGCATTACGCTGTTGTTGTGTTCACCTTCTCCCGGCATTTCTCGACGCCAAACTTTCACCCATATGAAAACGTAACAGAGAAAAATTATGCAAAGTGGTAACAAATAACAGAGTAAAAAGTGGGCAATGAGGAAATAAATAGTTCTCATTCTCTCTGTCGGCCAGATTTCGCGACACATGTACAAAGTGTCGCCATCGGATGTTCTCCCTAATGTCGTCAGTTGAAAATACACAGTCCAGGGAAGAGTGATGGTGAAACTGAAGATCCAGATGGCGGCTATGATGAAGCGACATCCACGTGAAGATATCTGGCATTGCATTGGGTAACAGATAGCTAGAAATCTATAAGAAAGGTAAAGGAGATACAAAATAAGGAGAATAAAAGAGAGACAACAAGATTAACTAAGACAAACAAAGCAAGATTAAATTTTTACGTACTGGTATTAATAAATATTAAAAAATTTCGTCTCACATTGAACCAAACTATGTTTGGAAATTGCTGCAATTTTTGTTTGGTAAATTGGTGAGCCACATAAATAGTGCTCGCTTTAGTTGTATGCACCTATATTTTGTGCAACAGTATATATACGATATAAAGTTTAATTAAACTTATATAATTATAACAAGGTTACAGAATCCATATTTTGGTTCATTGTAGCACTGGCATAGCTAGAAACTTATCCGAAAGATGAAGGAAGAGCAAGATAAGAAGGGTAAAAGGATTTATAAAAATATAAAAATAAAAGTGCCCAGTTAAACTGATGGCATTGAGCTCACAGGCTATTCACACCAATCGTATATTATACTCTTACTTCGAAGAATAATGCCTCTCGAAAAATAAATTAAGGGGGACTAGCCCCCCCTTTCCCCTCTTTATACTTCACACTAGAACTCCCGGAAGGAGTCTATCCGTCTCCGGCCATATGTTTAAATGTCAACTGCAACCAGAAATTCTTTCATAAAATAAGTTAAATTTAAACCACGCAGATTTACGTTAAATAAATCAGTCAAATAATTTCAAATAAAAATTCTAGTGTTAAATATTTTTATGAAACTTGAGTAAAATTTCCGGGCGTACTAGCCTTAACTTATGAGCCTCCAAATCTCATCAGGGAAACGCCTTATCAGAATAAACCGGTATGCCAAATTTGAAGAAAATCGGATAGAAAACCCATTTATCTAAATTAAGGGGGCATTAGCCCCCGTTCCCCCTTTATACTTAACCAATGAACCTCCAAAACTAATCAGGGAAGCGCCTTATCAGAATCAACTGGCATACCAAATTTGAAATAAATCTGTCAATTCTGCATGAAAAACCCATTTATCTAAGTTAAGGACGGGAAATTAGCCCCGTTCCCCCTTAATACTTAACCTATGAACCCCTAAAACTAATCAGGGAAGTGCCTTATCAGAATGAACCTAGAAAAAAAAATTGAAGCAAATCGGAAATTTCTATCAAGAGTAATCGCGCTACGTGCATACATACATACGTACATACATAGAGTATCTACGGGTTAATTAGCTCTCAAGATTTGATAACCTGGGAGCTAAAAAATCAGTTTTTTACAAAGTTTAAATAATTGTTAAACATTTTGTTTCACATAGAACCAAAATATCGATAAAGTTGCCATAATTTTTATTTTGTAAATTGATGACCTACAGAAAGAGACTCTTTTCTTCAAAGTATCTATATTACGTTAACAAATATTGAGCAATTGCACCGTAAAATATAATAAATAAACACACAATCTTGCTCAATGGTGCACAAATTGTTTTAATTGGTCAAAATATTTTCCCGAAGACGGCTGTAGAAACAGCTCGAAACGTAGATTTTAAATGTTAGTTTATTAAAGTTCGTATTTTGTGCACCATTGGGCAAGATTGTGTATTTATTTATTATCTATATTACGTTCAACAATTTACCTAATAGAGGTTAGTTCAACTTGTATAATTACAGCAATATTACAGAACCCATAATTTGGCTTACGGTAGAATTGAAAATTTTAACTGTGTCCTGTGTCCTGCGAAAAAGGTGACAAGTTGATAAAATACAGAAAACGTTAAAAGACAACAGCATCAAAAACGTAATGATTTTTCATTTTTCTGTGAAAAGTTTAATGAAAAATAAAATAAGCATTAAATTAGCAATATTACGGGATAATTTAACTATGATTTTTATTTAAGAATGCTTTGTCTTTATAGTACTATATTAAAGAGATAAAGAAGCTTAAAATAAGCGAAAATTGTACAGAAAGAATAATATCAATGAACACAAGAATAGAATACAAGTATATATTTTTAGACAAATTTAATGCAGTGGGCTAAAATTTCACGAAAAGTTGATTTGATAATAAAAATGAAAATTTAAAACAAAGTAAAATAAAATGCATTTAAAAAATATATAAAAACAGCATTACTTTAACAATATTACTGGATAAATTAATATTAACTTCGTATTAAGATTTCATAATAGGACTTTTACTTTTGTAGCATTATCCATCATTACTAAAGCAATCAAGGCTGTAAAAATGACAAGGAAAAGGCAAGATAGAGTAAGTTATGCAGCATATGAAAAGAAATATGATTATTTTTTACAATTTTAATGAAACAAGAAATTTTGTATAAAATAACTGTTGATAAACATTAGGAACGAAAAAAAAGAGAGGAATTCGAAATGTTTGAAATGATGGAATAATTGCCGAAACGTCAGTGAAGGCTTACTGTGAAGACACGAAAAGTTTTGGTTTCCGTTAGTCTGTCTGTCTGTTAGTCTGTCTGTCTGTCCCGCGATAACTGCCGCAAAAAGCATCCGATCGGCTTGAAATTCCCTGGGCATGTTGATGAGCTCCCCGGATTTAGCTGTATAGTTTTGGGTTAAATTTGGTTCATTCGTTCGGAATATACAGAACATTTTATTTTGTGATATAATGCTTTTCTATGGGAAGTCAGACGATTTTCAAATTTTCATTTGTTGAAAGAAATCGCTCATATGAATAATAGATTTAAATGGTAAATTCTGGATGCTGAAATTTTTAAATAGGAGTATTAAATTATTCTTATTAGTTTGCAATTTTGTCAAAACATTTGTCAGAGCTTTTAAATTAGGTGTATAACTTATGATAGAATTTTATACATGTGTTCGAATAATATAAAACATTTTATTTTATGAATTTACTTATATTTCATTTTTTCTTTTAACCGTTGCGTAGCAACAGCATCTCATCTAAAAATATCATAAATGTGAAAGTATGTATGGCTTTTTGAAGTCAAATCAAAGCAAAAGGAATGAATTAATGAATGCCTTTGTATAGATATTTGCATATAGATTTATTTAAACGCAGAAATGAAAATAGTATTTATATACTATATAGAATAATATTTTCATTTATTTATTCAACTATTTGATTATAAATGAAAAAGTTCGTTATTTTCATACAGAATAAACTGACATTATTCTGTTAAATTTTATAAACTTTATTGTTGCCAAAAAAAAAAAAAATGAATAACAATTTCTCCCAAAGAGTTAATTTTTATTTGTAAGATTTTCACGTGCAAAAGAAAAATGGAATAAGCAAATAAAAAAAAAAAAAAAAGGATATATAGGACAGGAATGAATACATATAAACATTTCACACCAAATACCACCTAAAATAGTTTTTGTAGCAGTATTTTCCCAGCACTACGAAGAAAGATTCCTCGATTTACACGATTTTACTTGGCCTTCCTTTTCTCATTCTTTGCGATTTCATTTTCGCAATTGCGTGCATTAATTGGCACAAAATTTTACATTTTTATGACTGAGATATATGTAAGGCCATACAAATAAGAAATTCCGTATTGTCTCCTATAAAATGTGATAAAGTGTTGGTTAATCATATATGTTTTTATTAAGAGGAGCAGAGCGGCCAAGCCTCCGGCGTTCTGGATACCAGTATTTTAATACAGAAAATGTTACTTTATTTAATTGAAACATTTGCGCGATTTAAAAGAACATTTTCTCTAAGATGTGCAAAAAGCTTGAGACTTGGTATGTCTGGTGGGGAGTGAAATGTTTTACTTAATGCATTTATCTCTATTTTAATGCTACGTGAACAACGTCCGTGTAACAGCTTGTAGAGTGTAAAATAAATTAAATTATTAAAATAATCCTTATTACGAAAAATGAAACAGAAAGTCCGGCTAAGGGAAATGAAATGTTAGTTAACCTTTCGTAATTTGACCTGAACATAGGTTTGCGTCAAATTTCAACGGTATTTGTAACATCACGATTTTAAATTAAATGTAGATACTATTAAAAGAAAATCACAAAAAATACTTAAAGGCGCCAAATCATGTTTATCTATTTAACGATGATGAATTATTAACTGTTAGGTTTAGAAGCCCCCCCCCCCCTTCTTTAGGGTGATTTTAGTAAGTTAATGCTATCGAGTACATTTTTTGATATTTAGATTAGATCTTAGATATAAATATTGCAGAAGGGTAATCAAAATTATTTTTTTATAAACAAAATTTATAAAGGTATTAGATTTCTAAATTAGATGTTTCAGTTTACATTTCCAAAAGTTCTTTATCCATTAGATACAGGTATTTGTGGTTAGCAGGCAAGTAAATACTGCTGTATGGATATTAGGATAACGTAAAATGCTTGACCGAATTATTGCTTATCCTTATAAATCGCAGTGTAAAAAGAAATCTAAGATATAGGGTAATCATTAACTCAATCAGTAGAAAATTACAAATGCAAAATAAATTACACAACGGGGGGGGTTCAGGGGGGCAGAGCCCCCCTGAAGAAATTTGCTTTATTATATAAAAATTACTAGAATAAGTAGCTCATGAGAATTTCAGAATATCCTTACATAACAACGTGTTTAATTTAACGCTTTTAATGTCTGAAACCATCGAAATATTTTTTTCCTTTTATAAATGTTTGCGTAATTTAAATAGTTTAAATTTTGTTTTTGTAGAAAGATTAATATTACGCAAAGTTTGATAAAAACAATGAGTTGCAGAGATGACGTTGAGGCTCTTGATCTGCAGATTTACTAGTTGCCGAAATGTCAGTGAAGGCTTACTGTGGAGACACGAAAAGTTTTGGTTTCCGTTAGTCTGTCTGTTAGTCTGTCTGTTAGTCTGTCTGTCTGTTCCGCGATAACTGCCGCAAAAATCATCCGATTAGCTTGAAATTAAGTGGGTATGTTGGTGAAGTACCCGGATTTAGCTGTATAGTTTTTTGTTATATTTGGTTCATTCGTTCGGAAAATATAGAATATTTTATTTTGCGCAATAATGCTTTTCTATAGCAATTCAGACGATTTTTCCATTTTCATTTGTTGAAAGGAAATGGCTATTACGATTGAAGGATTTAAATGGTAAATTATGGATGATGAAATTTCCTAATTAGAAACATACATTATTCATATTAGTTTGAAATTTTGTGTATACATTTGTCAGAGTTTTTTTTTCGGTGTATAACATATGGAGGGAGTTTATATGTTTGTTCCAATAATATAAAATATTCTCTTTTACAAATTTAATTAAAGTAAATGCCCATATTTCATTGTTTTAATTTTCTTTTAATTGTTACCTAGCAACGAAATTACACCTAAAAATATCGTAAATGTGAAAGTGTGTGTAATTCTTTGAAGTCAAAAGGGATGAATTAATTAATGCCTTTGTGTCTTTACATATAGATGGAATTTACCCCAGAAATAAAGACAGGTTGTGTTCTATTTATTTTGTCCAAATGTTTTTCTTTTAAATTAAAAAGCTCATTATTTTCATAAGGAATAAATTGACATTTTGCTATAAAATATCTTTTTATTTACCGTTGCCAAGGAAATCAGATCGCGGAATAATAATTTACATGGAGGAATGAGATAGAAAATAATTTATCCTAAACAGTTAATTTTGATTTCAAAAATTTTCATGTGCAAGATGAAAATGAAATAAAAAATAGGCATGAATACGTCTTCATATTGGAAATTAATTCGAATGTACGAAAAGAATGTGAATTTGACCTCGTATATCAAAACTAAAACGAATACGCTTTGAGGTTGAAATAAAAGGGCCTTGTGTTATGATATTAATTCTTATTATTAAAAAAAAAAATTTGCCATTATCTCACGTTTTATCGTCTGCACGGCTAACAGAAATGTTTAATTTTTAATCGAAAATTTCAATGACAAAAAAAATCTTTTGAAAAGCAAATACATAGTAAATGTCAAAATTATGCACCGCAAAATGATCTCTGTCGAAAATGACGTCACTATATCGGGAAATAAATATTTTCATTCTTAAAAACCAAACATTAACTAGATTGCCTGAAAAAATATTTTTTGACGAGTGTTACTTCTTAATGCAGCCTCATTTCAGAAAATATGAATGAAAAGTATTTTATTTTTAAAAGTAAATTACATTTTCGTTCATAAAACCTGAACTTTTAATATAATAGCGTCAATGTAAGTCATTTTCTGTCCACCGGTATTGAAACATAAGGCTCGGAAGTGTAAAAAGAAATCTAAGATTTACAATAACCATTAGCGCAATCAATAAAAAGTTATATATGTAAATTTAATGAGACCATGGGAGGGTTCCGGGGGGCTCCGCCCCCTGAAGAAATCTACTTTATTATCTAAAAAAATACCAGAATTAGTAGCTCATGAAATTTTCAAAATATCCTTACATAACAACGTTTTCAATTTAACGCTTCTAATGTCTGAAAACTTCGTATTTTTTTATTCTTATAAATAATTGCCGAAACGTCAGTGAAGGCTTACTGTGGAGACACGAAAAGTTTTGATTTCCGTTTGTCTGTCTGTCTGTCTGTCTGTCTGTTCCGCGATAACTGCCGCAAAAAGCACCCGATCAGCTTGAAATTAATTGGGCATATTCGTGAGATACCCGGACGTAGCTGTATAGTTTTTGGTTAAATTTGGTTCATTCGTTCGGAAAATATGGAAGATTTTAATTTTCTTTATAATGCTTTTCTACGGCAAGTCAGACGATTTTCAAATTTCCATTTGTTGAAAGAAAATGGCACGTTTGATTAATGGATTTAAATGTCAAATTATGGATACTAACATTCCAAATAAGGGTTTTAAATTATTCCTATTATATTGAAGTTTTATCAATGTATCTATCACATTTTTTTATTTACGTGTATAATGTTTTGAGGACATTTATACATGTATTCCAACAATATAAAGAATTTTTAAATTAATTTTCTTGTTTTACATGATACATATTTCTTTTTTTTTTCTCCTTTTCTTCGTTGCCTAGCGACTGTTATTCGTAGCCTATCATTGCTTCAAATATAAATGAAGTTAGTAAATTACGTTAATTTGTTGCATGTACTATTAAAAGGCTATCACAAAAAATATTTTATCGCGCCAAATCGATGCAATTTATGCAATTAACAGTGGGCACGATAATGAATTATTTTCCAGTAGATTTATAGATCTACAGATATGCATATTTTGGGGGGCTTTTAATATGTTATTGCTATCGCATGGATTAGGATGTTTAAACTAATGTTTAACCATGCTATTAGTGAAAAAAAAGTACAGTAAAAGGCATGTAAATCCTTTTTAACACTTTCCAACATGGATGAAATGTACCGGGTGTCCCAAAAAGGACTGACTGATTTTAAAATTCAATAACTTGCAAACGGTGACAGATATTTAAAAAATTCTTGCAGGAGGGTTATGCATAAGGTCAAAAGTTTTATTACTGTGATTTTCGATTTTAGTTCGAATTACAAACAATAGATGGCGCTGTAAGCAATAGTCGCTAAATACAGGCTCGATTTCTGGTCCTTTCTCTTGTTCCATGCTGAAAAAGGAGATGGAAATGTATTATCCTGGCCACGAAGTACCAAAAATCGAGCCTGAATTGAGCGTCTGTTGATCGCAGCGCCATCTATTGTTTGTAAATCGAACTAAAATCGAAAATCACTGTAATAAAACTTTTGACCTTATGCAATACCCTCCTGCAAGAATTTTTTAAATATCTGTCACCGTTTGCAAGTTATTGAATTTTAAAATCAGTCAGTCCTTTTTGGGACACCCGGTATTTATGACTTCAGTTTTTCTATCTGTCGCCTGCCGTGTCTCTACGTGCTCTAACTCGCGTAAATATAGTCGGGATTGCATGTAATTGATATACGTTATTGAGGTTTGCCAAAGTATGTTTGGTATTAAAAATGAAGAGTGTAGCATTCATAGCTTAATTACAGGGGCCCTCAAAACTATTCCGTTACATTATAGTCTTTGGGAAAAATCGTCTGCGGTGTATTTGAATAATGTTACACAATTTTAAACGTAATGAAATTTATATACTTTATTAAGGTGCACTAGAACCTGGTTACTATAAAATATGTTATGTGTAGCACTTACAGCATGCGTACAGGGAACTCAAAAGTATTCATAATATTACAATCTTTGAAGAAAATCCTTTTGTGGCGTTTTTTAATGGTGTTACTCTGTTACAAAATAATAAAATTGATATGTATTTTTGAAACATTTTTGTAGTATATGGGGTGCAAAGCATATTTTTTTTTCAGGGTCACACAAAAGTGGTCGATTAAAATGTGGTCTACGGGGGGAAAAAAACTCTTCACAGCTTATTTTAACACATTAGCGACGGGAAACGAGAATTCTCGTTTTTATTCAGAATACGTCATTGGCTAAGGGAGTGACTTCTACCTTACAGAAAAGACATTTATATTGTGTTGTCCATATTTTTCATAGATTGTAAGACATTATATATTACATCCGTACATTGAAAGATATTTACTGCTGCATAAACATGAAAAACATATTTCAGAAACCAATTTCCGAAACACTTTCAGAAGAGGGAGGAGCTTCTACTGTTTTTAAACCCAGATTTAATTAAATTGCCTGTCGTCAGTGTGTTAATTGTGTTGCACTAATTCAAACATTATGAAATTAAATTACATTACCGTGGTTGACTACAAGAAGCTTGAATATGATTTGTATCGTATTTATCGTTCATTTATAGGGTCACATAAAAAATTTCGGATACAGTTCTGGTCTATTAGGGATGATTGCTGAAGAGCATTTTCGATTATGGTATGCGTTTTAACGTTAAGTAAATTTGTGCTTAATAAGTAGTGCTTAAATATTGTATAGACCATGTACAGGGATACACAAATGAATTCGTAAGTATAAATGAAAATGAGCGCGCGCGAATTGCTTCAGTGTTTTTTTTTTTTTTTTTGAGTTATGTATTTCTCAGCCCAATTACATTTAGTATACTAACAAATGTTTGCAGAATTTAAATAGAACCATATACAGGACTCCACAGAAACTGGATATATGGTGCACACTATGCATACTAATCCCCGGAAATGTGATATGAGCAGTTTTAAGAGGGTTTTTTGTCTGCATTAAATTTAAATGTTATAGACGACGCGTAAAAATCTTCACGTAATATACAGGGCTGTAGAAAATAATTCATGTACGTTTCCGTCTATTGGTAGAATTTACTAAAGGACATTAACACAATTAATTGATAATTACAAATGTAAATTAAATTACACTACGAAGGGGTTCAGGGGGGCAGAGCCCCCTGAAGAAATCTACTTTATTATCTAAACATTACCAGAATAAGTAGCTCATGAGATTTTCAGAATACCATTACATAACAAGGGGTTTAATTTAACGCTTCTAATGTCAGAAACCTTCGAAATATTTTTTCGTTTTATAAATGTTTATGTAATTTCAAAACTTTAAATTTCGTTTTTTGTAGAAAGATTAATATTACTCAAAGGGCGCTAAACACAATGAATTGTAGAGCTGACGTTGAGGCTCCTGATCTGCAGATTTACTAGTTACGTAATTCGAGAAATTTAAATTGCGTTTTCCAGGAAATTGAATATTACAAAATTGTGTTTAAAAAAAGACTTGCAGAGCTGACGTTGAGGCTCCTGATCTGCAGATTTACTAGTTAATCTTCTTCTTATTATTGCCGAAACGTCAGTGAAGGCTTACTGTGGAGACACGAAAAGTTTTGATTTCCGTTTGTCTGTCTGTCTGTCTGTCTGTCTGTTCCGCGATAACTGCCGCAAAAAGCACCCGATCAGCTTGAAATTAATTGGGCATATTCGTGAGAAACCCGGACGTAGCTGTATAGTTTTTGGTTAAATTTGGTTCATTCGTTCGGAAAATATGGAAGATTTTATTTTTCTTTATAATGCTTTTCTACGGCAAGTCAGACGATTTTCAAATTTCCATTTGTTGAAAGAAAATGGCACGTTTGAGTAATGGATTTAAATGTCAAATTATGGATACTAAAATTCTAAATAAGGGTTTTAAATTATTCCTATTATATTGAAGTTTTATCAATATATCTATCAGATTTTTTTTATTTACGTGTATAATGTTTTGAGGACATTTATACATGTATTCCAATAATATAAAGAATTTTTAAATTAATTTTCTTGTTTTACATGATACATATTTCTTTTTTTTTCCTTTTCTTCGTTGCCTAGCGACTGTTATTCGTAGCCTATCATCGCGTCAAATATGAATGAAGCTAGTAAATTACGTTAATTTTGTTGCAGGTACTATTAAAAGGCTATCACAAAAAATATTTTATCGCGCCAAATCGATGCAATTTATGCAATTAACAGTGGGCACGATAATGAATTATTTTCCAGTAGATTTATAGATCTCCAGATATGCATATTTTGGGGGGCTTTTAATATGTTATTGCTATCGCATGGATTAGGATGTTTAAACTAATGTTTAACCATGCTATAAGTGAAAAAAAAGTACAGTTAAAGGCATGTAAATCCTTTTTAACACTTTCCAACATGGATGAAAAGTATTTATGACTTCAGTTTTTCTATCTGTCGCCTGCCGTGTTTCTCTACGTGCTCTAACTCGCGTAAATATAGTCGGGAATACATGTAATTGATATACGTTATTGAGGTTTGCCAAAGTATGTTTGGTATTAAAAATGAAGAGTGTAGCATTCATAGCTTAATTACAGGGGCACTCAAAACTATTCCGTTACATTATAGTCTTTGGGAAAAATCGTCTGCGGTGTATTTTAATAATGTTACACAATTTTAAACGTAATGAAATTTATATACTTTATTAAGGTGCACTAGAACCTGGTTACTATAAAATATGTTATGTGTAGCACTTACAGCATGCGTACAGGGAACTCAAAAGTATTCATAATATTACAATCTTTGAAGAAAATCCTTTTGTGGCGTTTTTTAATGATGTTACTCTGTTACAAAATAATAAAATTGATATGTATTTTTGAAACATTTTTGTAGTATATGGGGTGCAAAGTATATGTTTTTTTCAGGGTCACACAAAAGTGGTCGATTAAAATGTAGTCTACGGGGGGAAAAAATCTCTTCACAGCTTATTTTAACACATTAGCGACGGGAAACGAGAATTCTCGTTTTTATTCAGAATACATCATTGGCTAAGGGAGGGACTTCTACCTTACAGAAAAGACATTTATATTGTGTTGTCCATATTTTTTATAGATTGTAAGACACTATGTATTACATCCGTACATTGAAAGATATTTACTGCTGCATAAACATGAAAAACATATCTCAGAAACCAATTTCCGAGACACTTTCAGAAGAGGGAGGAGCTTCTACTGTTTTTAAACCCAGATTTAATTAAATTGCCTGTCGTCAGTGTGTTAATTGTGTTGCACTAATTCAAACATTATGAAATTAAATTACATTACTGTGGTTGACTACAAGAAGCTTGAATATGATTTGTATCGTATTTATCGTTCATTTATAGGGTCACATAAAAAATTTCGGATACAGTTCTGGTCTATTAGGGATGATTGCTGAAGAGCATTTTCGATTATGGTGTGCGTTTTAACGTTAAGTAAATTTGTGCTTAATAAGTAGTGCTTAAATATTGTATAGACCATGTACAGGGATACACAAATGAATTCGTAAGTATAAATGAAAATGAGCGCAAACTGCTTCAGTGTGCGTTTTTTTTTTTTTTTTTTTTTTTTTTTTTGAGTTATGTATTTTCCAGCCCAATTACATTTAGTATACTAACAAATGTTTGCAGAATTTAAATAGAACCATATACAGGACTCCGCAGAAACTGGATATATGGTGCACACTATGCATACTAATTCCCGGAAATGTGATATGAGCAGTTTTAAGAGGGTTTTTTGTCTGCTATAAATTTAAATGTTATAGACGACGCGTAAAAATCTTCACGTAATACACAGGGCTGTAGAAAAGAATTCATGTACGTTTCCGTCTATTGGTAGAATTTACTAAAGGACATTAACACAATTAATTGATAATTACAAATGTAAATTAAATTACACTACGAAGGGGTTCAGGGGGGCAGAGCCCCCCTGAAGATATCTACTTTATTATCTAAAAATTACCAGAATAAGTAGCTCATGAGATTTTCAGAATACCATTACATAACAAGGGGTTTAATTTAACGCTTCTAATGTCAGAAACCTTCGAAATATTTTTTCGTTTTATAAATGTTTATGTAATTTCAAAACTTTAAATTTCGTTTTTTGTAGAAAGATTAATATTACTCAAAGGGTGCTAAACACAATGAATTGTAGAGCTGACGTTGAGGCTCCTGATCTGCAGATTTACTAGTTGCCGAAACGTCAGTGAAGGCTTACTGTGGAGACACGAAAAGTTTTGGTTTCCGTTTGTCTGTCTGTTAGTCTGTCTGTTCCACGATAACTGCCGTAAAAAGCATCCGATTAGCTTAAAATTAAGGATGCATGTTGGTGAAATCCCCAGATTTAGCTGTATAGTTTTTGGTTAAATTTGGTTCATTCGTTTGAAATATATAGAACATTTTATTTTGCGACCTTTTGCTTTCCTATATATTCAGACGATTTTTCCAATTTTATTTGTTGAAAGGAAATGGCTCATATGATTGAAGGATTTAAATGGTAAATTATGAATGATGAAATTTCCTAATTAGAGCCATACATTATTCATATTAGTTTGAAATTTTGTGTATACATTTGCCAGAGTTTTTAAATTCGATGTATAACTTATGGTAGGATTTTATATATGTGTTCCAATAATATATCTTTTTTTTATACATTTATATTTTTTAAAAGCACATATTTCATTGTTTTTATTTTCTTTTAACTGTTGCCTAGCAACGGAATTACACCTAAAAATATCGTAAATGTGAAAGTATGTGTAAGTGTTTGAAATGAAATCAAATTCTAAAGGGACGAATTAATGCCTTTGTGACTTTACATACAGATGGAATTTACCTCAGAAATAAAGAAAGACTATGTTCTATTTATTTTGTTCAAATATTTTTCTTTTAAATTAAAAAGTTCATTATTTTCATAAGGAATAAATCGACATTTTGCCAAAAATTTAACTTTTTTTTTTTTTTTAACCGTTGTCAAGAAAATCAGATTCCGGAATAATAATTTATCCTAAACAGTTAATTTTGATTTGAAAGATTTTCATGTGCAAGAGGAAAATGAAATAGAAAATATACATGAACTAGAACGATAGCCCGTCAAAAATGACGGAATATGAGATACGAAGATCTGTACAACATATGTGCAAGAATATGATTTTTTTCTCGCTTGTTTCGCAGTGATAGATGAAAATAACAGATTTTGAAAACGAAACTCATTTATGAAAAATTGTAATACAGTAGAAGACCAATCTGCACAGCTTGGTTCGAAGTGTTATGTGAATTTAAGGCTTTTTGCTGATTACAGGTCATGTCTATGTTATAAAATTAGATATATGGCTTCTTTATGCTAAATAAATTGTATAAATATTGAAATAAAATGTCTGTGTATATGAAATGAAACAGCGAATATGTTGCCAATTTTCCTTGTTCGCCAAGGTCCCTAAAGTGGAGGGTACCGATAATTTAACTTTTGTATCCAACTATATAAAGCGCGGTACTTTTAAAGTATAGGGGCCTTGGCATATTTTTTAAAAAGTTGCCATAATTTGCGGTTCAGAACTGAGATTTTTTGCCAAATGATATAAACAGCTATGAAAGTAAAATGAATGAACTTTTAAGTTTATTTATATAACCTGTAAACATTTTATTTAATATCTATATTATTGTTTTTTTATATACAATTTACTTCAATTTGTATACAAAAATAATTAAAGGACTTCTAAATATAAGTGAATTGTATAAATATTGAAAAATTATTGGTGTATATGAAACAGTGAATATGTTGCTACAAAATATGTTGCCAAATTCCATTTTCTCTATCTCGCCAAGGCCCCAATACTAACTAAGTAATAAGTAACTAACGCTCAATCGAATCGGACAATTAGGAGCTCAGACAGTACAGCGTCGTCTATTGGCTATTATGTTATTAGTAGCATCGGGATGAAGAAGTAAAGGCTTACATTTTCGTATATTACACGTTAAATTCTCACCCATAGGTTTTGAAAAAACACTTAAAAGCGGGGAGTTTAAATTAAATTGCAGTGACCTCGATTATGAAATTTTAATGGTTTTAAATGGGAATTCGGCCAAATTAGATAGCTATCGTCAAGTTGACTTCATATATGGCAACTTATTTTTGTCGCCAAATTTGGCGATATTTCATCAAATTTGGTAATATATCGCCATGTTGGTCAAAATTTGGCGCTACTGTGGTTACCCTGCATTAGTAATTTTCAACAATTACTCATTACAATGAGGCGGTCCTACCGGAATTGTGGGGGACACACAGAGATTTGGATTTTATACAAATAGATACGTCTTCATGTTTGAAATAAAACGAAATACGAAAAGAAGGTGAATTTGATCTCATATATAAAAAAAAAAAACGAATACGTTTTGAGGTTGAAATAAAAGGGCTTGTGTTATAATATTAATTCTTATTATTAAAAAAAATGTTATTAATATCTCATAGTTTATAGTCTGCACACAGCTAACTGAAATGTTAATTTTTAATCGAAAATTTCAATGAGAAAAAAAAAAACTTTTGAAAAGCAAATATATAGTAAATGTCAAAATTATACATCGCAAAATTATCGCTGTCGAAAATGACGTCATTGTCTCGGGAAATAAATATTTTCATTCTTAAAAACCAAGCATTAACTAGATTGCCTGAAAAAATATTTTTTGACGAGTGTTACTTCTTAATGCCGCTTCATTTCAGAAAATATTAATGAAAATTATTTTATTTTTAAATGGAAATAAACTTTTAATATAATTGCGTTAATGTAAATCATTTTCTGTCCACCAGTATTGAAAAATAAGGCTCGGAAGTGTAAAAAGAAATCTAAGATTTGCGATAACCATTAGCGCAATCAAAAAAAAGTTACATATGTAAATTAATGAGACCATAGGGGGTTCAGGGGGCAGAGCCCCCCTGAAGATATCTACTTTATTATTTAAAAAAATAGCAGAATTCGTAGCTCATGAAAATTTCAAAATATCCTTCCATAACAACGTTTTTAATTTAATGCTTCTAATATCTGAAAACTTCGTATTTTTTATTCTTATAAATAATTACATAATTTGAAAACTTTAAATTGCGGTTTCCAGGAAACTGAATAATACCAAAGTGTGTCTAAAAACAATGGCTTGCAGAGCTGGCGTTGAGGCTCCTGATCTGCAGATTTACAAGTTATTAAAATATTTGAACCTTTAACAAAGCAATACAGTTGACGTGATTAGTACTGTCATACGACTGTAAACGTCGAGACGCGCATATTGGCGAAACTTCGGAAAGCAAGATTTTAACTCAATTAATTTGGAAACAGTGTTTTTCAGCGGATTCGCCACAATAACTTTTGAAGAATTTAACATACTTACATAAGTCTTTTTAGGTGCGTTCGTAATTATATAAATACGTAGCACCTATAGTCGTCGTTCAGTCCGTCTGTCTATCCACCCGCATATAACAGCGCAAAAACTACCCAACCGAATCGTTTGAAATTTAAAATATATAATTGTTGCATAATTTTGTCGAGTCTTTTCAAATTTTATGAAAATGGGATATATAGTTTAATTACAGGGAAAGTCAAAATTTTTCCGGTTTTGTGAATTAATAGAAACAGTAGGACTTCTATATATTTTCTTTATTATCATTTCCCGGTAGTTGGGTGCGGAGCTATTTTATAATTTAATTAAGTTCTTTCAAGTGAGAAGAGTTTTTTTTTTTTTTTTTTTTTTTGGAAGAAGTTAATTTAAATTTTACTTTGTGAGTTACTATGATTCTAGATCAAAAGTATGAAATGTATTTTGTTTTGTGTTAGGATTTTCAAGATTTATTTTGTGAATATTAAAATAAATAAATAAAAGTTCAAAATATATGGCTTCTTATATATAAAAATGCTGTACAACTACTCAAAAATATGGAACTTGGACTACAATATATGAGATTTTCAAGATTTATGTTGTGAATGTTAAAATAAATAAGACAAAAAATTAAGATATGTCATCTTATTTATAAACAATCTCTACAACGACTGAAAAATATGGAACCTGGTCTACAATATCATAGCTAAACTAGTTTTGCAAGATTAATATTGTCGTAAAATATTTAATTTTTTTGTATTTGTTTTTAACACTTTAAGAATTTTTTTACTTATATAAAGCATAAAAAAAAATATATGCATGAAGAAATAATAGTCTAAATGTATTAGAGGATTCGTAATTCCCGGTCAAACTTCAGTTAATTCTCGTAATTAAAAACCTTTCTGGTCCCAAATAACGTATGGTACAAAAGATGAAAAGTTTAAAAATGAAAATCAATTAAAAGACAGACAAAATTGGCATTATTTTTAACAATATTACTTGATAAATTAAATTTAACACTATTTTAGCATTAATATTAACTGATTCTATTATTGTTTCATAAAAGTAGTTTCATTTTTGTAGAATTATCAATCATTAATAAATCTCAAACAGGGCAAGAAATCTCTAAAAAAATAAGACAAGGCAATATAAGGAGATTAAAGAAATATATGAAAACACGATTGGGTCGTTTGGGAGTTTCAAGTAGTTTGTGGGAAAACATCATATAAAATAGACAATTACATACTGCAAATGCAAAAAAACTTTTGAATCGAAAATAATTTTTTTAGTGGAATTTCTTTAAAAAAAAATTAAAACGTCATATTTCACAGAAAGATTACATTTAAAGAAAGATTGAAATTATTATAACTTTAGTAATATTACTTGATAAATTGATTGGAATGTTATAGTGTATAGTTTTACTCAACATTATGTAAAACTTAGAGTTAAAAAAATCTAATAATCAATAATATTCTAATAGTCACAAATCATAAATATATATGAAGATGCGGTTTAATGTCATATTTCTATAAATAATTAATCTAATTAATAACAGAAACATTTAATAACAAAAAAAAAGAACTCTTAAAGCGCCATTCGAAGCATTACTTATCATATTGTATAGGTTATCAAACGTTTAACTTTATTTTAGTCAAAAACTAAGAGAATTTAAAAGCCTGCATACAGTAATATATTTCTTTCAGTAGTTAGACGAAACTTTAATATTTAATTTGTGTTATTTTTTTCTCAAATTATTTTATTTTTGGTACTATCATCGACAGAAGAATAAAAGTGTATGCGCAAGTCATTTTTGACTTTGAATTTTAGTTTCGTTTATTTATTTATTTATTTATTTATTTTTTTGCCTGATGAAGTATTCCTTTTCTAGAAATTTGAGTTGGCACTAGCGAATGATGGCTGAAAAATTGTGAAGAAGAAAATTTTGATTTAATTTATTATACGTCACAGCATGTTTATAGATTTTTACTGTATTATGATTAACTGGAATGTTGCAGCGACACAGATAGTAATGTGAAAATCCAGATATTGTTTTTAACCAGTTCACCGGCGACGGGTGTAGGGAAACAATGCTTTTACACCCGACTTATCTCGGGTAGCCGTTGAAGTGGCTAATGTCTATAAATAATACTGAAGAAAATATTAACTCGATTCTGTTGCCGATGTATACCTTCATTTCCATAATAACCCAACACATATGAGGGGTGCATATTTGATGCAATTAACCGATTCATATATGCATCACATGAATCATATACGCATCATATATGCAACGATATATAATAGTATTCAATAATAATATTATTCTTAAAATGGAAAGTAAGAAGGCATTTGTTATTTACTGTAGATCAAATATCCAAGAACGTCTTCAATTTTGTGGCTAACGATTTGAATGCCCAAATTATAACTGACTGTAAGGATTTTACTCATTTTCTTTTGATTTATTTATACATAATTACTTTAACTGTTATAATTATAAATAAGTGAATGAATAAATAAATGTATACAACACATAGAAGGCACCAGTCATGGGACCGACAAGTGTGGTACGTTATAAGAGATGTTATAAATAAATTGTATAATACATAGTAAGTAAAAAAGGCGCAAAAAAGCAAATCGAAAACAGACATTTCAAATAATACATTACATACATTAAAATACAATTGCCTACATTACATTTAAATGCATTAAATAGAAATTTTATAATTTTCTCAAAAATAAGTAGAAACCGAAGAAAACGACATTTTATCTACATAATTTATTTTGAGAAATGATATGGTTTTTATAAGGATTTCAATCGGGAACCAGCCTCTGTATATATTATGATTGAAAGTACGTTATATTCAAAGTATGCTACAACCAGTGCCTACTGTGTTTATATGTACATTTTATTTATTTATGTATACAGAGTGTACATAAATGAATATCCCAACTTTATGGAGCTATTAAAACAAAACAAAAAAATTACAACGTTGTTGTTGATCGAAAATCAAAACTAACAGTTGAAAGTTTAAATTCAGCACAGTTATAAGTGTTCAATGTGAAACCTTCAGAAACACGAACGAAATAGAGGCGGTAAAACAGCTCATCCCACACTTTTTTCAGCATGGATTTTTTTTTTTCTTTATGGGACCTCATCAGAGATCAGGTGTTTTCCCACTGCTATCAACTGACGTTGACAAACTTACGACACTGCAGCCATTCAAAGAATCATACCAGACATGCTGAAAAAAGTGTGGGATGCGTTATCGTACCACCTCGATGTTGTTCCTGTTTCTAGAGGGCTTACACTGAACGTTTACAACTGTGTTGAATTAAACTTTCAACTATTATTTTTGATTTCCGATTAACAACCAGGTTGTACTTTTTAGCCCCCGGTATGCTATATCTTTCTCTCAGCACTTAAAGTGTCGCTCATAAAAATAACGTTCCGTTGAATAAGACAGCCGTAAAACAAAGCAGATGTATCATTGTACTGTTAAATACTCTATTGATATATTTTTTTAACTTCTATGCATCGCCCATTTTCAACTTTTAGACCATCGTATTGGGGAAAAATACTTTCAAATGCAATTTGTTTGAAAAGTGCATCTTGTTTGTCTCTGATACATTATTATTATTATTATTATTATTATTATTATTATTATTATTATTTATTTATTTTTTTTTTTTTTGTAGTTTTTATCACCATTTTTTTTAAATTTTGGCAACTCAAGTACTCTATTTGAGTAGAAAGTAAAGGAAAAATAATTGGAAAATACTAATTATATTAATTTTTTGTTGCTATTTTCTCATAACAACTGAACAAAAAATGTAATTAAAATACTTGCTATTTTGAAAAAAATATATAAATGAATGATTTCTGATAAATCATGGAGCTATTATAAACTATATTTAATTTTAAGAATCTATATTAATATTACAAACACATGAATGCATATGAATCATTAGATAGCCGATTTCCTTTGTCGAGTTTCTTGAATGACGACATCTCTTTTTTTTTAATTTGTGTATTATCCATCGATAGTGACGTCATATGCATGCTTTACTGCAAATGTTGTTTAAGAGTAGATCGTAAATGAGGAATTCTTTCTCCGGATGCGAATGACGCCATTTCATATAAAATAAACGCGTGTGTTTTGAAACTGAAATATGTTTTGTACTATCTATATTGATATGTACAACTTTATTTATTTTTTATTTATTTATTTATCTTTTTTTATCGGGGGTACCACTAAATTCTGATAAAGCAGAATTCCTCTTTTCTAGTTTTTGTTTTCGTTTAATAGCCCTGTAAAGTTGAGATATTAATTTATGTACACCTTGTATAATATATTTAACATAAGAAAACAAAATATCGGTTACTCTAATATAACTACATCTAAACAACTTCAAAGTATACCTGCACCATTTCTTAGAAAACTTACCTGTCAATTGATATAGCCACTAATGTATTGACAGAAGCACACACAGAAACACCTTGTAGATAAGCGACAGCTTTACACAGAGCGAGACCAAGAATCCAGGCTATCAGAGAGAAAGAAAACAGAAGAAAATTAAAAAAAGGTGAAAGTAATGTTCAATGATCTGAAAGAAAAAGAAATTAATTATTTTTGCTAGTGTAGAGACGTCATGAATAAAATGTCTACTTAAATTGTACATCTGGTACGACATATAACATGTAGTAGCAATGAAACATCAAACTAATACAATTTAAAAGATTTGTGTGTGATTGGAATTTTATTTCATTTCTGTTTATAGTATGTAGAAAATCGAACTGATTTCCTAATTTACAAGAGAAAACCTCTAATATATATAGATACTTATGGGTATAGGAGATCCCATGTATTTATGGAAACAGACCACGATTTTGGCAGTCCCAATTTTTGCCTGAGAAATCAAATGAAATCGATCGATCCTAATGCATCACCGAAAGTGGCACTTCAACGACAGAGAGAAGAATACAGAGCGTGGTCTTATATTTTTTAATGCACCACTAAAGTGAAAGTGGAATAGAAGCAGAAGAATTTCCCACGACCGGGCAATAACGATAGTGCTTTTCCTAAAAGGAGGCAAGAACACGGGCATCTTATCAGATGACGGGTTGCAGGTGACATCACTAGCGAAACGTTTTTAGTGGCTAGTGAGTCGCCATTGTTTTTAGAATCAATGGATCATGAGAGGAGATCCTTGATGAGAAACAAGCTAGTTTAGTTTGAACTCTCTAGAGATTAGGTTCAGGTTTTAATCTGGTGAAGAGACCGGTACATTAACTGACAAATAGTTTAAAATCTTTTTTAACGCCGTGTATCGCACTTCCTGTATCAAGAATATGATATCAAATAAGATAATTTAGAAAAATAACAGTAAAAAGGCTTTTAACTTAAAACATATATATATATGGTTTTAGTATTTATTTATTATACGGATATAAAACCATTCTCATTGTTATGCAATATTGTATTATATTATATTATATTATATTATATTATATTATATTATATTATATTATATTATATTATATTACATTATATTGTACAGCTGTAAATATTTCCATACTCAATAAGAGCTTTTTCAATTTTCCTAACGATTTCACAAAAGCTTCATTTTTACATATAAAAATAATATGTTTGTTCTGTTCAAATATTCCTTTGAAGCCTTTTGTTAAAGATTATTACAAATAGTTTCTATTATTCACAAATAGGAAAGATGCTTTCGGTTGAGAATTTCCTACTGTCGACTTTGTTATGCAGAATGGTTATTGTATGCATTTTATTTTCAATCAAACAAAAATTGGCCCTTTTTCGATAATATCTGTCTGTTTTCTTCGATATCGAATTTTATTTTCGAACAAAGAAACATATTTTGTTAATGCTATGCATGAAAGGTTTTAAGACATTTTATAATTCGGAGCTTCCGATTTCAAATTGGTAATGCTTCATCTTCATATTTTCCAAACGCATTTGCCTATATACAAAGTTTCAAATGAACCTTTTCTTCCAATCTTTATTAATATTGTGCAATAACATGTAACAATGCGCCTTTGTCCATATGCTATTCATAAAAGAAGAATTACATACAATAAACTAGTTTATGTTTCATTGATAAACAAATATATTTAGATGCAATATTCAATCATTATTTATTTTACCCTTTATATGTAAAAATAGTTTAATTGCGTAAAAATGATGAATTTTAATAGCATTTTAGGAACATTACTTATTTCTGCGTTTAACTGTTTAAAATTTCGAATTAGTATTGATTCGAAATTAGATGTTTAAATTTGGTTTGCCGATATGTATTGAAACAAAGTTTAAATTGAAAAAATATATATTCTATTCACTGCTCTTCTCAATAACGAGACCGTAACACGATTTTTCAAAATATTTTATTGGTAAAAGAACATTACACTGTTAAATATCTGTAGCTGTTGCTGCATAGTCACTCCACCGCTTTTATAGAAACCGATTGTTTGACTATACTATGGAGCATTCTCATTGGTCAGAATAGAGAAATTCTATAAAACGGTGGAATGACTATGCAGCTAAAGCTGGAGATTTTAAAAATGTAGCTGAAATATATAACATGATTTTTTTTAAACATTTTTTGAACATTATTATTTTTTACATTTAAGAATTTTAAATTTCACATTAGCAATGATTCGAATTTACATATGCCATGCAGGTTTATCTATTTGTGCCGGATTACAGTTGCTAGGCAGAAATGAGCACCTTATTTTTATAGCTCGATTTATTACATCTTCTGTCCATCATTTACAAACCGCCATCATCAAGTCGTATTGATACTATTAACTTACTTTTAAAAAAATCAATAATCGTAATCGTAATTAAAATTATCGTTCTAGAAATAGGATAACGTGAACTTCAAAGTTAATAAGATCGATGCTCACATAGTAAAAAAATAAGTGGTCAATAGTAAACAAAATCAAAGACTGCTCTGTGATTCTTTTATGACGGCCCTATTACGTTTGAACCTTTCGCTATAATTAATTATAGGGGAGAATAGCCATATTTGGACCGTTCGCTTTAAATGGACCACTGCAATTCTGCCGTTAGGTACAGAAAGAGACGCCATCTACCGCTGAAATCCTACTCATCAGAATGTCGCCATTTATGATTAAAAGAAGCTCCAGCCTTTCTCGTGCTGTTTTCAGACAATTTTAGAAAACCTGAAATTAGCAGTTTTGATCTGATTTCTTCCTGCTAAACGTAAGAGAATACTTTAAAACTAAGGTAAGTTGTTATGTTTTCATATACTTACCTAAAATCATGTGTTTATTGCGCATATTTTTCACGCAGATTTGTGTACTTTCGTTTCTGTTCTTGGTCATGAGATTATCTGTTTAAATATGGCGCAGTTGTCTTAATTGGAACAATTTGAGTTGCTTAAATTGGACCAGAATCATAAATTTGAAAAGTAGTAATGAATTTCGAGGGCTGTACGCTTTGGGCACTATTTTTTTAAATATTTTATAATGAATTTCCATCTTCATGCAAGTTTTTGAATATTTTTATTGAAAATTTTTTATGTTTATTGTGCGTCTATATTTGTGTGTCTATTTTATATATCCGCTGAAATCCCCGTCCAAGCTTTAAAGGAAGCGGCATTTGGCGTCCTAAGAGGCATTTTTTATCTCATCATTATGCAGTTGCTTCATCACTTATTCCTGACGAGGTAATAGGCATTGCATATAGATCCGTTGATTCTCCTGCTAGTGAGATTTTGGAGTCAGAGCCAGTAATCAGGAAACCTACTAAAACTAAGAGAGTGAAATAAAAAAGACGAAAACGACACACACCAATAGTACAGCGTCTAGAATACCTAGTGTGGAAATATGCTATCCAAACAGTGCTAAAAAACTTTATCCCTTAAATGTTCGACGATGCTGCTAAAATGCCAAGTGTCGATCGCAGCGACATCTGCGGTATTTTCGTATTACTAGTATTACATTGTATAGACTAGCAATACCCTGCAGTTGTAGAAAATATCCTGCAGATGTCGCTGCGATCTGTATATTTCAGCAGCATCGTTGCATATTTAAGAGTTCCAAATTTTAGCGCTTTTTTAAGTATTACAGAGATAGCCGATTTCCACACTATGCATTCTAGTCGCTATACCAATAGTCTGGAAGAAAACATCTGCGACAGCAAAAGTTTTCAAACATATAGGAAACGAAAAAGAAAGAGTAAGACGTGAAAGGATTGACTCGAATGTTATCTCCCTTCGTCATATAAAGTAAAATGAAATGAAAAAACAAACAAACAAACAAAAAAAAACGACAAAAAGAAAACTATTAAAGCGCAAAAACAATTGGAACATTATTAAAAAATATTATGGTATTATGGTATTATGGTATATTATGGTATTAAAAAATAGGCGTAATTTATTTGGAAGGAAAGACCTACAAACATAAAGTAGAGAAAACGTCTGTTGCAAAATAAATGTCTCATGATTCAGAATATAAAAGGAAAATCAAGACAGTGATAATTGGTTTTATCTAATTTGTATGAAAAATAAAATATCAGAAGTGATTCAATGTTCAGATTGCCAAATATGGTTCCAGGCGCTGGAATAAAAAATGAACAACAAAAGAAATCCGTGTGTAAGCTTTGCATCACTTCTTACATATATTCAAGTAACTGGCAATTAGTTAAATAACTTCTATTCTTAATTACTTATAACTTTGATTTATCTTTTGAATACATTTTCATTTAAAACAGTTACTCTTACTTTCAGACATTTGATTTCATTATATTTCATTGCTGTTGTTTTGTTTGGTTGTTTCATTAATCGTAAACTGAAAAAAAATAAAATTAGATATATTCTCTACTCATTAAAACAGCCTAATGTTGTTTGGTCCAATTTAGGAGAATAGGAGTCCAACTTAGGCGACCAGTCGCTGAATTTGGACCACTTTTGATAATTTTTTCGAATTAAAATAAAACTTAAGATTTCAAAAAGAAATTTTGTAAAGATTTATTTAGTTAGTATACGAATAGATTGACCACGTGTAGTGATATTTTGCAGGTATTCCAAAAATGAAGTGAGTTACACCTGAAAATAAGTGAAGTGGTCAGCTACTCTCCTCTAACTAAAATTAACACAAACATTTTATGAAGAAATCTATAATTAAATTGGGCGGAGGAAAGTAAAAAAAAAAAAGCACCTGAAAAATAAATTAAATTAAGTTAAAAGTAATTACACACATACCCTTTAGTTACAATAATTACGAAAAGAAAATTAATTAAACCAAACTATTTAATTACAAAATTACATAATATATTTACTCGTAAGAAAGATAATAAAAGAAAAAGAGGATGGAAGCACACACACTTCCTTAACATTAAATTCAGCATTTTTTGCTGATTTTTAAATCTTTTCTTAGATTGTTTAAATTACTTTTCCTATATGACATGTTGTCGTTAAAATTTCAATTTAAAGTTTCTTAACCCTTTAGTGCGCAGCTTTTCATATATGCAAACAACACTGTTTGAATTTAATAGATTTTTTCTATTCGCATATACCTAATTCACACCAGAAAATTAAAATAGCAATAGTTGCTTTAATTAAAAAACACATTCCTTATTTCAATAAAGCGAAATTAATCATTGAAACTTTCTGGTGTAAAGTCAGATTCTCTGAGCTACGTAATTCCTGGAACGTATTCTATTATATGGGAATTAAAGGGTTAAAGCTTAAATTTTATAAAATAAATAATTAGGGTAATTCCGGGATTTATGCCACACATTTCTTTGAATTTGCGTATAAAGTCCCATGATGAACATAAAAAAAAAAAAAAAAAAAAAAAAAAAAAATCATGCTGTGCATAATGTTAAATATACAACGCGTGTAGTTCGACAAAAAAATTCAAAACAAATAATTAATATTTTTTAACAATTTTTTTCTAAAACATTACACTGCGGCGCGTCACTCGTATATTCAGGTTGGGACGCCGCACTTTTGCGGTAGTTATGCCGCGCTCGTAATAAAAACACAATGAAATTATAAATAAAAATATTTAAAAAAATATTCATATCTGGACTATAATTAACGATGTAATAACAAAATGAAACTAAAAGAGTACAATGAAACGTATTAGTAGATTCAAATTAATAATTGCTTGCCTACTTTCACTATTAAAATTATCGACTTCTTTTTTTACTTTAAATTTTAATTGTTATTTCAGCAACAACGTTACATCAATGTATTAGAGAGGGAAAAGAAAAAAGTAAAATTGTGCTTACATAATTTATTTGTTAACCCTTTCGGGACCGGTGGCTTTTACATAAATTTTATTCGGTTGGGACCACTTTTTTACCTTTATTTAAATAATCATGAAAATGCTCTAATTAAAGAAAGCAAATATTACTTTTCCTTCTTACTGGTGCCAGAAACAAATTTTGTATGCTCTTTATGAAGGTGCTTATATGCACCTATAGTCCCGACTAGGTTAAGAGACCTGTTTTTTCGACTACAATCTACAGAAAAAATGTCAAAAGAGTACCATCTTTTTGTAACTACATGTGACATATGATGCAGCGAAGCCAATTACGCTTCCTCTTTTTTGGAATAGTTTTCTTAACATTCCTTCAAAGTAAGTCTGTGTTACGCGTATTCCAATTTTTCATTATTATCATCTTGACTTGCATCTTTCAAGACCTTCCTACTTTATATTTTTCTCTTTTTCTCAATTTGTTTCAGTACACTTGATAGCATGTCTAACAAGGTTAGTCTGTGCAAAAAGTAAAGGAAAAGTTAATAACACTTACTTATCCCGTACAAAAGAAACTGCAGCATGTATACCGGAATTGCAGTGCGGCATGTATCCCATTTTGCATGGTACAGACGTCCGCCATCACAGTTACCTGCCATGTCTAAGAGGGATGGCGTAACCATACACACAGTACTCTATACAAAAACTACACTTATTTTTGACTTCGAAATCGTGCATGCATTTAGTAATTAGTGTATGAAAAGTATTTAAACATAGCGTGTTTAAAAGTTTGGACAGTGAAATCATGCACTTACGACAAAATAAGGATTGTACTTCTACAAGTAAACATCGAAATGGGATTCACGCTATACACTGGTTAAAATAATCTCATTGCGCACCTATACTGAGCGTTTGACGACCTTCCATCTATAATTACAAGAAATACAAGAGGTGCGGCATCTATCACGTATGCGGCGACTCTCCCGGAGTTACCCTATATAAAATAAGGTACTTGGAGACATACTTATCAAATTATTTACTAATTTGCAATATTTAGAGTAAACAGTCACACGACATTAGTTTTTATTTGTATTGCAGATACGCAACAGAAGAAAAGATTGACGAATTATATGAAAAATATATCTCTGACTTTTTTTATTATTTTGCCTGTATTATAAACCTTTCAGAGTATCATATATAATTGTTTCGAAACAAAATAAAAAATCGCGCATTTAAGGGTTAAGTATTAAGTTGAATAATTCATATATTAGGTGAAAGTATGAAAAGGATCTTCAAAGATTTTCTCTGCGATTTTTCCCCAAAACTATGCGCAAAACGAACTTAAATATATATATAATAATTATTTTTAATATTAATCTAGTAAAAGTTGAATGAAAAAAGTTTTTCATTACTGACCTGATCTTTGTAGATTCCAAAAATATAATTTTCATATTTATATAATATTTGGAATATTTTATGTAAATACATATATATATATATATATGGGGCATTCTCACAATTTTTTGACTTTTGGGAAAAAAAATCTGATAAAATTAAACTTGCTAAAATAACATTTTAATCTGATAGACGAATGCCTTAATGATTCAAAATAAAGAAAAAAATGGTCAGCAGCGAAAAATATTTTACTTAACTGAGGTTTAAGTTAAACTTGCGAGTTTAATTTTCCTTACCATTTTACCCCATTAACTTTTTATTTTCTTCTAAATTTTTACTTACAATGAATTTGCATAGTACCCACAGGACATTCAAATAAGAAATAATAACAATGTAGTACTTTTAATACAGAATTTTTGTATAACATTGTCTTCAAGGGGTGTTAAAGAAGGGACGGTAAGGTAAAAAAAGGGACGAAATGGTAAAAAAAGAAACGGTAAGGATGGAACGGTAAGGACAATTACCACCTATGTTTAGGAAAATCATGTTAAGACTAAGTGATAGCCACAATGTTCATTGATTTTTAGAAACAGTTGTTAGCATTGGATTACATTAATTTTTTTTTTTAATTTACCTCGAAAAGTGCAGAAATAAACATTGGGGACCTTAAAACTACCAATAAAGCCACGGTGCTTGAAATTAATATCTAAATGCTGATTTAAATTCTACAGTAAATTTCCTGCCAAAGAATTTTAGACATTATTTCTCTAGCATACTTCTGCATGAGAAAAAATTTGAAAAAAATTCTGTGGCTTCATCTGAAATAATTTTCTGTTTAATTTTAGAAGAGGGATGGTAAGGAATCTAAAACCCAGGGACAGAGTCTAAAAAATAATAACAACCCTAAAAATGTGTGGAGATTTGTTTTTAGCTACATATTTATATAAAATAATAGTTTCAGTTTCGGAAAAAAATTGCATTGAATTATTTTTATTGAAACAATTTTATCCAGACAGCTCCAAACTTAAAAATAAGCATCAGGGACACGGGACGGTAGATGAGTTTCCCTGGTATTTGGACCCCCAACATCGTACAAAACTTATTTATCTCGTTAATATTGTTATGCAATCATGCAATGGGATATTACCCAGCATATGAAATAAAAAAAACACAAAAAAGTGTATTAAATAAAAAAATTATTATTCAGGGACATGAAAGTCAAAAGATTGTGAGAATGCCCCATATATATATAAAGGAAATGCTAAATTACGCAAATGTTAATGAGATTTTGTGAATAGATGTTGTAGTGGCTATGTTCCAGTAATTTAAATCATCCATAATTGTTTTAGGAGAGTATACATAAATACATTCTTTTATAAACTACCATAATAAAAAATCACCCTTCTACTGAATTCAGAAAAAAAATGTCATAGTATAACTGTATAATCCGTCATATGTGGTGAATCATTTTGAATCATCCTGTATTTAAGATTATAATACAGTATTGCATAAAAAAGTGCATTGAAATGTATATTTTGGAAAAATATTTTGCTCGCATGCAAATAAATTTTGAATATGGTTTCAAACAGTCTGCCATTTTATCCTATCTATTTTGAAACTATATTTGAAATGCTACTTCTAAACATTTTAGAAACATGAAAGAAAAAAAAATCCTGAAACAAAAATTGAAACAATATAGTATCCGTTTATGCTATCAGTTTAATAGCGTTTTATATGTGAATCGCAAAAAGTTGGAATGAAATTTTAGCGTACGGCAAGATAAGAATAATTTAAAAGGGAAGAAGATTTTTTAAAGCATATTATTTTCAAGCTAATACATACAGGAAGCTGTAATCTTTGCGGTAAAGTAAGTTGGATTTAAGGCTGATCTTGAATCCAAAGTGGCTACTTTTTGACGCATTTTTAATTCCTTTTTTTCGTAATCATTTGTATTTGAGGTTCTATTACTATGAAACTACGTAATCAAACTGTTTCTTCCGTTTTTCAATAAATATAAAAGATTTTTACTTTATAATTTCTAAAGAAGAAATTATAACCGGTTTTCGACGGATGTAGATGCTTTGGGGATCAGAGACTCCGAAAAACGTTTATACAAATGTCTGTCTCTATAATTGAAAAATGTATTCTAGCAAGTTTATTCAAAGCTAATTTAATTTTTACTTTCTTCTTTCTAAAGTAGAATTGAATTCCCATTTTCGACGGATTTAGATGTTTTAGGGGTCATAGATCCCGAAAACCGTTTTTATACAAATTGTCTGTCTGACCGTCCATGTGTCTTATTCGTATCATCGAAAAGTGTATGAAGTTATGCATATAATTGAACCAATTTTTTGTGTATGTTTTTTGGCTATGACCTGCAGGTCCTCCTTGAATTTGGAAACATTTCGCAAAAAAGGGGGCTTCATAAAAGCGATTTTTGTGCCATTTTCATTATTGTATAATCAAACAGGGTAGGAAGTTATGGATAGACTTGAATCAAATTTCATTTGTATGACTATGACCAGTTTTTGACTATGGTCAGTAGTGTCCCACGTGAATTTGGTAGCAATCTGCCGGAAGAGGGCGCTGTAAGAACGATTTTTAGCGATTTTTCAAAGTTTTATTGTACATCGGTTGTTCATGCAGGGATGGGAAATTCGCCTCCAATTAACACGGCGATTATCAAGCAGTTAATCTGAAAAAAAGAATAAAGAAAAATATTGATTTTGTTAAATACTAGCAGGCTGAGCCCGCTGCACTGGACCATTTTTCAAATAAACCTTCAATCAAACGAAATGGAAAATCCGACCCTGTATTTTAAATTAATATGGACCTTCACCTGGAAGATCATTCCGCATTTTCTGAATACGCATAGGACGCAATTGCGCTATTATATTATCTGATGCATTAGACGAAATACGGGCAATTCAGAAGCAACTCTTTAGTACATCATGTAGAATTTGGGAGGGAAATGCGGCCATTACGATCATATCACCACACTACTAAAAAAGAGAAAATTACAATGACTGCAGAGATTGACCATTTAATTTAAAGAATGTTCGGGTTATTCTCTTTCGTTTGTTAGTTCTTTTACTCCGGGCTTCTCAGTTTGATACTTTGTGCTGATCTGATAACATAAATACAATCTCTCTCTACGTTACATTATATTTGGTAATATACGTCTTCTTTTGGCAGGTTTTCTCTACAGTTCCTTATCTTCGATTTCCAGTAAATTAAATACAATCAAAACAGTATTTAACTTTTATTTTTTAAAATATGTGAATCACGTAAAATAGGATATTTAAAGCGGAATTGTGTGAATAAAATCAAAATAGTGTCATTTTAACTGGCGTTTCTTTTTACATACCAGTTTTAATCATGCAACTATTAATTTAGGAAAATAACCTAGATAACTAATTCAAATAGAAAACATTCAATAAAATCTTCCCAATCATCCGTAATCGGATCCATAACCAAGTTTGATGTGAAACGTTAGAAATGTTCGTAACGGTACGGCTAAAAATGTACCAGAGTTAGCTACAAAACAGGGTTAATTACGCTCCAAACTACATTCCATTAACTAATGTCAAATTGCTGTTGATTGATTTTTAGAACTTTCACTATCAAAACTTTTTGCAAATGATAAGTAAAGTTAGTTATGCAAAATTTTCAGTAGTGATCTTTTTGGCAAACCGAAGATTTTTTTCGCATTTCTCTAATGAGCGTAGTAAGACGGAGAAATAAGCATGCTTTTATTTTCAAGACGTCATTATTCATCAATTTGTTGCCTAAATAAAACTAAAACCGTTAATTTGTGACTATGATCAGCTGCTCGGTCATCAGCCAAAATTTCTTTATAATGATTGAAATTTTATTTGAATCTGAGGTACTTTAAAAAAAAAAAAAAAAAAACCTAGAGTAAATGAACAAATATTGTTCAATTGGCCACCTTTGGCATTTGAAACTTTATTTTATTTTATTTATTTATTTATTTATTTATTTATTTATTTTTGTACATTCAAAGTAATGTTTTTTTAGTGATAGTAAAATAAACCTAAAATTTGTCACTACGATCAACTGCTCGGGATGTGCATCAGCCAAAATTTTATAATGATTGAAATTTTAATTGAATTTGAGGTACTTTTTAAAAAAAAAAACAAGCTAAATGAACAAATATTGTTACATTGGTCACCTTTGGCATTTGAAAAACTTTTTTTGTACATTCAAATTAATGCTTTTTTAATGATAGTAAAATAACTGCACATGAAAAATATCTATTAGTAAATCTTCTTTTGTCTGTTTGCGCCATACTAAAAAAACATAAATTTACTAATCGCTAATTACTAAATGTACAAATTTCGCGTAATCTTCTGAAATCGGATTTACCGTCCACGGCTCCTTTCAAATATAAACGAATCTTCCAACACTATACAGTAAATTCGCCAATTGTAAGGTGGCTGATTATGGAAGATTCATCCAATATCTTTTTTATAACATTTCTAAAAGAAGGGAAGATATGAAAAAAAAATAAATGACGAATGGAATGGAATATCGAAAAGTGATTTCAGAAAGCAATTTTTATTGCAAAATGTCTTTTTTCGTGATAGAAATAACGCATAATTGCTTACATTTTCTTAAGAATAATCTTTACTACCTAACATTGCAAGCATTGAAGGTTTGTATAAGGGAAATTGGCGATATGTTTTTTTATTAAAAAAAGAATGGACAACATTAGCTAATCTGGCTTCGAGGTTATAAAAGTTAAAATATCTGACTCCATTTTAAAAATATTAATTGCTATTTATATATTGTACATTTGAATTTTAAAAAATACTCTAAAAATGCTTTCGTACACTTGCAAAATCACATTTATTGTAAACATCGCTTGAACCCAATTCACGGTCACATCTTTTTGGCTTAAAATCAAATTGTTTGGCGACAAAAGAGAACTCAAAAATCACAAATAAACATATAACATGTAAATCATAAGTACCATCCTTTTTACAATTACATCTGCTAGTTTCGTCTGTAAGTCACATGATGGAAGAGTTAGAAATAAAAAAGAACAAATCAAAAACAAAATTGTTACCACAAGGAAGGTCTCCTTAAAGAGCATACTCAAATTATTTTGAAAAGAAAAATGCTTTTAAAACTACTCATGTGTGTAGAAAAACATCAGTCAAATTTGGCGGCAGAATCCCAGTAAAAATCTGAAAAAAAAATCTATTTATATTCGAGTATTTGGCGCATAAAAGAGGAACGTTCCCCGCTATTTGGCTAGCCAACACATATCCATCCCAAATGCAAGATATTTAAATGCATTTGAAAATTGCTTGTTAAATAAGTTTTTAAATGCCTAAAACTCGATGAATTTAAACTTAAATGAAGGATTAGTGTATTATTTTTTATCTTTAAGCGTATATAATATATACAAATTGCGTGTTGCAGTAGTTATTTAATTTTACATGGCTTCACCGGCTGGAAATGTTTTAAGGGTACTATTTGATTATTCACTCAACCAATTTCGCCAAATTATATAAATTGCCAAACGCTTCGCCAAATTATATAAATTGCCAAACTGCTCGCCAAATTATACAAATTGACAAAATTTTTATTTTAAACAATGAAAGAATAAATAAATTTGTAAACATTAGTAAAATTACAAATAGAAGTGAAATTAAAAATCACTTGATGACGCAACAAACACGTGCACCGTGTTTAATGTCAAGTGAATGTAAAATTTACGATCAGCTATTATTGGCAATTATCTTATAGTTTGGCGATAGTTATTTTGTCGACGGGATAATCAAGTAGCACCGTTTTAAATTTGTTTTAAAAGTACCGGGTGTCCTAAAAAGGACTGACTGATTTAAAAATTCAATAACTTGCAAACGGTGACAGATATTGAAAAATTTCTTGCAGGAGGTTTATGCATAAGGTCAAAAGTTTTATTACAGTGATTTTCGATTTTAGTTCTAATTACAAACAATAGATGGCGCTGTAAGAAATAGTCGCTGAATACAGGCTCGATTTTTGGTCCTTTCTCTTGTTTCATGCGGAAAAAGGAGATGGAAATGTATTATCCGGCCCACGAAATACCAAAAATCGAGCCTGACTTGAGCGTCTATTGATCGCAGCGCCATCTATTGTTTGTAATTCGAACTAAAATTGAAAATCACTGTAAAAAAACTTTTGACCTTATGCATAACCCTCCTGCAAGAATTTTTTAAATATCTGTCACCGTTTACAAGTTATTGAATTTTAAAATCAGCCAGTCCTTTTTGGGACACCCGGTAGCTGGCTAATTAAAAATGCTAACATTAAACATTTTATGTTAAATACTTGTTTCCATGGCAACAATAACCCTCATTTCTTGTTTCTGACACTAACAATATCGAAGTCAAATTGCCAATGTTCCGAATCGGACATTAATTTTGAATTTGGAAAAAATTTAATAAACTGAAATTTTGTTTTAAACCGTATAATTACGATAATAAAATTTTAATATATACCCATATAAAGGTATATGACAAAACTATAGTAATAAAAATGTATTTATTACGTTAAACTTAATCTAACTATCTTCGTATGAAAAGTAGAAAAAGGTTTTACTTAAAATTTTTTTATCATAAAAAAGTATCATTCAAAATTTTATTGTGCCGCCAACTAGCATTAAATCGCCAAAAAAATTAAATTTTCATTATTTTTTTACAAACGCTAAATCGAGGTTCTGCGGATTTTTTTTATAAACATATTATATGTCACGAGAAGTGTATTCTATATATTCCTCATGAGAAGAATATTATATAATTTTTTCAAATATTTCTGAGCATGCACTTATCGAAACTTCCTTGATATCATCCTATCAATTTTTTAGATGCATTTTTCTTAACCTGACGCAAAGGACAAAGAGCCAAATCTTATTTCAATTGCAATATTTTAACTGAATGATTTTTTAAGCATTACGAACATTCCCTTTCATGTTTAAATTAAATATTTTCGTTTTTTAATATTATCATTCATTAAAACGAATTTTTTTTCTTTTTTTCTTCCTTCTATTTTTTAAAATTAAAATTAGTAACAGTTTTTTCTTTTATGTTTCGAGGTGTAATAGCTGTTTCAAATTTTTTATGAACAATAAATTTCGCCAAGAAATAAAATGGTAAACCTTATCGTCCAAAATAACAGAACTTTCCGTCATAATTCTATAACTAATATAGGTAGAATTATGTGTTATAGCTTAAAATCTTTTCTGACACGATACCTATCTAACGGTATAAGTTCCGTAAAAATCCATGCAGTAGAACTCGAAATCTAGGCGTTCGGAACGAAATTTCCGTTTGGATTTTATATATATATAATAATAGATAGATTATGATGGATATTAACTTGTTTTTACTCCGATTAGTAAAATATTAAAATTATAAGACAGAAGTATAACATAAGTAACAACTTTTTGAAATATCCACATGTATGAGAAAGAAGAAAGTTTTGGGATTAGAATATCTGACTAGTTTAAAAAGAATGTCAAAGTTGGAACAATTGTTGGAGCAGCAGTTTTGAAATTTATTGAAAGCGATATTTTCATATTAGTTGCATACGAAGAGTTATTAACCCAATATTTTTCTACTTACAGCATCCTTTTGCATTCTGATAATTTCAGAACTTTTAAGCGCGTACTTCAATTGCATGTCTGTTGAATTTGTGTTTTGTTTATAATATTTTATTTATTTATTCATAGAGGAAGTTTTTTTTATGGAATATCAGCCGTAAGAAAATGATAACCTCATTATGTTGTTTTAAAGGCAAACGGATTAATCTTTCGTAATCGAGCTCCACGCAATAGAGATAAATTAAAAAAAAAAATCATACTTGTAAATAGTTTTTAATACCATAGACAAACTGTAAACTGAGATGGACTTTGCAAACAAATTCCATTTGAATGTTTTTTTTTTCGGTTTCGCTGTCTAAAAATTTAAATTGTCCGATTCAAAAGTGTTTTTTAATATTATTCTTTTATATATTTATAGAGAAAATATTAATTTCGTTGTGGTAAATTAGTCAGAAATAAATGCTGAACAATTTTTATTGCCTTATGGGCAAAATGTTTATTATTATTATTATGTATTGAAGCCCGCTAGTGATAAGATAAATGAGAAAAAACCACGCTTGAAAATTATTTTAAAAAAACATAATAAATCCGTCAATTAAGATACAGTTTTTAAACAAATTGCATTTGAAAGTAGATTTTTTCCCTAAACGACGTTATAAAAATTGAAAATGTACAATGGTCAGATTAAAAAATTGCATTAGCTGAAATTTCAAAACCGAAATTTGATCGTGAAGTGTTGCCATTGTTGATCGTGAAGTGTTGCCATGACGTCAGCGTTACGCACAGATACATTTGTTCTTTATATTACAGATAGATAGATACATAATCAGTAAAATATAATAACGATCAGTTATTATGATGAATTTATCAACTGAGGCTCTTATTCTTGGTATTCCGGAATGAAAAACAGCAAAATTTATTCCACTTTGACACGATCATAGAATGTTTTCCCCATGAAATCTAAAACCGACATTATTTTCACCTTCTCAAAATGTACATACGCACTTCTCATGCCCGTTTTCACCTTTTTTATAAATGGTATTTTAATTTAATCATGTTAAAATCATTTTAACTCAAAACTTGAAGTCACGATTGTCAGCAACATCTTTGCATGTGAACGCAGCTGCACCCTTAACTTAGATTATAATCTCAGTACCGGAGGGTAATAATTGCCTGATTTATGTTTTTAGGCGCATTTGTGTTAAAATGTTTAGCTTTATCTAAAAAAAAAAAAAAAAGATTTATATATTTTTTTAATATGACGTCATTTTCACTTACTTAAGCATTTCGCCTAGTGTCTGAAACTTAGCATTAGTACACATGCAGAAGGAAAAAGAATATATGGAAACTTTATGAGAAAAAAATGCGTGTTTTCAAAAGCAGTACATCATTTTCCGTTTTGCGCCACTAAACCCTATACAATAATTTTTATCAACAATTTTGAATTTTTCTGAGAAAATGGCACAAATAAAGATGAATAAACATCATATCTCTTCTCTGCAATAATGAAACCTACCTAATTACAACCATTTTGAAGAAATTTCATAAAATACTATTAAAATTCAAATTTAAAAATGGTGATATTTAAAAAAAGAAACAACTACTGCAGGTGCATTTACAAAAGAACAGCTTTCTGTTAAAAAAAATTATTAGTAAAATTGGTTCAGCAGAAAGCTCAGGGCTGATGACTTAAAAACAGCCTTGCGTTTTAAATATATATAGATTTATAAAATTATGAAAAATTAAATTAAGCAAATTATGTTATTTTGATAAAATTTTAGTAGAATATCTTAAAAAATAACAATAAAATTTAATTAGTGGGAAGACTTTTGGACAAAAACTTTGGGAAACTGATATTATTTTAAAGCTCGAATTATTTCCAAGATCTTCTTTATTTATCTGTCTAACTCGGCGAAGGGAATTCTTCCAGGAGGGAATCATCAAGTTTTGTAATATAAATTGTTATTCTTTTCTTTGGATAAAGACTTCCGACATGAGTACACACACTATATGTCACTGCTCTTCTATAAAGACAATCTAAATTTTTGTAAAACATTGCATTTCATCAGTGTGTGATTTCGATTACATTATTTTCAAAAGTGAAGCCTTTTGACCAGTGAAGAATTTCAATGCAGCTAAGGTGAAAATGACGCACGTCTATAAAACATATTTCTGTTTTAAGGATTAAATACACGCTTTTTTTTTTTAATCAAATAACATCATTTGCACCCGCTAAAGCATTTCACTTTTACGATCCAGTCTTAAACAACATCTGTGAAAAAATATGCATATGGCGTCATTATCGGGGAATAATATACAAACCCAGAAAAAAGCAATAATAGCTCCATGTTTTATCTGAAATCGATCACGTATAATTTTTCAAAATTCGAAAAATGTTATTATACACGGAATAATAAAATTGCATTTATTCAGCTTTGCATCGTTTGTAAAGTAAGTTTGCAATAATCTACAATTTATTAAATTGATAAATAAAAACGAAATAAAACCAAAATTCACCTGATTAATTAATAAACAATATTCTTGACATAAGCACGTATTTTAATTTCAATTTTGTTTTCAGTTTTTATGAGAAAATGCAACAAAAAGATGCAGTAATCTACTATTTTCCCTTTACTGTCAATATAAATTGGAGTACTTCTGTTGCCACGATTACAAAATTTATTTTAAAAACTACAAAAAAATTTAATATCTCAAAAATAGATTCAGATACAGCTTTCAAAGAAATTGCATTTAAAAGCAATTTTTTTTTTCTTCCTGTACGACGGTGTAAAAATTCAAAATGTGCAATGTTTAGAAGTTTAAAAATTTGCAGTAGCGAAAACTGCAAAACCGAAATTTCATATCAAAATTTCAAACTGTTGCCATTCGCAAAATGACGTATGCGTTAAGCACAGATATGTTTGTCATTTTCCTTTATAATATAGATAGATAGATAGCCATAACATATATATTATATAGCCACTTTAAATTTCAGCCATTTTGTTGAATATTTAAAGATATACATGTCGGAATTCTCTGGAACTTCAGGATTATTAAGAATATATTTGACTTCATATTTATCAATGGCGATTTGATCCAAAGAACAATCAGGCGGCCAACAATAAATCAAAGAAAAATAATAATATTTGGGATCACCCTGCAAAATAAAATGCTAGAAATGATCTATCGCTACAGCTTACGAATATTTGGATATTGTACTATATGTATATTCCTTTGTGTAAGTATAGCTCGTATATTCATGGAGATAGTAGAAAAATTAAAAAGAAAAATATTAGGAGAAAACACTGCTTTTTACAACTCCAATGTCTTGGCATGAAAATTATACACGCTTAGGACCCCTCCCTTTCCCGTTGCAGTTATTTCGACCCCTTTTACCATTAAGTATAAGTTTGTCTGTTTTTAAACCGATTTTTCATACAGTCAGCGGACACGAATTTTACGTAACTTATCTAATTATTCAAGCATTTGGACAATTACAGATTGTGAAATTTATTATATTTTTGTAAAAACTAAATAAATAAATACGAGGAGGTATCACTAAGTTTTTGACCTCACATAGAAATAATTGAGTAAAATTTATGAAATTGCTACATTGTATTAAAGGAAAAATACAATGTAGCAATTTCATAAATTTTACTCTATTATTTCTATGTGAGGGCAAAGTTTTGTTGATACCCTCTCGTAAATAACGAAAGCTGAAAACCTTTAACTGAAATTCAAACAAAACATTTATTAAGAATAACTTCTTTAAACCCTTTTTCTAAAGTTTTCAGTATTGTTTCACGAAATTTTTACACGGACTGCAAAAACGTTGCACTTATAATCGATAAAATTTTCAAAGAGTTCGTACAACAAAAACTATTTCTTTATTTTTTTAATTATGAAAGAACCCAAATTCTTATGATCAATTTACCACTAAAAATTAATATTTTTTTCACGATCTTTTCATTTAAAAATATAAATTCAGACAAAATAATGTTAAAGGTATAAAATCGTGCAAATATGATGTTCATTTAAACTTATTATCACGTGCACGGCGGTCAGCTAATATACTAATAACTGTAGAAATTTGTAAAATGAGAAAACAAAATTTGACTAAAATTATAATGTTTCAAGATTTTGTTTTATTCTTTAGTTTCCTTGAAATATATCTCTAAAAATACATTTTTTTCCTATACCAATTTATTTCTTCGTGTTATTTACTCAAATTCAATAACAAAGATAATGAAAATCTCACGCAGTGTTATGTTTTTATTTTCGTCTTTATGAAAAACTTTATTAAATATTTTTCAGAATATATATTTTATGCAACTTATGAAATACAGTTGACAGATGAAATTAAAAATTGTTTTATATCATGTGGAAAACACTAAACAAGAAATGCTTATATCAGCTGTTTTTATCAATTTTACAGAAAACGTTAATAAAGATTAAATTTAAACTATGCTTTTAATATTACATAGACTAGAACTGCTTTTGGATTGAAATTTATTCAGCGTAAACTTTTTTAATATTTTGAATTTTTTGCTTCCTAGCTTTCATGAAAAATGTAGCCATTAACAAAAAATAGTACGCATACTTAAAAATAATGCCTGCTTCTCTCTTCAGTAGTTCTACATAATTAATAAACAGTGTCCCAAACTCATAAGACTCATAAACTAATAATTTAACACGTGAAATACTGTTTTGTAGAAGAAAATAATTTATAATAAAGAAACAATCGCGAGTAAACTTTTATTAAATTAAGTTTTAAATTAATTACTGTAAACTCTGTCGAAGGCGGAATCGATCGGGATCAAGAAAATTTTCCACAGTAGACAATATTCCGCCTTAGACAAATTTTACTCTATGCCTAGGGATTCGTAGGGACTTGAAAATCTTTCCGAGTTAGACACATTTCCATCTTAGAGAGGGTCCGCCTTACAGAGAGTTTACTCTATATGCACTGTATGGCCATTAATGACCGGCAACTTTCAATTTTAGGCATTTTGTTACAGATTCTTTTGAAATTTCAGGATTAAAAAGAACAGGTATGACCTCATATTTAGTAATGTCGATTTGATAAGGGAGACAATTAGGGGGCCAACAAAAAATCAAAGAAAAAATAACACTTGGGATCACACTGTAAAAGAAAATGCACGAAATGATCTATCGCTACAGAATATAAATAAACAGAGATTGTGCAATATGTGTATTCATTTGTATAAGAATAGCACGTATATTAATAGAGATATAGCGATTTATTTTAAAAAATTAAAAAAAAATCTTGAATGTTTTTTGCTTATAACATGCAGTGTTTTCAACCAAATTCAACGCCGATTTCAGAAAAATTGACAAAATATAGTAGAAACAATATGGTGCAATTGGAATACAAATATATTAAATATTTCAGGAAATATAAGCAGTTGTAGGAATTAATTTTATTCTGCGCATGCGCGAACGATAACAAAGATCATTTTACATAATTTAATATTCAACTCTATGGAGCAGCTTATTAAAAAAAATCCAGTCAAATATTGTAAAAATTCAGAAAGATATCGGCGTTAGAGTGAGAAAATTTTTAGTTGTTCTCTAAAAGTAACTGATGATAAGGGATTTTCCACAAATTGTCATTTTTTATTAACTGACTTTCAGAAAAACGTTAGTGTACAAAGGGTACTAGGAAAGTTTTGCAATACGGATTTATTTAACAAACTTTTTCAAAGAAATTTCCGTTACAAGCAATACAGTTCTCCAAACTCCGAAACCAGTCCTTAAACCAGCTCTGCCAAGTTTCACTTGGGAGTAAAGAACATTCATTGTCCCAAGCCCTCAAAAGTGCCTCATCACTGGAAAACCGAATCCCTTTCTGCTTCAGTTTCACATACGGGGACAGTACGAAGTCGAAGGGGGCAAGATCTGGACTGTAAGGAGGGTGTTCAAAAAGTTTCAGTTCTGTAGTGTCCAAATATTCACTGCAGGCTTTGGTCCGGTGAGCTGGAGTTTTGTCATGATGGAGGAACCATTTGTTCATTCTTGATTTTGGTCACAGGTTCTTCTTAGATTCTATGACTTTAGGTGGGCACTGTTCATTATACCACTTAGCAGTACCTATCTTCTGTGCGTCCAAAATGATACACTCAACAATTCCACTCGATTTGAAAAATACAGCTATCATTTCCTTTTTGACAGATCGAGCTATTCTGACAGCTACAGGTGTGTCCTCATCATCAAAGACCCAAATTTTGTTTTGAGACTTAGTCGGCCCATTTTAATAGTATAGCCCGGTTTTGTCACCTGTCACGATGCTGTTCACACACCGAGATTATCCTTTACCAAACATTTTTAGCATCTCCCAGCACCAAGTCACATTTCGTGTCATCTGCTCCTCAGTCAATCTATGTGGCACCCAGAGACAACACAGTTTCTTGATGTGCAAATGATCATCCAGAATTGAATGAATTGCAGGTGCATTTAGGCCCAAGGTATCTTCTATATGCTTGTAAGTTATTCGTTTGTCTTCGTCAAGCATTTTCCTCACAACAGTAATGTTTTTCTCCGTAATTGACGTTCGGGGCCTTCCCCCTCTTTCAGTGTCCCCCAGGGAGAAATTTCCACTTTGGAATTCTCTGTACCATCTGAGTATAGTCATACTATGTGAACAATCATCACCAAGTGCAAGAGTCATTTCTTCAAAGCATTGGTTTATGTTTAAACAACGCGCGAAGTTACACCGCAAAACTGCCCTTATCTCACTAAGTGACCAGGACATCACTGGAAGGACTTCACACGATAACAGCTAATGAATAACTGAGCCTACAGACTTGTGGGTACGTGCAGATACATAAGTATGAACCTATGTCAATACGCAGCCGCAAGCAGCCACCTGCGCCTTTTTGTTTCATCATATTGCAAAACTTTCCTAGTACCCTTTGTATTTAGTGAATATCAAAGAATAGATTTGAAAAAAATGCTTCGATTTTGATACTTCTTTTTATCATAGTATAGGCTCGTTCTGGTGGTTATCCAAGAACTAAAGCATCAATAAAAAATGGAAATGAAATTTAAAAAAAAAAATAAAATTGACAACTTGTGGACAATCCCTTATCATTCAGCTAGTTTTAGCGGGCAACTAAAAATTGGCTCACTTTAATGCCGATATATTTGACTGAATTTTTTTAATAAGTTGCTCCATAGAGTTGACCGTTAAGTTATGTAATAATATCCTTGTTATTATTCGCGCATGCGCAGATAACAATTATTTCATACAACTGCTCATATTTCCTAAAATATTTAATATATTTATATTCCAGTTGCACTATATTGTGTCTACTACATTTTGCCAATTTTTCTGAAACTAGCTTTAAATGTGGTTGAAAACTCTGCATGTTATAAGCAAAAAACATGCAAGAATTTACGTTATTTAAAAAAAAAAATTGCTATATCTCTATTAATATACGTGCTATTCTTACATAAATTAATACACATATTGCACAATGTCTGTTTATTTATATTCTGTAACGATAGATCATTTCGTGTATTTTATTTTACAGGGTGATCTCAAGTACTATTATTTTTCTTTGATTTTTTGTTGGCCCCCTAATTGTCCCTCTTGTCAAATCGACATTGATAAATATGAGGTCATACCTGTTCTTTTTAATCCTGAAATTCTAGAAGACTCTGACAAGTGTATTTCTAAATGTTCGACATAATGTCTAAAATTGAAAGTTGCCGGTCATTAATGGCCATGTAGTGTATAATTCATTTAATGAACACTGAGTAGTCAAAATATTAGAAACACCTTATCGTGTCTCCCCTGGATTTGATGGCAGCAGATATTCTTAAGATATGTTTTAAGATCCATTTTGTACATATACTTTGGATAATCCAGACTTGTAATGCTTTAAGTGTTGTTGAATTATAGCTTTGCTGCAAATGATACGCGTTAATTCCCTTAAAAAGTATAGTTCAATGGCAATTTCCACCCAGAAATCCACGTTTTTTCGCATAGTAGCTGTTTTTAAGTCTCGATACAAAAAAGCTAACTGTTAGCAAAAGTCAAGAAGACTAACGGTTTCTGATATACTGGAACCAGCTATTCTGGTACCGAAAATCGCATTTAAAGTTATTCAAGTCTCTCAATTTCTCCATGAATTTGCAAAGTGCAAAGTGTATTGCGCTATTGGTCAAAGGAAAGCTTTTTATAAGTAAATGTAGTAATATGAAGGCCTTTTAAATTATTTTAAAAGACTTTACCGGCGGATTTTTTTTAATGAGATTCCACTATGTTACTTTTAGTTTATATTTTCTTTTAATAAAAAGTCAGTTAAAATAATTCAGTTAAAAGTAAAAATAAGTCAAAAATAAGAATAACTTGCAAAACCTTTGTAAGAAAACGAATATTTTCCAATAATGTTAGTTTATTTCCTAAAATATGTTACTCCTGGATCATGCATTATTTTTATTGTTTGTTTGTTTTTTATTATTTTTTTATTGTGACAATACAGTGTACGTTTTTACCCAACAAACTTCATTAAACAACTTTTAATTATTATTTCTGCAGCTCATTAATCAAGAAAACATTGTTATATAAAATATTTTAAAGATTCATAACGAGCAGAAATGTGAGTTTGAAAAAATATTAAAACTTATTTTCGCTTTAGTTCTTCTTTGAAACAATCTATATTTCCTTATTATGGAATGTTTCTCATTAAAATAAAAAACACTCGCATTTATTATATCATAAAACTCGTTAATGTTATTTTTGTTTCAGTGCGATGAATTATTTTGAAATGTCTTTGAATAATCGAAAAGAATGAAATATAAGGTACAATCGGCCAAAGGTGGAGAATATACCGTACATTTTAAACACCGAATTATTCAAAAAAAGACTGTCAAAAAACTATTGTTTTTTAAACAAAAGAAGAAATAGATAAATTTTGAAAGAAAATATTTTATTCAATCGTAATCGTGTTCATAATCGCATCAGCGCAAGCCTTTTGATAGGTACCATAAAACGAAACAACCATTGTCTAATGTGTACCAGAAAGCACAAGAAAAATAACTTCATTGGAAATCAACGCTCATGAAGTTGATACGAGAAAAAGAATATAAGTGCTGAAATCGCGACATTTTTTTTTTTTATTCTTTCATTCATGAAACGCAACTATTCTTAGTTTTCTTTTAGAAAATGTGATCTGAGAATGTCACAGCAACACGATTAACCGAAATCCATATACAAAATAACAACAAAGGAGTGTGACGGAATCTATTAGTGTGGTAAGGAATAATATTGTAAGGGTGTGGAATCGATTCCAAAAAACACTGAATGTTAAATGTCGGCCATGGCAAAGCCCGATGAGCGGTATTTAACCCTCTCATCACCCTGAGCCTCATATGCGGCTCCTACTTCAAATTGCAATATTTGAAAGAAAAAATTATTTTTGTTAATTCCAGCACCTAATAGTGATAGCATATGTCGATACATTTACTATTATGACTTTACTTATGTTTCAGCATTTAATAATGATAATATTAATAAAAGTTTTATTAATTATTAGTAAACCGTTGGCGTTTCTTTTAATTCAAACATATGTTTCACTCTTTAAATTTAAATTAGGAACTCCTTTTCTAAATTAGTAATTTCTGATAAAACATAAAAAATACTACTAATTTTTTTATGTTTGTTTAATCTGGTTTTAATACGACATTTTCCAAACGTCTTAAAAAATTCTTCCCTAGACTATTTTTATATGAAAAACACGCAACATAACTACATTCGTTAGATTTCTGTAAAGAACACATTCGTTAAATTTCAGTAAACTGTAACTTCTTTGATTTCGATAGCTACTACTTTTAATTTTGTTAACGTAAAAGAAATTTCTCCCAAAATTGGAAAAAAAAAATTCAGTGCCGAGAGGGTTAATGTTAACAGCTTGTCAAAACAGAAATTCAATGGTACTTAGCTGCAAAGACAGTTTCTTTGATAACAGGATGGAGGGTGTCAAGCAAAACAGTCCAAAACAGGGTTCATTAGTATGGCAGGCCAGTTCCAATAGTGTATATCACTTTGAACACAAGCCAACAATCGGTCCGGAAAAGGTGAGCTGCTGAACATCGACATCAGACTCAACGTTATTGGAGTCGGGGCTTTTCACTGAAATGTTCCGATTTTGTGTGGAACCGACATACGATTTTCAAATTAGCGATTTTCATTTTGAAGATTTTCCTCGTAAATTTCAGAAGGAATTTTTTTTAAGTTCATATGTGAAACTACAAATATCTCCTAAAATGTAGTTTTATTGAAAATTTACAACATAAATAAAGTTTCACGGTGAAAGAAAGAATGAAAAGATATTAAACAAGTATTCTGATTTTTGTAAAAACGACTAATTTTATTATTCACGTCTTCCAATATTGTTGAAAAGAATTAATGACATTGGTTTGCATGTCTATCTATAATTTGTGAATCAACATACACCTCACAGATTATTCAGATAATATACACGTATGCTCCAAATAATTCAAAGTCTCATTCAAAGTCTTATTATAAGTTCAATCTGATAATAATGCAATTTAAAATCTGTGTTTTAGCTGAACTAAAGTTTTCTATAGTATGTTGTTCGAATATAACATAATTAAATTCATATACATGTATACACAGAAAAATTTGAATGCAATACATTGCCGTATATAGATAATAATTATCGGAAAAGTGTTTATAGATGTTTTGTGCATTTTCTAGCTGATTAAATTTCGGTACACAAAGTGGTGTGTATAGAAATCATTACATATAGGACAGCGGGACAAAGGAATTCGTATACATTTCAATTTATGCGTGATAACTGCTGAAAATGGGTTTTCAACAACGTTATGCGCTTGATAAGTTATTCATTAACCCCTGGTATGCTATTTCTACCAGAAACTAAAGTATCGTCTCCAAAATATAACGTCCCGTTGTATAAGTCAGCCGTAAAACAAAGCAGATGTATCATGTACAGTTAAATATTCTACTGCATTTTTTAAAACTTTTAAGCAAAACTTTTTTTCAATTTTATACCTTCGTATTGGGGGAAAAAGTACTTTTAAATGCAATCTGTTGGAAAACTGCATCTCAATTTATTTTTGAGATATTAATTTTTTTGTAGTTTTTAGCGCCATTTGTTTAATTTTCGCAACGCAAGTACTCCATTTCTGTAGAAAGAAAAGGGAAAAAAGTTGGAAAATAGTAATCTTTTTGTTGCCATTTTCCAATAACAACAGAAAAAAAAATATAATTAAAATACGTGCTATTTTGAAAAAATATAAATGAATGATTTCTGATAAAACATGGAACTATTATAAACTATATTTAATTTTAAGAATCTATATTAATGTTACAAACACATGAAAGCAGATGAATCATAAAATAGCCGATTTTTTTTGTCGAGTTTCTTGAATGACGACACCACTTTTTTTGGATTTGTGTATTATTCAGCGATAGCTGTCAGCATCCTATACACATTTTTCTGTAAATGCTGCTTAAAGACTTGATCGTAAATGAGAAATTCTTCCTCCGGATGCAAATGACGTCATTGTATATAAAATAAAAGCGTGTGTTTTAAGTCTTGAAACTGAAATATGTTTTATACTATCTCTATTTATATACATATATATATATATTTCATCTGGGGCGACACTAAATTCTGAAAAAGAAGAATTCCTGTTTTCTAATTTAGATATCGCCTTTCACCATATGAAACAAAAACTAAAAATCATACATCAATCATAAATTATGAAACACTTTCCAACATAAAAAAACTATTGTTTAGAAATTACATTTTTTTTTTTTTTTTTTTTTTTTTTTAGAAATTAAAATTAGATTTTTTAATAAGCAATTATAAAAACACCTAACTTTATTATTGTGTTCAGCAATTTCAGCATTTACTGTCGATATTCGGTAATATGTACGAATTCTTTTGTGCAGCCCTGTATATGAGCTGTGGGATTTATATATGTCGTAGGCTAATTGAGAAATCCGGCTCTTTGCAAACAGCCTAGGCTCTTTGCAAAGAGCCAGGCTAATTGGAGATTCCATCTCCCTTTTTCCAATTAGCCTGATATTTTTCAGGCTTATTGCAAAGAGCCTTGAAAGAGTTAGGCTAATTGAAAAATGACCACTTATTATCCGATCAGGGTGATATTTTTAGCTCACAGGCTATCAAAGCCTGAGAGCTTATGTGACCGCCGATTCTGTATGTACGTGTGTACGTACGTACGTATGTACGTAACGCGATAACTCTTGATAGAAGTATCCGATTTGCTCCAAAATCTTTTTTCTAGGTTCATTCTGATAAGGTGCTTCCCTTATTAGTTTTTGGGGTTCTTTGGTTAAGAATAAAGAGGGAAAAGGGGGGCTAATCCCCCCCCTTAATTTATATAAATGGGTTTTTCATGCAGAAATATTCGATTTGCTCCAAATTTGGTATACCGGTTTATTGTGTTAAAGAGCTTCCCTGATTAGATTTGGAAGCTCATTATTTAAGTATAAAGGGGGGGAAAGGGGGCTACCCCCCTTAATTTAGATAAATCGGTTTTTCATGATGAATTATTCGATTTGCTGCAAATTTGGTATACCGGTTTATTAATTTAAGGAGCTGCCTTGATTAGATTTGGAGATTTATTAGTTAAGTATAAAAGAGGGACTGGGGCTAGTGTCCCCTTAATTCAGATAAATGGGTTTTTCATACAGAATTATTCGATTTGCTTCAAATTTGATATACCAGTTTATTACGATATGGCTTCTTTCATTTGATTTGGAGGTTCATTGGTTAAGTATAAAAGGGGGGAAAGGGGGGCAATTTCCCTTCCCTTAATTTAGATAAATGGGTTTTCATGCAGAATTATCTAATTTAGTTTAATTTTTTTCTAGGTTCATTCTAATAAGGCGCTTTTCTGATTAGATTTGAAAATTCATTGGTTCAGCGTAAAGGGAGAAATGGGGGAGCTAATACCTTCCCCCTTAATTAGTGAAAAGGTTTTTTTCATGCAGAATTATCTGATTTGCTTCAAATTTGGTATACCAGTTTATTATGTTAAGTAGCTTCCCTGATTAGATTTGGAGGTTCTTTGGTTAAGTAAAAAGAGGGGCAGGGGGGCAATGGGGACTAATCCCTTAATTTTTTTTCGAGGGCATTATTCTTTGAAATAAGAGTATAATATACAATTAGTGTGAATAGCCTGTGAGCTCAATGCCATCAGTTTTAACTGGGCAATTTTCTTTTTATTAGGTTTATTAACGCATAACCCTACCCAAACCTGAAAAATAAATTACAACAGACCGTACCCCGATCCGAGCAACACAAAATAATTTCAGCCTACATGCAACCCGAACCGAACCTGAGAGTTCCATTTGAAAAAACCCGAAATCCCGAACCAAATCTGATAACCGACAAAAATATTCCAAAGATCCATAACAGGATCCGAACAAGACAAATTAGTTTCCGTGGACACGCAACGCTACCAGAACCTAAAAATTCCATTCGAAGTCAACCTGAAACCCGTCCCAAACCAAATCTTAACCGAAAAAATATTCCAAAGAACTATAACCCGATGCAAGCCAGACAAAATAATCTCTGTCCACCGGCAACCCGATCCGAAACTGAAAGTGCTAATTGAACTCAATCTGAAACCTGGTTGTGGTCGGTTTTCGGGTTGACTTCAAATGGAACCTTCAAGTTCGAATCCGGTTGAAAAAAAATTAAACTAAATTAGTTAATTCTGCATGAAAACCCATTTATCTAAATTAAGGGGAGGGGCAATTGCCCCCCTTTCCCCCTTTTATACTTATCCAATGAACCTCCAAATCAAATGAAGGAAGCCATATCGTAATAAACTGGTATATCAAATTTGAAGAAAATCGAATAATTCTGCATAAAAAACCCATTTATCTAAATTAAGGGGACACTAGCACCTGTCCCTCCTTTTACTTAACCAATAAATCTCCAAATCTAATCAAGGCAACTCCTTAACATAATAAACCGGTATACGAAATTTAGAGCAAATCGAATAACTCTGCATGAAAAACCCATTTATATAAATTTAGGGGGGGTCTAGCCCTCCTTTCCTACCTTTATACTTAGCTAATGAAACTCCAAATCTAATCAGGGAAGCTCCTTAACATAATAAACCGGTATACGAAATTTGGAGCAAATCGAATAACTCTGCATGAAAAACCCATTTATCTAAATTAAGGAGGGGGGGGGTGTCTAGCCCTCCTTTCCTCCTTTTATACTTAACTAATAAACCTCCGAATCTAATCAAGCCATCTCCTTAACATAATAAATCAGTATACACAAATTTGAGCTAATCGAATAATTCTACATGAAAAACGCATTTATCTAAATTAAGGGAAGAGACAATTGCCCCCGTTTTCCCCCTTTATACATAACAATGATCTTCCAAATGTAATCAGGGAAGCTGCTTAACATAATTAACCGTTATACCAAATTTATTGCAAATCGCATATTTCTGCATGAAAAACCGATTTATTTAAATTACGGGGGGGAAGGATAGGCCACCCTTTCCCTCCCTTTATATGTAACTAATGAACCTCCAAATCTAGTCAAGGCAGCTCCTTAACTTAATAAACCGGTATACCAAATTTGGAGCAAATCGAATAATTCATCATGAAAAACCGATTTATCTAAATTAAGGAAGGTAGCCCCCTCCCCCCCCCCCTTTATACTTAAATAATGAGCTTCCAAATCTAATCAGGGAAGCTCCTTAACATAATAAACCGGTATACCACATTTGGAACAAAATCGAATATTTCTGCATGAAAAGCCCATTTATATAAATTAAGGGGGGGACTAACCCCCCTTTTCCCCCTTTATCCTTAACCAATGAACCCCAAAAACTAATCAGGGAAGCACCTCATCAGAATGAACATCAGTACGTACGTACGTACGTACACACGTACATACAGAATCGGCGGGCACATAAGCTCTCAGGCTTTGGTAGCCTGTGAGCTAAAAATATCACCCTGATCGGATAATAAGTGGTCATTTTTCAATTAGCCTAACGCTTTCTAGGCTCTTTGCAATAAGCCTGAAAAATATCAGGCTAATTGGAAAAAGGGAGATGGATTCTCCAATTAGCCCGGCTCTTTGCAAAGAGCCGGATTTCTCAATTAGCCTACGACATATACACTACGTAATACACTAAAAATTACATAAGTTTAAAAATGCGGAAAAGTTTCCAGGTATTCTCGATCATTGTCAGTCCTTTAAGGCTGTTCTCAAATCCAAAAGGGCAACTTTATGACATAAGTTTTAATTTATTTTTGTTCGGAATAGCATGAAACTAACAGGTTTTTTGTTCCGAAACTATGTAATAGAACTCCTTTTTCCATTTTTTTGCAAACGCAATAGATCTTTCAGAAAATAGTGTCAAAGTGGGCGTTTAGAACCGAATTTCCGCGCAAAAGAAGAATAACCACTGAAGAAAGGGTGAAAAACGTGTTTGTCACGCAATCAAAATCGCTTATAACTCAATAGGTAATTTATTGATAAAAAAATGGAAAACACAGTTTGATTCCAAGTCGCCTCCATAGTCAGGCCTTCCAATTTTATGTCTTTCCGTTAAAAAATGAAAATGTAAATGTGTCAAAACCTTTTGAGCTTGTTGAGCAGAGCAGTTGAGAATAGCTTTAACCGAATTTTTTGTCCATCTCTGCAGATGATTTATAACTGCTCTGCACTCTATAATCTATAGAAAACATGTTGTTGCGCATCTTACCGATTCTTTCAAAAAATTTACGTTTGAAGTATCGTAACATCATAAACATGCATAGAAAACAATTTCTCCCCACATATCATAATGTTACGGAATTATTTTGCGCGTTCCTGCAACTGAACTATATTTGCCACTTATTGTAGTATCACGAGGAAGAACGTTTTAGTCCATCTCAGTGATGCATATCAATAGCATTATGTTTGAAATATGACATCTTTAAGAAAATGCACCGCAAACGATTTTCCCCGTAAAACATAATGTTGCGGAAATATTTTGTGTGTTCCTGAAGACGAACTATAAATGCCACAAACTTCCTTTTCAATACCAGATATTCTGTAGAAAAACTCAGTAATATATAAACATTATATAGCAATCTGAGTTTATTTAAGAGCGTTAGAGCACATACAGGCGGCCAGACAGACAAACCGAATTCCTAAATTTTTCAATTTGGTTGGAAAGTAATAAAAATGAAGTTTCGTAATTATACAGAGTGGCGTCAAATTCGACCGACAAATTATGAGGGGTGATTGTACGCATCAAGAGGATGAAAAATTACCCAGAACATGTGGTCGAAAACAACTTATTTAGTCATCAAACATACTAACTGAACTCTGGTTAACGGTAATAATCTATATATATATTACGCTATCGTACGTGGCACATAAATCGCGATTATGTTTTAATTAGTTAATAGCAACACTCGAATAAAACGCATCTCATTGGTTATTGAACAGCATTTAATGCATCTCCTTACCTATAAGGGGGGGTTACCATATGGGAGACCTTGTTCTGCTGCCAAATGCCGCCAACTTCGCGATATCTCTAATATTTCTCCAAATTCCCATTGGCTTCCATTGTTAACCAATAGGGTTTACTTGCTTACAGAAAATCAACAAATTGAGATATTTTAATTCAACAAAAACTAATATTAGCATAAGGGATTATATTGATTATATTTAAGGGCGTCCAAATAAATTAAATTTTGAATAAAAGTAACATGACACAATTCTTATTATGCTTTCTCAAACATAAATTTTAAGGGAGACCAAACAGGTTGCCATGAGCGGTTAGTCTTAAGAAAATTAAAAATACTGGAATGAAAATATAACGATTGGTACCTCGTTTGGTATGAAATGTGATAACATCAAGAAAAGTTCTGGGAAAACAGGGTGCTCATGCAATCGATAATATTGCATGAGCTGGTAATCGCAGTTCAAAATGTGAGGCGTCAAGTACATATTGCTGTATAATGAAAACTTCTACGACTTTTTTTGATGTTATCACATTTACAACAAAACATGTCTATTAAAAGTTTCATTATAATGTAGTTCAGTTTTTACCGGCAACCCAAGTTGAGTTAAGGTAGAAAACCCTGTATTTTTGATTAAATAGGTGGTTTACGAAACCATGTTCCATTGCAATTTTTGTTCCTGTTGATTATTACTATCACCTCTCTGAATTTGTCGGTCGAATTCGGCAACACCCTGTATTGTTATAGGCAGGGCCGAAACTAGCCTTGTTTTGCGCCCGGGGCAAACATGAATTTTGGCGACCCCCCCCCCTTTCTTCCTCAAAGTATATTTACAGAGAAAATTTTACTAATTTTCTAATGGCCGACTTATTTCTAAATTTAAATTATGTAATCATAAAATATGTAATACTGAACTACGTAAATTGAATGTGACGTTTGTTGCAATTATAGTTCGTTCACATAAAAGAATTCGCATGTATTACCGGCTATTTACAGTGTTTGCTTATACGGTAGAGTTCCGATTATCCGAGTCCCGCTTAATAGAGTTTCCGCTTTACCCGAGTTATTTTCTTCTGATGGACTAATGGCTTTCATTATTATGAAACAGCCATTATAAATTAAGTGTTAGGTGAAGATGAAAGAGCAGTCGTAAAAAGTTTGAACTCTGATTTTCTGGTCAGAATGGGGGAAAAAAAATGGCCATAATTTTTTTTTTGAAAAAATTCTGCTGCTCTTTCATCTTCCCCAAACACTTCATTTATAATGGCTGTTTCATAATAATGAAAGCCATCAGTCCATCAGAAGAAAATGATCTATTCCAAAGGTATAATCTTTCACTTGGCGCCCCTTGGCTTTGGCGCCCGGGGCACGTGCCTCCTCTGCCCCCCCCCCCCCTTAGTTTCGGCCCTATATAGGAGTGCGTTTCATAATGTATGTATGATGCACAATTTTTTTTCTGTATACGCACTAAAGATTTCATTATTAAGTAAACTTAAATTTACTTAAAGTGTCTAACTATTACCAAAAATTCACTTTGAATTTCTTTATGCATATATTTTTGTGATATTATATCCTACAAGACATTTTGCCTGAATATTTCTGATGACACGCATACCATGATCTGAAATTCTATCTCGAATTCATGAAATATTTATATCGAAAGTGCAGTCTAGAATGGAATACATTTATTTACTGAGTTATTTGTCATTTCCATTCCATAGAACTAAGACATACAATGTTCCATTCAGATGTAGAGTTAATGTTTAAAAATTATATTCTTCTACCTCTGAAAAGTGGTAAGAATGTCATATTAGAATTTAGTTTTATCTTCTTTTATCTTAAATTATTTGATTTCCTATACATTAAACGTATTTTACATCTTTGCTGATTATTAAAATATTTATTTACTTATTGTTGCTCGATATTAGGCATTCTCACAATCTTTTGATTTTTATGTCCCTCAATAATAATTTTTATTTTAATACATTTTTCTGTGTTTTTTTTTTATTTCATATACTGGGGAACATCCCATTGCATGATTGCATAACAATATTAACGAGTTAAATAAGTTTTGGACGATGTTGGGGGTCCAAATACCAGGAAAACTCCTATACCGTCCCGTGTCCCTGATGCTGATTTTTAAGTTTGGAGCTATCTGTATAAAATTGTTTCAATAAAAGTAATTCGACGTAATTTTTTTCCGAAACTGGGATAATTGTTTTATATAAATATGTAGCAAAAACTTTAACCTGCACACATTTTTACGGTTGATATAATTTTTTGAACTCTGTCCCCAGGTTTTTCATCCTTACCGTCCCTCTTGCTAAACTTATGCGGAAAATCACTTCAGATGCAGCCACAGAATTTTTTTCAAGTTTTTTCTCATGCAGAAGTATGCTAGAGAAAGAATGTCTAAAATTCTTTGACAGAAAATTTAATGCAGAATTTAAATCAGCATTTAAATATCAATTTCAAGATCTTGGCTTTATTGGTAGTCTTACCATCCCCAAGGTTTATTCCTGCACTTTTCGAGGTAAATTAAAAAAAAAATAATAATAATTTAATCCAATGTTAACAACTGTTCCTAAAAAACAATGAACATTGTGGCTATCACTTAATCTTAACATGATTTTCCTAAAAATAGCTGGTAATTTTCCTTACATTCCATCCTTACCGGTTTTTTTTCCCCATTTCGTCTATTTTTTTCTATACCGTCCGCTTTTTTTACCTTACCGTCCCATTTTTAACACCCCTTGAAGAAAATGTCATACAAAAATTCTGTATTAAAAGTACTACATTTTTATTATTTCGTATTTGGATGTCCTGTGGGTATTATGCAAATTCATTATAAGTAAAAATTTAGAAGAAAATAAAAAGTTAAGTGGTAAAATGGTAACGAAAACTCGCAAGTTTAACTTAAACCTCAGTTAAATAAAAAAATTTTCGCTGCTGACCATTTTTTCTTTATTTTGAATCATTTAGGCATTCATCTATCAGATTAAAATGTTATTTTAGCAAGTTTAATTTCACCAGATTTTTATTCCCGAAATTCAAAAGATTGTGAGAATACCCCGTATGGTTATTTATGTACTTACTTTTTCCATACATATTTTCCTAATTTATTTACATATGCAATCTTTTTTTAATATATCCTACATTTAATTATTTATATAATTATTTAATCTTTCATTTACTCATTTATGGTTAATATATTATTTGACTATAGTGCAGAACTTGCATAGTTTCAAAGTCTATTACTACTTTGCTCTTCTGAACTGTTCCTAATTTTTTTCCCGGTAATAGATTTGATACTCCCTTATAATAGCCTCCCCCAAAAATTGAATTGTCAAACAACAGATATACAGAGTGATTCAAAACTTATTGTTCAAATTTCGTTGGGAAGTGGGGAATACGTCAGGAAACCGATTTTACATAGGAAAGTATGTCCGCAAGTGTATCCATGCGTATGTAGAGGGCGCTGTGTGTACCCAACCTTCATTTGGCCCCAATCGATGTCTTGACTTTCCTAAAGCTAGTAATATTTCTTTTCCTATTTCCACTTCTCATCTGGACTTCCACGAAGCCTTTTACATCTTTAAAAACTCCAAAAATCTCGTTAATGATCTTTATTCAACGCCTTCATTATCTGATGTCTGGAAACTTCTCGTTTAATTTTGTTCTTTCCGGTTCTTTTAATCTTTATTTATTTTTTATTAGTTTATTTTCTTCTTTGTTTTTAACTTTCGTCGCTCATGAATTTTTAAATTTTGGTTGCACACCAGAAATCTTTAACTTCACTAGCGAGATTTTTGGAGTTTTTAAAGATGTAAAATGTCTCACGGTAGCCAAAATGAAATTGAAAATAGGAGAAGAAATAATGCCAGCTTTGGGAAAGTTAAAAAAATGATTGGGACGCAATGGAAGGTTGGGTACACATAGCGTCCTCTACATACGCATGCGTACATTTGCAGACATAATTTGCTATGTAAAATCAGTTTCCTGACGTATTCCCTACCTCCCCACGAAATTTGAACAATAAGTTTTGAATCACCCGGTATATCGCTAACTTGTATAAAATATATGAGTTATATATGGAGTATATGACCACGTTATTGTCATGTACGAAGCACACATAAGGCATAGATATGGCTTGTATAAAAGAATTACATAACGTATATGAATGAGCCATAACACGCAAATGTGATGAATGTATTGCGTATGCGTCATATACGAGGCATATATATATATATATATATATATATATGATATACATATAAACTTGGCGACTGCGTTGCCGACATCATAATTGAAACCTTGTCGTAATCATAATTGCGGGTGCCGTTTTAACAAAGAGTCACTTTTACAATAGTTATCTAAACGGAACTTTAGTATCTCATTTTTTAATCAATTTTAAAGTAGCTGTAGTTTTCAAAAAATTAATTTTTTTTAATTTAAAAATGATATGTGATTGTCGCTCTTTTAGAATTTTTGTCTTCACTCATGTTAAATAAGTGCGAAACCTAATTAACTTAAATTTCAAAAAGTTAAATATTTTAACTATTTTTTAATTTCAAAAGGTCAAATTTTCTTTACATGTTTTAAGCACTAAATCTTTTATTCATTTTTTTTTAACTTGCGCTTTATTTTTTCATCTTTTATCAATAATATATTGAATAAATTCAATTATCTATATTTATATAAGAATTTAAACTAGAACTGTATTGTGAGGTGAAGAAGAAAAAGAAATAATCAGAATTTTGATTTTTTTTTTAAGCTCTAGTTTGGATGTACTTTAAATATGCTTATTTTTTCATTTTTGTTTTATGTATGACACGAATTTCAACAAGAAAAATATACAAAAATGTTCTTAAACAACTGAGAAACCATTTTGAAAGTTATAAAACTTGCAAAAGAATGGACACAACTTGAAATAAATACAGTTTAAGAATACATTCACTATTCCAGGCACTTGATAAGTTTTAGTAATAACAGCTGCGGCACATGTTCTTACATGAGTAAAAAGTTTTACACTTTACGGAGTACATGGTTAAGGTACATGGACTGTTTTATCACAAGATTCTACAAAGTGACATTTACATAAAAGTTTCAAAATTCTTTAGGAATGAACCCAATAGAAGATAATTCTCAATGGTATTATGGAAATTATTTTAAACATTGTTTTGTCAATAATGCAATCCTTTAAGGAATAATTTGTTGAATGTGGAGGATAGACAATCCCGTGGAAACAGCTGCACTTATATTTTAGTATTTGTAACATTTTAATATCACTAAATATAAAAGCATTTTGACCAAACCTAATTTTTTTTAAATCGGCGAAAAATATGCCTATAATATATTAAACTGTTTTATTATTTATTTATTTATTTATTTATTTTTTTGCCTGCTGCTTTATTGTAAATTACAAAATATATGTAAATTTAATAGAATATATAGTTAGAATGCTAACATAAACCTTTTATTCGCCAAAAAGATTTTTTTTTCTTTGGATGTAGGTTCCTATAATATGCCGTTTGACATTTTAAAACAGAATTTCCACAAAAAAGAACAACATATTTTCTTCATAAAAAAATTCATCAAGTAAAAAAATCTTAAAAAGTTTTTTTTTTTTTTTTTTTTTTTTTTTTTTTTTTTTTTTTTCTCATGAAAATTTCGAGTGTTCACTTTGAATATTTTTCCGAATAGCGTGCATCTTGTGGCTATCATGTTATATGTTCAAAACATTCCAGCAATATTTTATACACTGTGGAATGACCGAGTCCAGTATGACCGGGTGACATTTCATAGCAACATCTATAGGAGATGGCAGGTTAATATCTATCGGCTGATTGTTGGCAGTGTTCCAGTGATATTCTGTACGTAGTCTGGACTCATCAACATAGCATATAATGTAAAGAGTGTGCTATATGGGAAATATATCTGCTATCCTGTGTTATATGGGTTCAGCTGTTTTGTTTGAAAGACAAAATTTTATTTTTTTCCTTCATGGCAATAAAATGTTTTGTGGTGTAGAAGGATCGTTTACAAGAGTACAGTATATCATTGTAGTTAGTCACAATTCTAAAAACGTTTGACAATTTTTTAGAAACCTTCGGGAAAAAATCCACAAAAATCAATAGGTTTCCGAAGTTAACAAAATTGTCTGATCTGAAATTTCGGACAGAAGATGGTCTTGTAAATATAAAGAACCTATCTGTAAACATATGAAGAATAAATTTTAAGTTTCCTTAAATTTCTGATTTTTTTTTCCGAAATGATTTCGGAAGATATGAGAACGTTTTGCGAAATCTTGAATAAATACCAAGTTTAGATGAATTTTGTAACCCTTCTGCTGCGTCGCGTAAACTTTCTAAATTGTTTTGCAATATTCAAGGCCAAAAAATTTCACACTTAATACGAATATTGTTTATTGCTTCCATATGTTTCAAGTAACAATCAAGCCAAAATAACTTTTTTCTAAAGCAGAAAACGCAATTACGTAGTTTATAAGTCTAAAAGATGCATAATAAAGTAGAACACCGATAATACGAGCAATGTTAAATCTCAATATTGCTAAATCGAGATTTTTAAATTTCCATGGAAATCGAAACATCTTGAAAAAGTACTTAATATAATGAAATCCGTTAACAAACGAAAAATCTTTATGCTCCGTTTAACTTCGTTATAAGAGATTTCCACTTTATCCCGATAAAGTAGGGCTGCGTAATCTGTGACTCATGGGCCATCGAGTTACACATATTTTAGAATTTAATAATTTTCGTTATTTAATGACATAAACGTTGCGGTTAAATAGGGCAAAGATTAAGCTATTCGGAAATTTTATTTAGTTATGTATTACTCTAATAGCTGTTAGATATTTTAAAGCATTCTTTTTATAATTTTTTGCCATTTAAGCTTTAGTTCTTATGCTAACGGTTTGGGAATTAGCTATTGATTAAAGAAAAGAGATGTTATGTAAAAGCAAGTACCTGTTTATGAAGTTTATATACCTTAATTCAGAGATAGTCAACCGGTGGACCGTGGCCCACCGCTGGTTGTCAGAAAAATCCGGACAGTTGGATTTCTTTCTGTATATTTATAATTGCAAATTTTTAATAATGGATCTAGGAATAATAAAACAAATAAAAAATATCTTATAAATTCTGAAAATTTAGATGTTTATTTTTGCATATTTAAATTGTAACAACCATTGATATATTAATAAATATTTGTTTCTTGTCTTCAAAATTAGCAATTTTTTTATTTTTAGCTCTTCCTAAAATTTCAATATCCATTATTGACTGAAAAAGAAAAAGAAAATTTAGTTTCAGTTTTAACTAGACACATTTGTGTGAATGAAATATTATGGTTTTGTCACAACAATTACAGCTTTGAACTGATATTGGCTTGAAATAAAAACGGCTGTCCGTATTCCAGTAACTTCGTTGATGGCATAAACATATGACTTATTTCAAACAAGCATGAACAAATATCCAATTCAAATGTGCAATTCCTTACATAAGCTTCAATTATTTCGTAATATTGAAATTAACTTTAATAATTTTATAATTATGCAGCTTTCTGATACCGGAAGATTCACAATTGAAGACCCCTCATTTATAATTTTGTTACCTAACTTTGTTACGTACATATAAACAATTTTGGACTATTACACCATAGGTAATTCAAATATAAATAAGTGAAATGTAAATAAACTACAAATCATTTGCTAAAATGGTGTATGAACATTTAATACAGATTAAAACATTAAAAACACTAAAATATCTATTCTACGGTTTCAGCACACCTCTACACCTCTGTGGCCTTCTTCAGGAATCTAAATGAACCAAGATGTCAGCTATGTCAAAACTCCGCCCGACAGAAAATCGTGCACATGGAGGAATTTAACCAATGACCGGGATATAAGAATTGACCGGTGCCATCTGTTGGGATATTATAAATACTCTATCGCCATCTGTTGAGATATGATGGTAATATAAATACTCTGTCGCCATCTATGTGTGAAAATAGTTTTTAAACTGCACAACTCAAAATCAAACGTTTCTAAGGATATGTAACCAAAGTTATGTAATATTATATGATATATTGTCATTACATACTTCATCTTTTATTAATGAAATTTCTATTGATTCTCTAATTAATTTTTATGTGAGTCATAACCTGGAACAATAATGTTAGCATTCTCAAAATCAATAAAGCAATGATAATTATTGAGATAAAATGTCGACAAGGCTGTAGACGGTTTTTTTATATTTTATGTCATAACGGTGCTCCTTTAACCTTTCCACAAACTTCCTCTTAATCATGCCTATATAATATTCCTTACTATTGTCCTCACTAGTAATGAGTATTTCATATATACCAGCTCGAAATCTGAGAGGAGTGGGGTCCAAATGCTTGACCAACAAATCCATCAAACTGGGAGAGGAGGTAGCAATGAGAGTTATATTAAAATTAATTAAAAAATTTTTGAGTCTTTCAAACATAATAGGTACATATTGAAACTTCCTAAAAACTCTTGTGGGGAAATCCAAATCTCTATGTTGAATCAAAGGGCTGTCAAACTTCCTGATGGTTCTATTAATGTAACCAATAGGGAAACCATGATCAATAGCAATGCCTCTGATAAAATCAAGTTCGTTTTGCAATTGAGTGCCAGAATAAACCAAAAAGGCTCGTTTGATAATATAACTCTCATTGCTACCTCCTCTCCCAGCTTGATGGATTTGTTGGTCAAGCATTTGGACCCCACTCTTCTCAAATTTCGAGCTGGTATATATGAAAAACCCATTATTAGTGAGGACAACAGTAAGAAATATTATATAGGCATGACTAAGAGGAAGTTTGTGGAAAGGTTAAAGGAGCACCGTTATGACATAAAATATCAAAAACCGTCTACAGCCTTGTCGAGATTTTATCTCAATAATTATCATCGATTTATTGTTTTTGAGAATGCTAACATTATTGTTCCAGGTAATGACTCACATAAAAATTTAATTAGAGAATCAATAGAAATTTCATTGAGAAAAGATGAAGTATGTAATGACAATATATCATATAATATTCCAAAACTTTGGTTACATATCCTTAGAAACATTTGATTTTGAGTTGTGCAGTTTAAAAACTATTTTCACACATAGATGGCGACAGAGTATTTATATTATCATCATATTTCAACAGATGGCGACAGAGTATTTATAATATTCCAACAGATAGCACCAGTAAATTCTTATTTCCCGGTCATTGGTTAATTTTCCCCCATGTGCACGATTTTCTGTCGGGCGGAGTTTTGACATAGCTGAAATCTTGATTCATTTAGATTCCTGAAGAAGGCCACGGAGGTGTGCTGAAACCGTAGAATAGATATTTTAGTGTTTTTAATGTTTTAATCGGTATTAAATGTTCATACACCATTTTAGAAACTGATTTGTAGTTTATTTACATTTCACTTATTTATATTTATTAGGTACATTTCGCATTAATAAAATGAAAACTCTGATCATTATTATTGTATAAATATATTTATATTATTCGAAAATTCTTATTAGAGATCCGTAGTATTAAAAATTATGATTTAATGGTCCGCAGTATTAAAAATTATAAATTTAATGTTCCGCAGTATTAAAAATTATGAATTTAGTGATCGCGATGTTCAAAAGTTTGGAGACCGCTGCCCTAATGAGATAGTGCTAATAATATTATACAGTTTTATTAATTTTATTAATGCTCCTAATATTGTGCAAAAAATACACGTAATTTTAATAAAATAGTCATATTAGAATGTCAGTACAAACATTTTATTCAAAAGATAAGTTTTGTTTTTACTGTAAAAGCTACACTGTAAAAAAACTACTATAAATTTGACAGAACAAACTCGATCACAGTGAATGTGCTGTATCTTTCTTTGGTTTCTTGACAATATCAATATGGAAGATAGAGTTAACATGGATTAATTAACATGTTAACATGTTAACATGTTTTCAATTATTACATGTTACACATTAACATGTTTTCAATAATTAACATGGAAAATAGAGTAGTTGCGTAAAATTAACAGCACAATATGCTGGCAATTTGGACAATTTTGGGGCTTTTTTTTTTTTTTTTTTTTTTTTTTTTTTTTACAGCACAAACTACTGGCGTCCAAATTGCCAGCACATTGTGCTGTTAATTTTACGCAACTACTGTATTTTCCATGTTAATATAGTCAGGAAACCAAAGAAAGATACAGCACATTCACTATGATCGAGTTTGTGCGCGAGATGAACAGTACTTTGTACTGAAAAATGTCGTTTTTTTTTACAGTGTATTTGATATTTTTAAAAAGAAATTCTATTTGATACATCTTTGCAATTTTGCTAACGGTCAGCGAATGGTTTAATAATTATCTATTGATTAATGAAAACAAAGTTAATACAAAATAACGAAACGCTTATGAAATAAAATAATTTGTATTTCTTAAAATTTAGTACAATGATATATTTTTCTGATCGTCTTATAATCATCTCTGGGCTCTATAATTTTCATTTAGAAAAACATTTTTCATGATCTAACAAGTAAAACAATAAAAATTCTATTCTTCTACGACAAAAACTTACCGAATTACTGCAACTTAACCCACCTTACTAGCTGAATTTTTGTTTTCTCAAATTTATTGCTAAAATCACTTTAAAATGTTGCAAAATAAACTGGAAAAATACTAAAAAAAAATTACGCTAAAATATTTTTGTATTTATTTGATAAAATGTAAACGTACTATGGCAATATCCACATGTGGAAAAATACATAATTATATGTTTTGTCTAAATTTATATAAATTAAGCTTAAGCTTTTAAATTGTATGTTATATACTATAATTAGTATTTTTAAGAACTGAACTATTACAAAAATATATTTCTTTCTTAACAGAGACTAATAACATTATAAGTATTATTAATAATAAATTAAGAATAATCGTATTTGAGGCTAAAAATTAATTTATTTCAAAATTATCTTGAAAAGGATTTTACGCAAATAACTGCCCCCTAAATGTCTAATAGAAATATGTACCCATTTGCATCCTTGCGCCCTATAATTTGTACGTTACAAAAGTGCATAAAAATAGGCTTGAACATATAATTTCCCAATAAAAAAAAACCTATTTCAAAGAAGTCTACACGCTAAGAATATGACTTATTTAATTGGATCCATGATTCAAAAAATACAAACAAACTTACTTTTTACATTTCGCTATCTTGAAAAATGAAAAATCTATAAACACCGAGAAAAGGCCTTCATTTAAACAAATAAATATCAATCTTATGCTGTCATCTCAAGGTAATAGATAAAGAGATTTATTTTCTTCATACAATTTTCATGTTGTAAAGAAGAAGAAAATAAAAAAAAATATTAAAATTCGAAACGTCCAAAAAATGGGACGCTAGGCATAAATGAGTTAAATTTTATGAATTTTCAGCGTTTCCTGGCTCTAAATACGCATCTTGCCATTTAATATATCATACAACTTTTTACATTCCACAACTTATGTATTAAAAGTTAAGTGCCCATAATAACAAAAATCAAGACCAATTAGAAATGTTTTTATATTGAGTAAGCTGCAATTTCTTGGATTGTATTAAAATCTGTTCAAAGCTTCTATTAGTATTCTGCTACTAAACTAGCTGTCTGATTTAATTAAACAACTGCATCTATTTGAATGAGCGGGCGTTGTTTCATAGCAGTTGTTACGGTAATCAAATGAACTAATCAGCACACTGCACTCACTCAATTAGCCAAATTTGCGAAGTATCATAACGCCTTTGTATATAAGCAATTAGATATATTTGTATAATTTTATAATTTGACAAATGAAATGATTCGACTTTTACGAAAAATGAACCTTGTTGTTGAATATGATTTTTTTAAATATTTATTTATATATAAGTATAAAAACTTATTTGCAGCTTGCGTATACTCCATCAGAATACTACCACTCTATCTTGAATAATTAATTTATCTTTTTTTATATAAAAATAATTTATAGTCAATTAATTTCAAAATTCCCTAAAAATAAAATCAATTCCCTATTTTTTTTTCCATATCTAATGTAAAGATTTAAAGTGTTATAAATCTATTATAAAAATAATTTATTATTTTCTTTTTTAAGCGTTTATTAAAACCAACGTGGTATACCTTCTGTATAAAAAGTACCTGAAATTTATTATTTAAATGAGCCATAAAAAAGATATCACGACATTTTCCTCCCTGTAATTTGGGACCATTGTGCAAAGTTACAATGCGCAGTTTGAGCACCATATGTGACTTAGTGTGTTGACAACAATTTTTTTTTCAGACATACAGGATGTCATAAAAAAAACTTCCCTGATATATGAACCCCTAGCGGCATAACCGCTCAACCAATCGAAAAGAAATTTTAGATATACTTAGTTGAAGGTATGCGCTCGAGATCGTAATGATTTAAAACAATAGATCTCTCACGTTTACGGTTACAGTGAAAAAATTTCGAAATTTTCGAATGGCAGTACCCATTCTCTTCATGCGAAAATTCATCAGCGCATTGTAGAACCATAAATGGCGTTGAAATGATACACGTACAATGAAAATTGACGGCGTAAAACACTTGCAAAAAAGACCATTGCGAGGAACAAAGGAGAGGCTACAAGACATGTTTTCTTCAGTAGCCGTTTTTTTTTTTTTTTCTTTTTTCCACTTGTGAACTGAGTATGTTGTAAAATTTGTTTTTAAATGTGTTTTTCAGTTGTGTTTGTGCACACATAGTGAAAATAAAAATGTAATCATTTGTTTTAGAGTGCAGAATATTACGATACATAGGAACTGATTAGGATTGAGTGCCACGATATTACACTGGCAATTTTAGTCATACATGCATCATATCAACGTATTAATGGTTTTTCAATGCGCTGATGAATTTTCGCATGAAGAGAATGGGTGCTGCCATTTGAAAATTTCGAATTTTGTTCACTGTAACCGTAACCGTGAGAGCTCTATTGTTTTAAATCATCACGATCTCACGCGCATACCTTCAAGTAACTAAATCCGAAATTTCATTTTAATTGGTTGAGCGATTAAGTCGCTAGGGGTACATATATCGGGGAAGTTTTTTTATGATCACAATGTACTTTAGAGTTATTCGCGATTTTTAGAATGAAAAATTAGTTCAACAAACAGTTTGACTTAAATTTTATGTTTCAAACAAAATTTCGTGTGCCGAATAACTGAAAATCTTGCAGAAGACCTACGGTGAATCATGCATGCCAAAAACACAGGCAAATAAATAGTGTAAATCATTCAAATAGTGTCGAGAAGTGTTAGTTGATTTTCCTTGTTGTGGCGACCTCCAGCATCTACCAAAGGATTAAACATCAGTAAAATCAAGAAGCCGGAGCTTGAAAATCGTCGTATGAGTTTGAGAGAGTTGGCTAAAGATATATCGCACATTTCTTAAGTCCGTTCATAAAATTATGAGTAATATTTTGGATATGAAACACAACGCAACACGACTGGTTTCAAACGAGGTCAATGTTTCCCTATTGCTCTGCAAGAGTTTTTGGCCAAATATGCACAGCTAATTTCATTGACCGAGGGCCGTACTTGCCTAGTATGGCCTCGTATGACTTTTTCCTGTTCACGAAGCTAAAATTACCATTTCGAGGAAAATGTTTTGTATCAATTGGGCCATAAAAGTAAATTCGCAGGAGGAGCTAAAGCCCATAGAAAAACCTACCTACCTAAAATATATGGAAGATTAGGTCATGTGCCGGCATATAGTTGTATTATATCTTATTATATCTAAATTGCAGAAAAATTCAAGAAAATTCCTTAACACTAGAACGGCGGCGAGGGGTCATTTTGACCCTTTCTGAATGAATACATGTCGATTCGAACCAGAAATTTCTTTGTAATATAAGATTAATATATGCTGCACAAAAATAACTTAAATAAATAAGTTAAATAGTTCTAAGTAAAAATTCTGATGTGAAATATTTTTTTTAAAACTTGAGTAAAAATTCCCGCCGTTCTAGTGTTAATCACAGAGAACAAAATTTTCTATATTCAGATAAACAATTGAAACCGGATTGCTTTTACAAATGTCAAACATTCGTTGGGAAATAAGAAAAAAAGTGGTAAAAATAACATAAAAAGATCGCAGAGGGCAAAAGTTTCTATAATAAGCTAAAAGAATGTAATCGAATTCCTTTTAAGGATGTCAAAAATTGCCGCGGAAAGCAATAAAACTTATCGTTTTATTGCGTAAAAGAATTTTCAGAAAAATCAGAAAATGATAGCTATACGAATTCTGAATAAACTTTAAAAGAGGATTGCATTCATTATATTTAAAACGAGTTTTTTTTTTACATTCTCTTTTCACATTTCTTTTAAAAAAATCGTCCGAAAACGTGAAAAATCCTAAAATCGCATAAAAAATTTAGTTAAAATAATTTAAAAAAGAGGTATATAACTTTGAACATACACGTACCTTCCTGGCAAATCTTGTAGCTGTGTGCGTGCCACAACACAGACATACAACCATCTTTCTATATTATTATAATTATAAATGTTTAATAGTTTAATTGGAATTATATTAGGGTTATCAAAATTGGTAAAAAAAGAGCTCTTAATAATAAATGCCTTTGACATTAAAAGTAAAAAAACAAAAGTTGTATTTTTCTGCACAAAAATTTTCTCTTGATACAAGAGGATTGTGAGTTTTAAATGCTTTAGAGGATATAGTTAAAGATAAAAAATCAAAAGAAAATTTTGTAAATATTTGTCTTAACTTTCAAATGATTCTGACAAAGTCAATAATACTCTGTACACTGTAAAAAAAAAATTGTAAAGTTACTAAAATTTTTCTAGGAAACTGGGATTCCAGGAACTTCTTATGTAACGGCAACAAGAAAAATTCCTGTAACAGATGCTGTTACAGAAATTTTTGCTGTTGCCGTTACATAAATAGTTCCTGGAATCCCAGTTTCCGAGAAATATGTTAGTAACTTCACAGATTTTTTTTTTACAGTGTAGTTCCCAATAAACTTCCATCATGTTTTAGAAATACATTTTTGTTGTATTCTCAAATTTCTTTTCCCAAAGGGTTACTTTAAAACCGCTTACAGGAATGGAAAATACAGCATATACGTTACACGTGTTTAAAGGATTTTCGAGCTCAAAAGAGATATGTGAAAATATGTGAGATATGGATTATTAATTTATTAAGAAAGCAATATCTGCAATGAGAGATTATCGTTGAAAGTTCGATTCTAGAATAAACAAATTTACTTTAAATTGTAAAAGTAGAATTTCTTGTATTAATCTGAATCATAAATTGTAATTCCCAGGAAAATTTCTAAAGTATCCATACTATAAAAACTCACTATCATTTAATTACAAATAAATTAAGAAATATATCATTGCCAATATAAGGTATCACATTTCCACTTATACACAGTAAGAAAGGCAAATGTTTCTTATTCTAAGGAAATATAATATATAACAATGGATAAATGTACAATAAAATTTTACAAGTTACCGACGATTCCAAGAAGCGTTATTTATCTTGAGAAGCTTCGCCCCACCAGTGGCTGAGAGGTTCTGCTCTCGAAGCTGGTAGACGGGAGGTGCTGGGTTCGATCCCAATCGCGCCCGTCGCCCTAATCGTTCGAAGTTTTCGTGGTTTTCTTCGAGCCATGGATTTCCATGCGTAAATACGGGCTAGGTTCCCTTAGAAAGACCCCCAAGGAGGGCACTTCCCCCTCGGGCATATATCCCTAGTATAGATAATCGGCCGTCAAAAATCAACCATCCAACCAACCTTTAGAAGATTCAGAAATCAATATATTTTCAAGATTTAAAGAAGTATTTACAAAAATAATGTTCATTTTGCTGCCACTGATTTTCTGAAACGTTTTCGAGTATTATTATAGTGTATTAATCAATTTTCGCAAACCGGAATATATGATTTTTTGGATGTTATAAATGCTCCTTAGTATATCTCATGTTTTATTAAAGTCATTTATGAAAGGCACTTTTAAGTCCAAGTGAATGACGAAATTTCTAATCAAGAGTCGAACTTAGGATTTCTGTATGCCAACTGTCTAATAAGGGATCAATTCTATAAGACTCTGCTCGTCGCAATTCACTGAAGCAACTGATATTGGCAATAACATCTACACTGTATGACCAAAGGTGACCGATCACTTGCGATTTTTGACGTTTTATTAATTATCTAGAAAAATACATGAGGAAGCAACCTGAAACTGCAGGTGTGTAAACAGTATAGTATAGGTCATATATTTCTGCGAAGATTTTTTTCCGAAACCCCATAGGGGACCGTGACAAATTGAAAAAGAACGGATATCTTTGATAACCCTGTAAAAACTAATGTAGCAAAAGCGTTCAAACTCGAGATTATTAATAAGTGGCTTATTGTAATATACTGTGTTCATTTTTATGAGTATAGCATGTATAGTAGTAGAGAAATTAAGGTTTTTATAAAAACAGCCCCAAATTTCGCGAAGTTTTTTGCTTATAATTTGTAGAGTTATTAATATAAAAAAAAAGGTTACTTTCAGAAAATATGACAAACAGTATTGTACACAATACTCTGTAATCAGAATTAAAAAATAATAAAAATTGGATGAAAAATGAGTAGGTTTACTAAAAAATGTTTACTAAAAAATGCCGAATGCAATCTGAATGTAATATGCATAATGTATTAGCTAAGAATATCGAACAACGTTTGTGAAAGTCTCAAAATCGTAGCTTGAAAATTCTGAAAATTATCGTCGATAGAATAAGCTCGAAATACGTTGTTCCCAAAAAGAAGCAAAAAGATGAGGGGTTGTATACAAATACAGTAGTACATGCAATATTGTGTACGCTATCTTGGCACTAATCAACGTATATGTGATACAACCCCTTATCCTTTTGCTTCTTTTTGGGAACAACGGATTCCGAGCTTATTCTATCGACGATAATTTTCAGAATTTTCAAGCTACGAATTTGAGGCTTTCACAAAAGTTGCTCTATATACTTAGCTAATAGATTACGCATATTACATTTTGATTGCATTCGCACATGCGCAGCGAAACAATTTTTAGTAAACCTGCTCATTTTTCATCCAATTTTTATTATTTTTTTAATTCTGATTGCCGAGTATTGTGTACAATGCTGTTTGTCATATTTTCTGAAAAGAACTTTTTCTCATATTAAGAACTCTGCAAATTATAAGCAAAAATCTTGGCGAAATTTGGGATTGTTTTTATACAAACCTTAATTTCTCTACGAGTATAAATGCTATCCTCATAAAAATGAACACATTTTATTACAATAAGACACTTATTAATAATCTCGAGTTTGAACGCTTTTTGCTGCATTAGTTTTTACAGGGTTATCCAAAAGATATTCGTTATTTTTCAATTTGTTGACGGTCCCCTATGGGGTTTAGGGAAAACATCTTCTCGGAAATGTATGTCCTATACTATACGGTTTACACACCTGCAGTTTCAGGTTGATTCCTCATGTATTTTTTTATATATTTAATAAAACGTCAAAAATCGCAAGTGATCGGTCACCTTTGGCCATATATTGTATTCAGCATTATCACTCATCTCTACAGATCCAAGCTCAGATTAACGAACTCGTTATCCTTGGATATATAATTACAAAATTCTTTTCATCTCAAAGAAATATAATTATTATATAAATCTTACGAAAGACATTTTTAAATTTAATTGATCGAATAGAGGTTATTCTTGTTTTACAACTAATGAGACTTCAAATTTGATTATAGAATATTAAAAAAGATTGAATAGAAAAAATTAATCTTGAGTGGTAAAATAGTTTTACTTACGAGTTACAATGTTGCTTGTCAGAGTTGCGGGAATGCAGAACAATATAACCAGAATATCCGCAAGGGCTAAATTTGTGATGAAAAAGTTCGTAATTGTCCGCATTTGACGAAATCTTATTACAACAGAAATTACGAAAATATTTCCAAGCAGTCCAAGGATAAATACAAATACATATCCAGCTACAAAAATACCACTCATTAAGTTTGAATGGCGAAAAATAGCTTGAGTATTGTTCAAGCTAAGTATGAAATAAGATGATGTTAGATCCTTTTGAAGTGTGGACAGTTCACTGGAATTCAAAGAGTCTTTGCTATTTGATGAATCGAAATCATTTATGTTTTCCATTTTCATCTAAATTAACTTTATTCCGTATAATTCTTTAAAATGGGCTGAAATACAAAAACATATTAATCTTTAACTTTTTATTTATTTTTTTTATGTTTTTAAAAGTTATATCTAATTTATTTAAAATAGTGATCACCTATTGATTATTTCTATAAATAATTACAATTTTAATTTATATCTATAATTTCATACAACTTACATTTTTAATACGTACCATCTTTCAAGTAATATTATTTCTTAAAGAATAAGAAAATTTCGGATCTAAAACTTCGAAATAATATTCTAAAAAATATACATTTGCTATTTTCTGAAAAACCTTAAATTATTTTGAAGCAAACATTTGTCATTATTAATACTAGTGTTGTTGTCTTAAATATTTATTTATGAAACAGCTTTAAATACAAATGTCGTTGATTTTTATTCATATGGTTTACATTTTCTTTTAAATATTACATAAATCACGTAAACAAAAATTAATATTTTCTTTTTCGTTCTAAACAATGTGGAATTTGAAAAAGTATTTTCTGGTATACTTCACTTTCTGCAATACTTGAAATAGAACAAATTGATGGATTCATTTTTAATTCCATGAATGCACTACAAAATTTTTAAATTTCATTTTTAAAGTGCTTTCTAAAGTAACTTGTAAGAGTATCACAGATTTTGCCATGAATTACCATAATTACTCTTTAATGCAAACTGAAATCCTTAGTTACTTTAACAATCTCGTAATCTTCACTTTAGTCACTAAAATGTTTCTTTTAGTTAAATAAGCGATTTCCCATAAGTTCAGAATCTCAGATAAATCGAAGTTATGTAGGAGTTCGAATTTCAATTTTTAAAGATTAGTTGACTATCACTTCAATATGAAACGCAATTTTCGAAGGATTTATTATTTATCTTTCATAGTTCAACATTGAATGTATCATTTTAATTTCGCCAGTTTGCATCAGATTAAACAATGAAACTCTCTAAATTAACCAAAATAACAAAAATGGAAATTGAAATATTTAGAAGTATTTTCCAAAATAATATTGATTTCAAAATACAACGTCACATATTACCTAACAGATTCTTTTGGAAAATAGTACATATATCTTTTAGATATATGAGTAGGTAAATAATGGAAAATCATAAGTACATAAAAATTCTAATCTTAAATAAAAGGAATCTGTGATATTATAATAGGTCAATTCAACTTCATCGTCATAACAATTTTCCAAGAATCTAAACTTTTCGCATTAGATTAAACAATAATTCTCTCCGTTTCGATCAAAAGTTCCACAAATTATAATTATATTATTCAGAAACATATTCAAAAATAAAATTATACTAATACTAGAATATTGTTTGCTTATAAGATTTTTTTAGAAAATATTGCAGGTGTCGTTGAGGTTTTCTTAGTAATATTACCTTAGTACAAACTCATGAAAATTCATGTATTAATAAAAACTCCAAATTCAAATAGAAATAGTCTAATATCTATAATATATTACTTTCAACGTCATTGTAGCATTGCCCATTCAAACTGTCATTTCAATTTTTCAAGTGGTTCAAAGTTTTGAATTAGGTTGAACGATAATAAATTACAAAAATGAGAATTTAAATATGTAGAAAAAAGTTCATAAATAAAATGGAACTAATAACAGAATAACATTGGCTTATAAGAATTTCTCGGAAAATATTGCAGATATCGTTAACGCTTACTTAAATATTTCCTAAGTAAAAATTCATGAAAAGCTATGTAATTAAACGAATTCAAAATTCTAACAGATATAGTCTATGACCTACAATACATTACATTCGTATTGATAATCGCCGTCCGCTTTCAATGATTCATTTCAATTTTTCGTGAGTGATTAAACATTTTGGGTTTGATTAAATAGTAATTATCCATCAATTAATTAAAATTCAAATGAGAACTTAAATATCTAAAAGCAAATTCATAAGTAAAATGGAGCTAATAATGAAAAATGAGTTGCTTAACAGATTCTATGGAAAATATCGCAGATGTAAGTGAGACTCGCATAAAGATTTCCTTAGAAGAGAATCATGAAATGTCTTAATACCTAAAAATTCTAAATTAGGAATAGTCTGTAATTTAGAATATGTAACTTCAACTCGAATACCCTATTTCTCATTCAAAATGCCATTTACATCTTCCAATATTATCAATAATTAAAGAATAATTTTCTTATAATCAATAAAAATAACAAAACTAAAATAGACTATTAGTTACTTAAGAGGTTCTTTAAAGAATATTGTAGATTTATTTGAGACTCACTTAAGATTTCCTTAGAATAAAATCACGAAAAGCCTTTTATACATAAAAATTCTAGTAAAATTATCTGATTCAGTACATGTCACTTCGACTTGAATGTGGAATTCCTCATTCAAAATGTCATTCAAGCATTTCAATAACATCAATAATTAAAAAACAATTATCTTATAATCAATAAAAAATAACAAAAATATAATGGAGTTTTAGTTGCTGAACATATTCTCTTGAAAATATTGCAGATGTGATTCAAACTCGTGTAAAGATTTCCTCAGAATTGAATCTTGAAAATTCTATAATGCATACAAATTCTGAATCAAATAAGAATACTATGTGATTTAGAATATCTCACTCCGACTTGAATGCCGTATTTCTCATTCAAAATGTTGCTTACATCTTTCAATAATATCAATAATTAAACAATAATTTTCTCTTAATAAATAAAAATAACAATAATAACATGGACTATAAGTTAGTCAAAAGATTTTCTTGAAAATATTGCAGATGTAATTGAGACTCACTTAAAGAATTCCTTAGAATGTAATCAGGAAAAATCATTAATATATAATAATTATAAATGAAATAAGAATAAAATGTGATTTTGAATGTTTCACATAAAATTAATTATCCTACTTCTCATTCAAAATCTCACTTACGTCTGTCATTAATATCAATAATTAAACAATAATTCTCTCTTCATCAATAAAAATAACAAAAATAAAATGGAACATTAGATGCTTAACACATTCTCTGGAAAATATTGAAGATGTGATTAAGATTTATTTAAAGATTTCCTAACCAGGAAACTGCACCTTAGTGTAAAAATGAAAAAAATCCAAGTAAGCAATAATCGAAAGGGTATATTGAAACACAATTGGTCACGGATAAATTAGTTGCTCTCGTCTCCGCGTTATCGAGATATACAGTGTTAGCACAAACGAATGACCGGATTTTGAAAATTTATATTTTCAAAACTATTACACATATTATAATAAGTGATACATATGAAAATAAAGAGGATCATTCCAAGTTTTTTTCAGTTACAAATGTTCGGTGTGTGAACCTTTCGTAACACAATTAACACAAAATCTTTAGTCAATTTTGTTCCACATATTTGGCAGTTTTACACAGTCTACTATTCTTAATGCAGCACTGATGGATTAACAATAAATAATGCACCACAAAATAATGCTAAATGGTGCATAAGTTCTGCCTTATTAGTGTTTCAATGCATCAGTGCTGCATTAAGAACATCTTTTCAATATAACCTGCGTTTCACACAGAGCCTAAAACGAGAATGAGATGTCTTACTCGGTTCTATATTCAAAATCTGGTTTCGAAACAGAATAAAGTCACGTGGCACCGATAATTTACCCAAAGAACTTCTAATTGATGAGAAGGGAAGCTACTATTGCTTTACACCATAAACTGTTTCGCTCGTTGGCTGCCTGGGAGCCTTCCCTTCTGAACGCTAGATGTTCTATTTTGAAAATTTTAAAACTTTATATCTCGATAACGGGGATACAAGGGATAATAATTTATGTGTCTAAAAATACGTTTCAATATGCCCTTTCAATTGCTACTTATTTAATTTTTTTTCATTAATACACTATTGGGATAGCTTCCTGCTAAGAATAGAATCGCGAGAAGTCCTTATTACATAATAATTCTAAATAAATTATAGTTTGTGATTTAGAATAACTTACTCCAACTTGATTGTCTTATTTTTCACTGAAAATGTTATTTACGTTTTTCAACAATATAAATAATTAAACAATAATTGTCTTTCAATCAAAATATAAAGGAAATAAGAGCTAAAGTATATCCAGAAGAATATTAAAATTAAAATTGAAATAATAATTGAACTATAATAATTGTTTTAATCATATTATGTAGAACATCATGACTAATATCTTTGAGCTTACTTAAAGATTACCTTAGCAGAGAACCACAATAAAATTTATATTACATAAACATTTCAAATTCAAATAACTTGTGATTTACAGTAGATTACTTCAACTTCGATAAAAATGTAAGATAAAAATCAATATCGTAAATGGCACATTACGCTGTGGAAATGGTGAAAATAAGGTAAATTACAATAATGATAATCTAATAATAAAAGAACAGTTACTTCTCAATTTCTTTGATAAAATTGTGTAGATATCGTTGAATTTAACTTAATGTTATTGTCAATAATGAATCAGGAAGACTTATGAATACGTAAAAATTCCAAATTCAAATAGAAATTATCTTTGATTTAAAGAGGATCAATTCAATTTAGTTAAAAAATATATGTAACCGTCAATGTAGTAAAAGGAATATTAAGATTGGAAATGGAGAAAATAACGTAAATTACAATAATAATGATATAAAAATGGAAAACAGTTACCTTTCTATTTCTTTGATAAAAAAAAGCACATATTATCGAATTTTACTTAACTTTTTCGATAGCATGTAATCATGAAAAATCACACATACATAAATTGAAACATGCTGGCATTCAGAATATAACACTTCAACTTGAGTAGAAAAATCTAATATCGATCAACATCACAAATTGTAAATTGAAGAAAGGAGAAACTGTGCCTAAAGAAAATTACATTAAAAAATCCCAATAATACAATAAAACTTACTTATCAAATTCTTTGGTAAAATATTTTCTGTATAATCATGAAAAATCACTGAAAAATCACTCAAATGATCACTTAAAGATTTCGTTAGTAGAAACCATTTAAAATTACAAATAAAAAATATTACAATTTCAAACAAATATAGTTTGTCATTTAGAATATAACACTTAAAATTAAGTCGAAAAATTAAACTTTAAGCTTACGTAAAGATTTCCTTAGTAGAAACCATTTAAAATCACAGATAAAAAATATTACAATTTCGAACAAAAATAGTTTGTCCTTTGCACTGAAAATAACAACACTGAAAATTAAGTTGAAAAATTAAATGTTCAATCACTGTCGTAAATAGTACATTGTAAGGGGAAAACCGAGACTAAGGAAATTGCATTTCAACAGTTAACAGCTGCAATTACACAAAACTACAAATGTTTAAATGAAGCGAACAAAGAAGATGTCAAGTGTTTGCTACATTCATGTGTTGCAGTCAAGGTTAATAAAATCTTTTTTATTTCTTCCACCTTTTTTATTATTATTATTTTTTTTTTTATGTGAGGTGTTTAAAATCAAAGTGGATGAAGTCCATTTTTACTTTTCGAACACATAGTGCAAGGAAAGTATTGTAAACATGGTATAGGTGTATAGTGTTGAATCCAGGGGATGTCCCGGGAGGGGAACATTCCTCTCCGGAAGGTTTGAGATTGTATCCTTTCTAACGTACAAATGTGCAATTTCTTCCAAGGAACTCTATGATATTTCCCCCGCAGTCACAAAAATCCTTCCCGGAGTAAAATGTCCGAATTCAACACTGTGAGTGAAAACGATAGCCCCAAAACTGTACATCCGATTGAGCCCCTATTTGTCGAACATGTTAGAAACCACTGACACAAGAACTGTATTGATTTTCATAAAAATTTATCGACGCATTAAGCATATAATTGATTTGTAAAAAAAAATTGTGATGGATTCTATAGGTAAAATTACAAAAGAAACGGGACCTTTAAGTAATATGGAATGAGGCATAAGCCTCATTATTTATTAGTAGTAGTATGAGTATAAGAGATAAATATTGCAGATATGTTATCAAGGATTAGTACACTGTTAAATTTGCAGCATTCTGTCCAGTCATTTGACCGTTTTTATCGAAAACGGTTACACAACCGTAATTTAATACTATTATGACCATATTATTGGCCCTTTTTATGGTCAGAATATAGTTAAATTACGGTTACAAAACCGTTTTTTCAAAAAACGGTCGAATGACTGGACAGAATGCTGCAAATTTTAAACAGTGTAGTGCAAAGGTAATGTTTACGGTTTCAAAACGGGGATTAGAGCACTCGAATTCAACTGATTCAATTGGTAGACCAGCCTGTTCGATTGCATCAGAAGTTTATTTATTTATTTGTACATTTTAGACCCATACACCAGTGTTTGGAAAATCGAGACAGACACTTCAGATTTTTTTGTCCAACAGAGTTTGAAATCTTTCGCACTTTAAACAATAATTTATTCGGTGCCGTAACAATCTAAATTTTTTGTTATAAATGTGATCCATAAATGGAAATCTTCTTTTTTTGAAAGCCTATTAAATTTAATTCACTCCAAGTGTTTCTGAATAATATTTTATAGACTTGACCCTCTTTGATTTTAAAGCCTGGCATGTGGGGCAAAAAAAGTTTCGAATTGATTTAATATCTTTACAACTAAATTTTAATCAATTTAATTATGATTTTATATTTAAAATATTGATAAAACTATTAACATTTATTTATTTTGAAATGTAGGTGAAAGTAGGGTAAACTCATATAGTCGGGTGAAAACCGGATATATCTATTTCACTCAATTTCAGTAGTCCTCTAATGGCTAATGGTTCAAATACCAAGAGAACTCTTGGGAAGAAAAAGACACTTGGAAAAATAAGTAAAATATGAGTAAAAACTTCTGATCATTAATCAAAGGAATCAATAAAAATACTGTCGAAAAAGGATTTTAAAGTTACGAATCTTCTGTAGTAAAAGAACAATTTGTAACACATCCTGTTTCTTTATACACATTGCGTTATATTTTCTCCTAGATTTATCTTTTTCAATATTATTCATTAATCTTGTAGCAAGATTCAAGTTTTAAATTTATAGTACACGTGCATTCGTTTGTAGCTAATTTACATAAGAAAAAATTAGACAGTACTATAGCACGTAAACTAATAAACATAGCACTTCATGCACTGTAAAAAAACATCTGTAATTCTACAGATGTAATGTCACAGAAATCTGTATGCTTACTAAATTTTTATCTGTACACTGTACAAAAAAATATGTAAATCTACAAAACTAGTTTTTGTAAAGCTACAGAAATCTGTAGTTTTACAAAAAAATCTACTAAATTACAGGACTCTTACTAAAATTTCATCTGTAACCCGGATTGCAGTTATATAAAAAGTTCTTGGCATCCCAGTTTCCAAAAAATTCTTATTAACCTTACAGATTGTATGATTTACGGTACAAAAGTGTATCTGTTACATGAATTTTTGTTAGTGGCGTTACATAAAAAGTTCAAAGAATGCCAGTTTCCTAAAACTATTTTAGTAACTTTACATATATATATTTTTTTTTTTACAGTGTGATTTATGTGTTAATGTTTACCACTCTAGTATAAACAAAATAAATATTCCTAAAATCTCATCTAAATAAAAAAAAACATAAAAGGTGTGGCTAATAATTTCCAGGACTTGTGAAATAACTTCTTAAATATGAATATATAGTAATAACTGTTTCATATGTTTCAGCATAAGTTCCGTCTGACGTAATACACATTTGCGCACGGCTGTACAATTGTTTGAAAAAATTTGCAAAGTCATATTTGTGAATCCTCTTAATTTCGGACGTCAGTTTTACCTTGATGTTATCAATTCCAGAAATCTTGTTCTTTTTAGTGATGTTTTCAGTTTGGGAAACAGGAAATACTCTGCAGGTGCCAAATCCTTAGATTATGGAGGGTGATTTAACTATACGATGGCATCTTTGGAAAGAAAACACTTCACGCAAGGGAATGTGCGGTAGGGCGTTGCCTTGCAGAAGCAATCAACGTGATAATGCGTCATCCCCTTACACTTTCTGTAACTTTTTACGTGTTTCGACAGAATTTTTTCCCAATTTGAAAGAAAATGCCATGTTTATTCTTTGCTCAATTATTTTCACTTCAACAACAATGCTTTGATGCGAACGTTTACTTGCATATTTCAACACTAGAAAGTGAAACGTGAATAACGCGCAGTGAAGATATTGTGCGCAGATACGTGACCATTCTAATACCATCGTTAACCAATAAACGAACTTTCAATTCTAATAATTGTTCCTACAGTCCTGGACATTAATAGCTACGCCTTAAGTAAATCTATACCGAACAAAGACGTACACTGAATGTCCTTTAGTATTTTATAAACTCCTTACGGCCTGTACCGGGAGGAAAAGGTAGTTTCGCTATTTCTTGGTTTTAAAATTTTACAAATTTTACTCAAATTTTAAGAAGCTAAAATTCGACGAAGCCGCTAAGAGAATATTCGTCAGTACTGATTTTGAATGAGAATTGCACCAAATTAGTAAACTAATGGCCAAGTCAGTATCATATATAGTAATTTATTTTTGGTCGTCAAATTTGGCGATATTTCGACAAGTTTCGCCAAGCTTGGAGATAATTTAAAGCTAACGGATATTAATAAATTTAAGCATTCCACGGCAGTGTTGCTTATTTATTTCCAATTGTTTCTTTTGATTTGTTCTGCAAATTATGTTTTTGTTTAATGGTTTTCTGCTTATGATTAAGAAAAAGGTTACAACAATGAAAGATAGTTTGCGAGAAATGACGTTCACTAACACTCATAAATCAATTCCTGATTTTTTTTTTTTTAAACTGTTGTTTTTGTTTCAAAATGTCAACCACACTAGAATTTCAAACTGCTCTATCTCAACCATTTTTCTAGTTAGAGACAAAACAAAAATACTCCGGAATTCTTGCACCAAGGCCAAACACTTAAACGTAAAATAAATTTGGATTAAATTTTTTGTGTATTTTTTTTAGTTTTAAATATTTAAATAGCCGCCATTTTGAAACAAGATGGCGGAGGAAGTTGGCCAACGAATTCATCCGAGACATTGGTATGTACTCTGCACACAATAATTCTCATTCAATTCGGTTCATAAATACGAGAGTTACAACATGACAAAAATCAGATATATATTTACAGTGAAACCTCTTTGTGCGACCACCTCTATTAAGCGACCACCTCCCTGAACGACCATTTTTTCATGGAACGAAATTTATTCCCATAGGCTCAATATTAAAATTACCTCTATTCAGAGACCACCCTAGTTGATCTCCCTCCATGAGTGATCCATTTCTTTGAAGAAAATGAAACAAATTCCGTTTTTTCCTGGTCGCTTGAAGAAGGTTTTATTAGAATATTCATCAAACTTCTAAACTAAGTTCAGAATTTTTATTTATTCCGGTAACTTTTAAGTGTTTAAACCACTTTGTGCCTTTTTAGGCAATGAATTTAACTCTGATGACAAATTAAGGATAACGGTCAATAAACTTCCCTGCCCTATTCTTTCAGGAAACTCTCAAAGAAATAGATAAATTAATGGAATCGTCATAATTTGTTCCAGTTCAAAAAAAAAAAAAAAAAAAAAAAAAAAAAATGCATTTATTTACTGAACTTCGAAAGGACTTGGAAATTTTTTTTTCGAAGATAAAACCATAAAATCAAAGCAAGCGTCAATGTATTCATTTTTTAAACTCTACAGTAATTAACTTATGTAATTAACTTTTGTTTTGATACTTAAATTTTCATATTTTTTCTTAATTTGAAAAATATAATTTTAGTAACATTAATTGTTAATTTTTTCAACAATTAAAATCTAGATTTAAACATGACCTCCATTAAGAGACCATCTCTTGGAGCGACCAATTTTTATTGGAACGGAACGTGGTCACTTTAGGGAGGTTTTAGTGTATATGTAAACCTTTGAACGGAGGGTGGGTTGGGGGGGAGGGAGTTTGGGAGTCATGATTGGTTAAAATATACCGAAATTTTCCGAAGGTGCTTTCCTCCGGACAGCTGCAATAGGTAGATTTTTACCTTTTGTAATGGAAGCTACCTAAAAATAACTACAGTTAAAGCAAGCAAGTTGCACTTTAAGCACAGCTCATCACTTAAAATTTATTAAGATTTTTATGCATTTTTAAGAACTACAAAGGCAGGATCACGGTTAATACTAATAGTTTTTTTGGCTAAAATTAGGATAGAATTAAGAAAGAAATAGTTTCTTACCGAACACTCTTCTCTATGAACAAAAATATTTCTACATTGTAGTTGTCTGCCAAAATGCAATAATTTACCAGAGAGAATTTCAACTTTTAAGGTGACTCCCCACCCAAAAAATGCAAAATAATGTATCGAGGTCTTGAAAAAAAGAAAAAAGAAAGGCGCAGGTAAAAACGTCGGGTTTTGCAACTGAGCCATGGAATCGAAGGAGCATAAAAGAAAATGTCTTCTTCTTTCTTTAATTCCGGGCTTTGTGTCGTATTAATCAACGTTTTCATGTCTCCTTTTGCACTGTTAAAATAAAAAAAATATATATCTATGCGAAATCCATTACTCGAAAATTACAGTGACTAATGCTAGCTGATTTTTTCTGAACAAAAAGCTATGTGATCCGTGTCGTTTGGAGTTCACAGTTCTTTAGAGGATTTGACTTTGGTCTTCTGTACTAGGATTTTTTCTGAAGAAAATGTCACTCAGAAAAGTATTAAGACAGAATATATTTTTTTAATTTTATTCTAAGAATTTTAGTATTGAGACAGAGCAATTACCAGCAGTAATTAGTTTTATTATGTGTGTCTTTTTTTAGATTTTTACTATGCTCACGGGTATCACGAGAAACTGTTAATTAGAGGACATTTATAATTTTATTTTGTTTCGTATTAACCGACTTTGATTGTATTTTGAATTATTGTGTTTCAAACAAAGTAAAATAAGCTTCTCATCACTAATCAACATAATGAATAAAAATACTGTCAAAGAAAGATTAAAAAAAAAGGCTTATGCAGTAAACTAACAGTTTTTTGCTGTTGTATCCGTTGCATTCTTTTTAGCTCACAGGCTATCAAAGCTAATGTGCCCGCAGATTCTATATGTACATACGTATGTATGTACGCAACGCGATAACTCTTGACAGAAATTTTGCATATAGGTTCATTCTGATAAAGCGCTTTCCTGGTTAGTTTTGGAGTTCCATTGGTTAAGTATAAAGGGGTGGGGGACGGAGGATAATCCCTTCCTTAGTTCAGATAAAAGGGTTTTTCATGCAGGATTATCCAATTTGCTTCAATTTTGGTATACCGGTTTATTCCGAAAAGACCCTTCCCTGATTGGGTTTGGAGGATCATTGGTTAATTATAAAGGGGGGGGGGGGGTCAGCCCCTTTAATTTGGATAAATGGGTCTTTCATACAAAATTATCCGATTTGCTTAAAATTTGGTATATCGTTTTATCCTGAAATGGTTCTTCCCTGATTAGGTTTGGAGGCTCATTCGTTAAGTATAAAGAGGGTTAATGGGGGGGGGGGGGGGCGCTAACTCCTCCCCTAGCTAAATGATTTTTTTGTCAATTTCTGTATTTTTCAAGGGGCATTATTCTTTGAAATAAGAGTATAATATACAATTAGTGTGAATAGCCTGTGAGCTGAACGTCATCAGTTTAAATGGGCACTTTTCTTTTTATTTTATATCTGAAGCAGGTTTTGTATAAATGCCATTGACCAAGTACACTGTTAAAAAAGAGAAAAGCATCTTAATGTATGAAAATACAACATAACCACGAACAAAATGTACAACAGCCACTTCCGAGTTAACCATTGTTCCGAAAAGCATTCTTTTTCTTTAAAAACCTTAGAAAACAATGTATGTTCGACACTTTAAGAAGTATTTACAAAAATAAAGGTTCTTTTACAGCCATTGGCTTTCGGAAATGTTACCGTGTACATTTCATAGTTTATTAATTAGATTTTTTAATCAGGACTGTAGGTTTCTCGGGTGCAATCTATTATCCAGTAAACATTTTCATGATCAACAAACACTTTTTACAGAAAAACAAATTAAATTAACAGCATTAACATTGAAATTAATATTGTTTTGTTCATCACGCTTGCATAAATTACGCAGTTGAAAATGTTTAACTGAGTGAAATTATTGATTAATGCACTATACAAACTATTCGGAAACGTTTCTGAAAATCAGTGGCAGTAAAAGAATCTTTGTTTATTATAAATGCTCTGTTGATCTTGAAATATATCGATTTCTGAGGGCTCTAAAGATAAAGAAAAGCTTTTCGAAATTATGCGTTCCTCGGAAGAGGTTATTTTATATATTTGTTCCTTGGTAGATTAAGAAACATTTGCCCTTTACTTTACAGTGTACAGTTGTGAAAAAAAAAGTAAACACCATTTACTAACTCTGCAAAAAATTATCGTAGAAGAAAGTTACTGGTAACACACGAATGGTAATAAAGTCTACCTTAAATGACGTGCATAAAATTTGCTTAGAGGGCCATCGACATATTAAAACGAACCAGAACTTTGTTTTTGTCAATAGCAGTACACAATTCTGACAGCATAAAGGAACTCTACACCCTTCAATTAGCCTAAAAACAAATTTTTATACAATTTGTACAGTAAGTTTCCGAGAAATTAATTATTTTAAAGCGAGCGTATTTTAGGGGCTGTATCCAAATTGAAGTTCTTTACTCGATTGTTGACCGAGAGAGCTCCCTTCTTGATCAAGACATCTTAAGCGACATTTAAGCAGTCATTTAAGACTGTTAGATTGCAGGATAGCATAAGAAATTTCAAAATATCTAGTCACTTTTATCATAGACCATCTTAACTATCTTAAACCATCTTAAGACCATCTTAAACCAACATTTTACCGTTTTTTAAGCATAATTTGAAAACTACTTGGAAGAAAAATGTGGAATTTTGGATTTCCATAAAGGACTTAATAAATCTAAATCCATCAGAAAAATTGCAGTTTGCAATTCATAATTTTTTATAATATTAATTTCATAATTAATAATTCATATCATAAAATTATAAAAGTTGCAAATTCAACGTATTTATGTTTGTGTATTTCAGGATTATTGCTACACAAAAAATTAGCACATTATGAGTATAATTTCAGGAGATATTAATAAAAATATGAAAATGTCATTTAACATTAGAAACACTAAATTTTGGATGTTTATAATTCAAAGACTTACCATTCAAATGACTTGAAATTTGGTTTCTAGGCATAGTTAGAACCCAAGATTTGAAATATCTTGTTAAAATTGGGTATTGCCATTGAAAAAAAAAATGCAGTTTTAGTTCGTTTTAATATGTAGATGGCCCCCTAAGCAAATTTTATGTACATTATTTAAAAGTAGACTTTATCCCCAATCGTTCGGTACCATAGTAACTTTCTTCTACGATAATTTTTTGAGGAGTTAGTAGGGGGTGTTTACTTTTTTTTTCACGACTGTACCTGTAAATCCCTATAAATGAATTACAGCCATCCCCTAAAAAAAATAAACTTTAGTAAAAAAATAGATACTGAAATGTAGTTTTAATATCTAAAACTAGACATGTCAGTAATAAAGAAAAACTTAAACAGAAAAGCATTTCATATTTGGAAATCATTGTTCATTGTGAACCGCCAATGAATCGATATGTACCCGTATGACGTACATTTTGAGTGATTTTCTTTCTAAGGAAATAAACTACAAGTTTGTAGAAACTTCTGATCATTAATCAAAAAAAGGAATAAAAACTCTAACAAAGAGGGCTCATTTTCAAGGTTATGTGTCTTACGCAATAAAATAACAATTTGGAACGTATCTTTTTCGCTGTAAAGATTGTTTTCTATTTTCTTCCTAATCGTCTTCAATATTTTTTATTTGCATATCTTTATATGCTTGGTTTAAGCGTTTCTATTTTTTACAGTTTGAATAATAATAAATCTCATTAGAATATATATTATAGTTTCATTCATCAATCTGTTTTCAATTATCCTAGGGATCTTTTAAATACTTTAAATATTGATTTACAGCAGATGATATTACAAATAAAAATAAATGTATGACTAGAAAACAGGAATTCTGCTTTTTCAGAATTTAGTGTCGCCCCGATGAAAAAAAAAATGTATATATAAATAGTACAAAACATATTTCAATATTAAGACTTAAAGCACACGCTTTTATTTTATGTAAAATGGCGTCATTCGCATCCGCTTAAGAATTCCATATTTACGATCCACTCTTAAACATCTACAGTAAAATGTGCGTAGGACGTCACTATCCCGAAATAATACACAAATGAAGCAAAAAGATGCCGTCATAAAAGAAACTCGACAAAAGAATGGCTTTCTAATGATTCAAAGGCCTCCATTTATTTGTAACATTAATCTAGATACTAAAAATTAAGTATAGTTTATACTTACGCTCGAAGTTTTAACAGAAATCATTCGATTATATTTTTTCAAAATAGCAAGTATTTTAATTACATTTTTTTTCGGTTGTTATGAGAAAATGGCAACAAAAATATATAATTACTATTTTACAACTATTTTTCCTTTACTTTCTTCAGACGAGAGTACTTCCGTTGCCAATATTAAGCAAATTGCTCTAAAAACTACAAAAAAATTAATGTTTCAAAAATAAATGAAGATGCAGTTTTCAAACAAATTGCATTTAAAAGTACTTTTTTTCCCAATACGACGATATAAAAATTGAAAATGTGCGATGCTTAGAAGTAAAAAAAAATGCTGTAGAGTATTTAATCGTACAATGATACATCTTCTTTGTTTTACGGCTGGCTTATACAACGTAGCGCACTGTAAAAAAAATACGACCAGTTTTCCTGTAGGAATCGGAAAAATAGTTGCCCTTATCGTACCGGAAAAATTTCCGACCCAGCTCGGAATAAAATCCGTAAAATACCGTTTTATTGACTATTTCCTTTTTTTACGGATTTTATTCCGAGCTGGGTCGGAAAATTTTCCGGTACGATAAGGGCAGCTATTTTTCCGATTCCTACAGGAAAACTGGTCGGATTTTTTTTACAGTGCGTTATTTTTTGGAGACGACACAAAATAAGCTGGGAAAAGAAATAGCATACCGGGGGCTAAAATTCGAGAAATAAATAAAACGAATGGCTTTTAAATTTAGATGAAAAAGTTTATTCTCAAAATAAATAAAAATATTTATCACTAAAAAAGTAAGTTTAAAGTAATAAAATATGTCAAAAACTTTTCCAAATATATATAAACAAGAATGTGTTATTTGCATTGTCATTGTCAAGCTCATTAATTTAACTTGGATATTTTTAAACTTTTCAAAACTAACTAAAAAATTACTTATGTGCAACAAGTTGCGTAACTTTCAAAGAGTCTAATATGAATTTAATGGATATGCAACTGTTATGAAGTGAAGTTTTGTTAGATGTTTCAGTAATCAACCCTTTAAAAAGTTACTAAACTTAAATAAAAATAGTATGGCGACAGTTTATGTAAATGTTTATTTACAGGTAAGGCGATTGAATTTAATGGATATGCAACGGTTATGAAGTGAAGTTTTGTTAGATGTTTCAGTAATCAACCCTTTAAAAAGTTACTAAACTTAAATAAAAATAGTATGGCGACAGTTTATGTAAATGTTTATTTACAGGTAAGGCGATTGATTTTTTTTCTTTCAGTATGATTGGAATGTAGTTATTATTAACTCAATATTTTGAACTCGAAATAGATTTATCATTTAATTAAAGTTAGTAAAGCAAATTCAGAGATTAAAAATCAAGTACCTTTTTTAAGGAAAAGTCTTTTAAATTATTATAATTTCTAATCGGTCACAAAAAGTAAGATTTACAGTTATCAAAACAGTTTCTGATGTAAATATTTTATGCAGATACTCTCAGATGAAAAAAATCATGTAAACCGATAAAGTCAACAGCAAAGTTACCATCATATGAAAGGTTACCTTTGAATCAACAGTTTAAAGATAGTATTTTAATACAAGGTGAGACCGATAAGTAAGTTACCCCTCCTCCCCACACACCTTTCGAAAATGTGAACAACCCCACTGACATATGTGCATGACATTTTTTCCTGTCTTACGTAAACGCTGCACGTCTTTTTCAAAATTCCTGGGTAAGTAAGTGTTCGTTCCTGCGGTAGTTGCAATGCAACAATTGTTACTGCATTGCATCATGGAGAAAATAGACATTATAAAATTCTGTTTCAAAATGGTTTGAGGTGGCGCATATTCCTCGTTTGCGGCCGCATCACCTGCTGTGGGATCACACAAGTGGTATATTTTGCGCGATAACGCACGACCTCACACTGCTACGCTCATGAAACGATTCCTCACCAAGCGTCAGATTATTGAGTTGTTTTATCCTCCATACTCTCCTGACCTTTTGATACTAGACTATTGCATATTTCCAAGATTGAAATCGCACTGAAAAAACATTTCTGATATACAAGCTCCAGTTACCATCAAACTTACAGCAACAACGAAGGAGGACTATTACAGAAGTTCCCAAAACTTGTATGAACTTTGTCACAAATGCATCACATCTGCTGGTGAGAACTGCGAAAGACAATAAGATTATTTTCTGAAAATACATAATACTATAATAATTCTGTGATCAGTCACCTTGTTGATTGGTCCACCTTGTACTATCCAATTCAACCCTAACACGATATAAGTGCTATTATTACTAGAAATTATGCTTTTATCATAAATATTCGAGTTTGGTCGTTAGAAGAGTAATTTAAAGATAACAAACAACAGAAAAGTACAATATTAATGCTTTTGATTTTATAGAAATGTTTATTTTTTAAGCAAAGAAAAGGTCTTTCATTAAAAGTGTTAAAAATTCCTTAAAGTTGTGAATGTTTAAGTTAAACATTTTTTCAACTATGAATAAGAAAGCATTCTGTCTAACATATTCAAACTCTTTAATATTACTTACGTATTTTGAAACTTTTCCAAACTAGTTTAAAAATTACATAAGTGATAAGAGTTTCGCATCTTTTATTGATAAGAATTTAATGATATGACACGGTTCTGAAGTAAAGTATCATTAGATATTAGGGATATTTAACTAATAAGACAATTATGGGACAGTGAAATAAGAAACTGACTGCAAACTTTAGCATCTTGAATGCAAAAACAATTGTTTTTCATTTAATATTGCTACCTTTTTTTTAATTACGAAAAAACTGTAGAACATTGTAAGAAAAATATAAATGTTTATTTACTAAGAAAATATACAGGATGCTCCCGAATTCATGAACCAAACTGTACGGGAAGGTAAAGTACGCATAAAGAAGCAATTTTGGTATAGCAGTGTGGGGTCGAAATGAAAACTTTTGCCGAAAAACAAGAAATGCGGAATAAATGAAAACGAGCGTTTTACTGACATAACATTTATAGTAAGTGCTCAAATGTGCCACTGGCAGTGATTGGCGTACTTTTTCTCAGATTCATTGTGTTGCACGAACATTTTCAGCAACGACTGAAAGTCTTGAAATGAGCTCCTCATCAGAGTCAACTGGTGTCTCATAGATGAGACATCTGTAATCTTAGAAAGGGTACGGCAATCACTTGCTAGACGCTGCCAGGTATGTACCGATGTTGGTGGTGGCACATTTGAGCACTTACTGTAATTGTTATGTCAATAAAACGCTTGTTTTCATTTCCTCCGAATTTCTTGTTTTTCGCCAAAACTTTTCATTTCCGACCCTACATTGCTACACCAAAATTACTTCTTTATGCTTACTTTACGTTCCCTTAGAATTTGGCTCATGAATTCGGGGACACCCTGCATAATAACTAGGTACGATAAAATATACGATAACCTATTCCGAGTTACTCACGATGCCAAATTCTATTTTTTACTGCCACGGATTTTTAGAAACGTTTCCGAATAGTGTTTGTAGTGTATGTCTCCTCGCAGCCACGAAAGTTTTTTTTTTTTACCGTTCCAGTCGTATGTCTGCTCTTAGCCACCACAGCTTTTTTACTGTTCCAGTCGTATGCCTACACTCAGCCACCAAAGTTTTTACCGTTCCAGTCGTATGTCTGCTTTTAGCCACCACAGCTTTTTTACTGTTCCAGTCGTATGTCTACTCTCACCCACAAAAGCTTTTTTACCGTTCCAGTCGTATGTCTGCTTTTAGCCACCACAGCTTTTTTACTGTTCCAGTCGTATGTCTACTCTCAGCCACCAAAGCTGTTTTACCGTTCCAGTCGTATGTCTGCTCTTAACCATCACAGTTTTTTTACTGTTCCAGTCGTATGTATACTGTCAGCTACCAACGCTTTTTTACCGTTCCAGTCGTATGTCTGCTCTCAGCCACCATAGTTTTTTTCCCTTCCAGTCGTATGTCTGCTCTTAGCCTCCCACAGCTTTTTTACCGTTCCAGTCGTATGTCTGCTCTTCGCCATCACAGCTTTTTTACCGTGCCAGTCGTATGTCTGCTCTCAATTACCACTGCAAAGAACCATACTGATCTTATATTATATTAAGTCGATACGCTTCGGAAATGCGTAGAATTTGAAATAATATTTTACAAATTGTATTTAAGGGGTCTCAGGACTCTTAAAGCTTTAAATTTTTCGAAATTTTAATTTTTTTTAGATGTTAAACTCTTATCTTTTCTGAACATTTTGATATAATTGTTTCCTTGAAATTCTCGTTAGAACAGAAGTTATGGCTTTTAGAAGTATACACGCTCAATAGCTAAAGCGGCGTTTCCGAAACTTTGAAGTCATTTTTCTCAAAATGACGTTTTTGGGCATAATGCGAAGAATATCTCGAAACCTCCTGAATATTTTTTCAGAAAATTTTCGAAACATATTTTTCATATTAGTCTATAAAAACTAAACCGAAAATTTCCTTTTTATTGTTCAAAAAATTATTATTTTAGGTAATTATACTGTTGAAAGTTTCTAAATTTTGCATTAGCTAAATACAACTTTGTATTAAATATATAAAAATGCTTTAAATATAAATTTATTTAGATTCAGGAGAATTATTATAATCTGAAGTATAAGTAGGCACCAAACTTTTCATTCTAGTTGCAAAATTTATTTTGTAATCCTGCGCGTAATCTGTTATGCCGAATTTCTGTTCGACAAATGTCTCACAGTTTAGAGCCCCCTGTAAATGCTAATTCTGCATCTTGCAATTTTTTAAATATATGAAATAAAAGAACGCACTTATATGTTTCAATTCCAATAAAAATTGTGTCTTAAAATCAAATAAATTTTAAGATATTTAATGTTGAAAATTGTCTTTTTTTCATTTTTTTCCAATTTTAAGAGTTTTGAGGCCCCTTAACCCATTTATGCCTAGCGTCCAATTTTTGGGACGCTTCCAGTTTTAATAAATTTGTATAATTTTCTTCTTCTTTATAGCATGAAAATTGCATGAGATAATTATTTGTAAATATTTTTATCTGTTACCGAAACATGACAGCATAAGATGAATATCTATATGCTTAAATGAATGTTTTTTTCGGAGTTTATGGATTTCTCATATTTCAAGATGATGAAATGTAAAAAGTAAGTTTATTTGTGTTTTTTACAATCAAGGATCCAAATAAATAAGTCATAATCTTAGCTTGTAGGCTTCTTTGAAATATGTATGTTTTAAATTGTGAAATTACATGTTAAAGCCTACTTTTTATGCATTTTAGTAACGTACAAAATATAGGGCGCTAGGCACGAATGAGTACCTATTTTTATTAGCCATTTAGGGGACAGTTATTTATGTAAAGTTCTTTTCAAGATGATTATGAAATAAATTGTTTTTAAGCCTCAAATAATATTATTCTTAGTTTATTATTAATAATACTTATAATGCTATTAGTCTCTGTAAAGAAATATATATATTTCTTTAGTAGTCCATAAAAATAATAACTATAGTACATAATATACAATTTAAAAGCTCATTTTATATAAAATTAGACAAAACGTATAATTATGCATACACTGTTAAAAATTTGCAGCATTCTGTCCAGTCATTTGACCGTTTTATCAGAAAACGGTTACACAACCATAATTTAACACTCTTCTGACTATATTATTGGCCATTTTATGGTCAGAATGTAGTTAAATTACGGTTATGAAACCGTTTTCTCAAAAAACGGTCGAATGACTGGACAGAATGCTGCAAATTTTTAACAGTGTATTATACTCTAACAAATATTATGCATATTCCATATTTAGTATGTTTACATTTTATGAACTAAATTCAAAAAAAGTTTAGTGTAAATTTGTTTTAGTATTTTTCTAGTTCATTTTCCTATATTTTAAAGTGATTTTAGCAACAAATTTGAGAAAACAAAAATTCAGGCTTAAGTGTGGTTAGGCATTTTCGCTTCTTAAAATAATTTAAAATAATACTCTAAAATGGCAAAATGAAAGCGATCGAAAGAAATGTACCGTAGAATTGAAGGTAGTTTAAAAAATGTAAGATATAAGAAGTAAAGAACAAATATTGTTCTGTACCTCCAAACAGAAAAATTAAGGGCTGCCTATTGGAGACTGCTTTAAAAGGTACCTCACGATGAAGAACTGTAAAATATACTAATTTTTACATAAAATTAAAACATATCATTATGTTACATATATCTAAATTTTAAAAAACGAATTGCAGTAGAGTCTCCTTACAACGAATGCCACTTTAACTAATTTTCCAGTTTAACGAATATTATTTAGATTATTAAAAAAAATTCTATTATGCTATTTCATTATAAAGAAAGTCACGCAACAAATTTTCCAGTATAGCGAAATTAAGTGATTTTTTCTAACGAGATCTCGCTGTAATAAATTTGTTTTTCCTTCATAATTTTGGATATTATGTATTACTGTTTGTTCAACGACAATTAATTCCGACCAGCATGACACTTATGTATAAACTTAATACGACCGCAAAGAGTTTTTCTCATCTGGAACATAGGTTTCTCGGAATTTATCAGTTCTCGAATAAGCATTTCCATGTTAAAAAAAAAAAAAAAAAAAAAAAAAAAAAAAAAAAAACATGTTTAACAGAGAAACATGATAATTAATACCATAAACATTTACATTGAAATAAATATTATTTTGTTGCTCTTGGATGTATAAATTGAATTACGCAACTAAAAATATTTATTTGAAAAAAATTGATAACATACGAAAATCCAATATACTTTAAACTTACCGAAAAACTTTTTTCTTCTTCAAGTGCTTTTTCAAATATCAGAAATATACTAGTTTTTGAGGTTTCTAAAGACAAAGAATGCTTTTCCGAATTGTGGGTAACTCGGAAAAGGTTACTGTATATTTTCGTTCCAATTTATATTATCTTTTCGTAGATTAAGAAGTATTTGTGTTTTTTACAAACTACTTACAGATTAATGTTAATGTCAGACGAACGTCTTTTTGCATGCTTTTTTCGCTTTTATTGCCTCCCTACACCTGTGCCAGCATGTGTAGGGAGGCACTAAAAGTGAAAAAAGCGTGCAAAAAGACGTTCGTCTGACATTAAGATGTATGAAGATTTTATTTCCCGCTAGGATTTGAAATACGGCTTAATATTACGTTAAATAAAATCTTTCAGATATGTATATTTTTAATAAGAATTACGGTACTTTCAGAATAAAATTACTTTAAAAGTAGGTCCCCACACAACATGTAATAAGAAATTTAAATATTACTGACTATCAGACAAACAGGCAATCTACACTTTAATAAAAGTGGAAATGTTTCCCGATGTAGCAAAATTTTAGAAAAATATAAACAGTGTGACCTTGAAAATTCGGCTTCCGGTAACTTTAGAAAACCGGCATCGAAGTCATCTCCCCCCCCCCCCTTCTTTTTGTACAATTCCAATTCACAGGAAAAAGAAAAATAGCAATAGTTAAAGAATTAAAGATCGAAAGCCTTGGATTAGTGGGCAGGGAAATCGCATACCTTGTGCTAAATAGAACCGGAGATGACGCTGAGATAACTAAAACGGTGAGCTCGAAGAAGGAAGGGTGCCACTGGATAAAGTTTACCAAGCAAGACTGTATTTCCTAAATCGATATTCTTCACTTGTATAAAATCCACAGTCGAAAAAATTGAAGCAAATAAAATTGACATAGTTGTTTCGGAAGTTAAGCGAGAAGAAATGATTTCACTGTTTATTAGAATTTTTTCGTTACATAGAAAATATCAATTAATGTAACTTTTTTTAAGTATTTAATTATTTTCCTTTTTTTGTAACATAGAAAATATAAATTAAAGTAATTTTTTTTTTAAATATTTGATTACTTTTCTTTTTTTCACATGAATATCACTTGTCTATGAATTAAATTATGAATAAAGGCCCCATTAAGAATATCGGAAGTCTTTTTGATAATCTTTCCGAAATCAAGAATTTTCAAAAATCCGGCTTTGCTTTGGTCTCGACGATGCCGGATTTTCGAGGTTATACTATATAACCTCTTATACGTTATGCATGATTCTGAATAGCAATTTTTTATCTTAAGTAATAACAGAAATTAATAGATTTCCGAGATTTAAAGAAGAATTTTTTTACACAAAAGCATTTTTTTTTTTTGCTGCCTGTTAAAAAAAGAAAAAAAAAAGAAAAGAAAAGATTTTGAGCAGTTTTTATAGTACAGTAATCAGTTTTCTTAACATGAAATATCGTGTTTCCTTTTTTTTTCTATTTTTTATTCTATCAATTCTAAAATAAATATTTTCAGCTGCATAACAGAATTTATACATGGTAGAGCAACAGAATAGCGTTAATTTTATTATTATTGATGATAATGTTAATTTAGCATGTTTGTCTGTTGGAAATATTAGTTGAATATTAAAGCATTTACGTGAGAATCGATAGTATCCGAAAACACGATATTTCACGTTGAAAAAAATTATTGAAACACGGTAAAAGCACCTCGGAAACGTTTCGTATTTTTTATTTTTATTTTTATATTTTTACTTCTTGCAAACTGGCAGCAAAAGAAGTACTTCTTTGCATCTCACAAATCTAATGGTTTCTGAAGATTCTGAAGATAACGGAACAGTTTTCGAAAACGTGGATAATTTAGAAGAGGTTATTTTATGTTTTCATAACTTTTTACAAAATACTAAGTGTTTTCTCTCTCTCTCTCTCTCTCTCTCTTTTTTTTTTTTTTTTTTTTTTTCATTACGGCTTAAAGGCAAAATCTTTATATATATACTATCAATAGTAAAAAAAAAAAAAAGATTAAAATATTTTATTAATTAGAAAAAATATTGAATTTTAATTTAAAGGTAGAAAATTAGAAAAAAATACACCAAATGAGTGTTTTTATAGTTTCAGTTTTTGTAGTCATAAAGTTTATTTTCGAAGTAAAGAAAAAAAATTCTCATTAAAGAAAAGTATTTTTAAGTTAAAAACTTTCCAACTCTGGTTTTCCAAATCAGAGTTTTCGAATCCCAGTTTTACAACTCAGATTCTCCCATCTAGTGTGTATTATTGCAAAGACAAGTTCATTAATGTTAGTAGGATATTTTGAAACTTTTTAAAACTAACCAAGAAATTACGCAGGTATATATAACAAGTTGCGTAACTTTTATACATTCTAATAAGATTTTAAGGAATATGATATGATTTTGACGTGAAGATTTATTGGATGTACCAGTAATTAGCTGCTTAGAAAGTGAAAAACTATAAAATAAAACGCAAAGTGCGATAATTTGTCAAATTTTTATTTGCATACGAGACGAATTTTCTTTTTTTATGAAGGAATTGTAGTTTCCATTTAATAAAAACTTTGAAATAATGCACTCGAAACAGCGTAAAAAATTCCAATTAGTAATGTAAACAGAAAACTTAAAAACAAATATAATAATTCTTTTATATTTCTTTTTAGTCCCATATATGCTATTCATTAGTCTGTGTCGAGTGGAACTAAATTCAGTAAAACCTGTGAAGACAAGAACATATCTATAAGGGAGCTATGCATATATATGCCCGATTTTTTAGGGGCTCCAAAACCTGTCCATGTAACCCACCACGAGAGATGCTGAAAATCCCCATTATTCGTCAATCATAAATTCTTTTATATTTCTTTTAGTCGCATGGTATTCATTAGTCTGCGTCGAGTGGAACTTAATTCAGTAAAACCTGGAAGACAAGAACATATCTATAAGGGGGATATGCATATATATGCCCGATTTTTTAGGGGCTCCAAAACCTGCCCCATGTAACCTACCACGAGAGATTCTGAAAATCCCCATTTTTCGTCAATCATAAATTCTTTTATATTTCTTTCAGTCCCATGATATTCATTAGTCTGCGTCGAGTGGAACTTCATTCAGTAAAACCTGTGAAGACAAGAACATATCTATAAGGGGGCTATGCATATATATGCCCGATTTTTTAGGGGCTCCAAAACCTGTCCATGTAACCCACCACGAGAGATGCTGAAAATCCCCATTATTCGTCAATCATAAATTCTTTTATATTTCTTTTAGTCCCATGATATTCATTAGTCTGCGTCGAATGGAACTTAATTCAGTAAAACCTAGAAGACAAGAACATATCTATAAGTGGGCTATGCATATATATGCTCGATTTTTTAGGGGCTTTAGAACCTGTCCCATGTAACACACCACGAGAGAGGCTGAAAATTCCCATTATTCGTCAATTATAAATTCTTTTATATTTCTTTTAGTCCCATGGTATTCATTAGTCTGCGTCGAGTGGAACTTCATTCAGTAAAACCTGTGAAGACAAGACCATATCTATAAGGGGGCTATGCATATATATGCCCGATTTTTTAGGGGCTCCAAAACCTGCCCCATGTTACCCACCACGAGAGATGCTGAAAATCCCCATTAATCGTCAATCATAAATTCTTTTATATATCAACTTTTAGTCCCATGGTATTCATTAGTCTGCGTCGAGTAGAACTTAATTCAGTAAAACCTGTGAAGACAAGAACATATCTATAAGGGAGCTATGCATATGTAACGTTATAATTTTTTAGAGAAGGGGGGGGGGGGTCTGGTACATGATATCATAAGATCCACGAAAAGGGATTTGTCTTTTGATATTGTTATCATTTTTAATCCAACCAATATTTTCTCTTTTTATTTGTAACTTGGTCTTTACATCAAAATAGTATGTTATCTTTTTAGTTGCATTCGTAATTATATAAATACGTAGCACTTATAGCCGCCGTCCAGTCCGTCTGTCTGTCTGTCCGTCCGTTCGCATATAACAGAACAAAAACCACCCAACCGAATGGTCTGAAATTTTAATTATATAATTGTTGTAAAATTTTGTCGAGTCATTTCAAATTTTAGGAAAATAGGATGTATAGTTTAATGACAGGGACAGTCAAAAGTTTTCCGTTACATTACGACCAATGGGAAAAAAATATTTCAAGTGAATTTTTATGATGTTACAGCAATTTCGAACAGAATGAAATTGACATGTGTTGAGAATGCCAACTTGGCGATGCTTGCCATTTTCTGTTAGTCGGCATTGTGGCAACCCCCTTTTTATTGTTTTCCGATTTTCTTTTCAGTGTAGATGCAAAGTTTGTTTTGAACCGGTCTGACGGTAATAATGGAACTGTCAAATGAGAGTAATAATAATATTAATATACCTATATATTTGTAAATAAAATGTACATAGTTGTTTTTTAAGAAAGAAGTTTAATTTGAACTATAGAGTGTGTTTACTTATTCAAGTTACGAATTTTATTTACAATATATTAGAACTAAGTTATGAAGACGTTTTTATTCTTCGATGCATTATGGAATAATTTGAATTTACCGAACCTGCAGTCTCAATGACAACGTATCATTTTTCTGGCGTCCGCGACAGGATGTCTGGATTTCATCATCGATTGAGGTAAGTACCTCAAATTAAATTATATTGAATAAATAGAATTATGAATACATTTATTAACTGAACTGTATCGAATAAATTGAATTCTTTATTTTATGATGGATTGCGAAACTTTGAAAAAAAAAAAGAGCTACGATTCGTAGTCAAACTACGAAAATATTTGATAAAATAAGGGATTTATTAGATAATACACAAGAATTAGAGCTTGAGAATAGAAAATCACAGCTGGATCTTTTGAAACAGCAATTGAATGACAAAATGAAAACTTTAAAATCATTAAATTCTGAAATTGAACCACTGGTTCCAAGTACTGAATTTGAAAAAGAAATCGAGAAATCGGAATCTTATAATGAGAATATTATTGAATGGAAATATAAAATTTCCAAATTTTTAAATGATAACACAGTTACTCCTAAAACTAAACAAGATTCTTCAGACATTGAAAGTGATAGTAGTAGCAACAATAGTTCTCTACTAAAAAGTCAGAAAATTCTGAATCAAAATTTGATTAAACTTCCTAAACTTAATATATCTAAATATTATGGTGATTCGCGTTTATGGCTCGAATTTTGGAGTCAGTTTTCGAAAGCGATTGACAATAATGAACATTTAACTCCGATTGATAAATTTTCCTACTTAAAGTCACTTTTGGGCGGAAGTGCTGCAAATACTATAGCAGGCTTTTCGCTGACTAAGGAAAATTATGCTCACGCTATAGAATTATTGAAAAATCGTTTTGGTCGTAATGACCTGGTAATAAATAGTCACATGACTAAACTGCTAAATTTGAAACCAGTACAAAATTCTAGTAACATTAAGGCTTTTAGAGATTTGTATGATGAATGCGAAATTCAAATAAGAAATCTTAATTCTTTAGGTGTTGCCTCAGGTTCATATGGGCACTTGTTATGTCCGATTCTTCTGAAACTTATTCCATCAGATATTGCACTAGAATTTAATAGAAAACGAATTAAAAACACTGACTGGGATGTTAATGAGCTGATAAATTTCATTAAAGATGAAATTGAATCTCGCGAGACCACTGTCCAATTAAACCATTTTGAAAAAATCCCTGAGAAGCAGGAAAATTATAAGAAAAATTATAAAAATTTCATTCCATCAGCTTCTGCCTTAACCACAAATATTAAAAATAACTGCATATTTTGTAATCAAACTGATCACGATACTGAAAAGTGTAAGTCTTTCACCATTCCGGAAATGCGAGAAAAATTGAAAAGGGAAGGAAGGTGTTTCAAATGCTTCCGTACATTTCACATCGCGAATTTTTGTAAAATTTCGAATGAAAATTGCAAAGTGTGTGGTAAAACATATCATCATACTATACTTTGTAATTCTAATAAAAAAACAGAAGAATCAAAAAATTCAGGTAGCATTATTTCCTCCGTATCTCATTGCAAAGGCAATATAAATAATATCAGTAGAGAAGTAATATTGCAAACAATTCATGTAAAAGTGGAAGCGGGTGAAAATTCAGAAACTGCTCTTTGTTTATTTGACTCTGCTAGTCATCGAACTTTTATTACAGAAAATTTAGTTTCAAAATTAAAACCTGAGGTCATTAGAAAGGAAAAATTAATTGTCTATACTTTCGGTTCGAGAAAATCTGAAGAACGATGTTATGATGTCGTTAAGCTAAAGCTAATTCACTTGACGAACAGAAAACGTAGTATAATAATTGAAGCATTAGTCACACCGCTAATAACTAATTCTTTGATACAAATTCCTCCTCTTCCAATCAAAATTAAGAGAAAACTTTCCAAATTTCGTCTTGACAGGTGGGAACATTTGGAAAATAGTGATGTTGATATATTAATAGGAGCTGATTATTTATATCAAATTAATGACAAAACATACCCCATAAATAAATCATTGTTCGTCTGTGAAAATTTATTTGGGCATTCCCTCTGCGGGACAATTGACGTAAATAAAAATAGTGAGAGTAAGCAAGCTGGTGTCTTGTCCACTCAGGTTATGAAACCTATTCAAAATGATTTGAAAACATTGTGGGAGTTAGAAACTTTAGGGATGAACACTGAAGAAAATATTTCTGAATTAGATAAAGAGATAATCGAAAAATTCGAAAACAATTTGCATTTTCTTGAGCACCGATACGAAGCTAAATTGTTATGGAAAGATGATAGAAGAGATTTAGGAAGTAATTATAACAATGCTAGAAACCGATTTATTAACTTAAATCGAAAATTGCTTAAAGATAAGGAATTATTGCAGAAATATAAAGAAATTGTGATTGAACAGGAATTAAATAACATAGTGGAAGCATGTTCTAATAAAACTGTAAATAGCGGTTATTTTATGCCCCACCGACCTGTCTTGCGAGATGATAAACCCACAACTAAAGTTAGAATGGTATTTGATGCTTCCTCAAAAGAAAATAGCAAATCATTAAATGATTGTTTGTACGGTGGCCCAAATTTGAACCCCGATTTATTAGAAATTATTATTAATTTCAGAAAATTCAATACTGCGTTTTGTGCAGATATTGAAAAGGCCTTTCTTCAAATTTCTGTAGCTGAAGAAGACCGAGATTACCTTAAATTTCTTTGGTTCGATAATGACGCAAAAAACTTTTTCAAAATTTTAAGATTTAGACGTGTACCATTTGGCGTTACAGGCTCACCATTTATTTTGACTGCCACAACTAAACATCATATAAAGAACTATCGAGATCAACATCCAAATGTTGTATATATGTTAGATAATTCCCTCTATGTCGATGATTTAATTTCCGGATCAGATTTAGATAACGAAGCTTATTATTTATCAGTTACAGCTTCTGAAATTCTTAAAGAAGCTGGGATGAATTTGAGGAAATTAAAAACAAATTCTATTAAACTTAGGGAAATGTGCGAATCTGTTAACTTTGGTATAAGTGAGGAAAACACAGGTAGTATCTTAAAAGTGCTTGGACTGATATGGAATACTGAATCTGATATTTTGATGTTAGATGCGCAGCCCTTTGAAGAATATTACATCGATAATCCCACGAAGCGAACAGTTCTTAAAATGTTACTGAAAATTTATGATCCATTAGGATTTGTGAATCCATTTGTAATACGTATTAAAGCCTTGTTGCAAGAAACATGGCAAAGAGGTTTAGAGTGGGACAATAAATTACCTGAAGATTTGAAATGCGAGTGGAACACCTGGTGTTCAGAAGTTGTACATTTACGCACATTTGAAATAACCCGAAAATATTTTCCTAATATGATAAACATTTCTGAAAATTCACAAATTCACATATTCTGTGATGCTAGTCCCAAAGGGTATGGAGCAGTTGCTTATTTGCGTTCCATTTCATTAACTGGAGAAATTCAAACAAGTTTTGTTTGGAGTAAATGTAGAATAGCCCCCCTCAAGAAGTTAACTATTCCACGGCTGGAATTGATCAGTGCAGTAGTTGCCGCTAGAATGTGGAAATATTTAAAACAAAAATTACATATTTCGAATTTAAATATAAAGTTATGGTCGGACTCAGAAATAACTATTTGTTGGATTAGGGGTTCTACTACAAACTGGAAACCCTTTATTTCCAATCGTGTAACCGAAATTCAGTCATTGACAGATCCAAAGGATTGGAATTATTGTCCCGGAAAGGAAAACCCTGCAGATCTGCTTACGCGAGGGGAAAACTTATCGAAGTTAATGGGTAATAATGTATGGTGGTGCGGACCACCTTGGTTATCACTATCAGAAGATATGTGGCCTTCAAAAAGGGTTATAGAAATGGTTCCCGAAGCTTTTAATGAAATGAAAGCAAAACCAAATTTAACATTATTGTGTAACGAATCAAACTCTATTCCTAAGCCAGTATTTGATATGGCAAAGTTCAGTAGTTTAAATCGCGTATATAATATTACTGCTTGGATAATGCGTTTTATTCATAATGCCAATTCGAAAAACCCTAAAATTTTAGGACCTTTAACTACCTCAGAAATAGAAATAGCAGAAAAATACTGGATTAAACAAACTCAGGAAACATCATTTAAAGTTGAAATAGAAGCACTTAAACAAAAAAAACCACTTAATAAAGATTCTTCTTTGTACAACCTTAATCCACAATTCGATGAAAATGACTTACTTGTTTTATCCGGAAGACTTCAGTTTTCTGAAGTTACAGAGCAGGAAAAACATCTGTGGATACTTCCTAATAAATCTTATTTTGTAAAATTACTAATTAAGGATGCTCATGAAAGAATGTACCATTTTGGTGTAGCTGTCACTTTAGCTCACCTTCGTGAAAGGTATTTTATATTAAAGGGAAGAAGATTTGTAAAATCCGTCTTAAGATCGTGTATGATATGTCGAAAACTTAATGCTATTCCTGGAAAGGTGGAAATAGCACCTTTACCGAAAGATAGAATCATCAAAACACCAGTTTTTGAAACCTCTGGTGTCGATTTTGCCGGTCCGATTTATTATAAAACTTCTGAAGGCACTGGGAAGGCTTATATTGTCGTATTCACATGTGCTGTAACCAGAGCGATTCATCTAGAGTTAGTCACCAATCTAAGTACTGAAACCTTTATCTTAGCACTACGAAGATTTTTCTCTAGGAGAGGTTTCTGCAAAATAATGTACAGTGACAATGCCAAGGCATTTTCTAAGGCTGATTTGGTGTTAAAAGATGCTTGGGGAAGAATTTCTAAGCAAGAAATTTTTGATTACTTGAGAAAGAATAAAATAATATGGAAGTTTATAATTCCCAGGGCTTCCTGGTGGGGCGGCTTCTGGGAAAGGATGGTCAGATCAGTTAAAACACCTTTAAAAAAGGTTCTAGGAAAAACTTGTCTCCGTTATGAAGAGCTAGAAACGATACTTACAGAAATTGAAGCTGGGATTAATTCACGTCCCTTATGTTATCTCTACGAAGAAAATGCTGAACCATCACCTTTAACGCCATCTCATTTTTTAGTTGGTAAACGATTAATGTCCTTACCTTCTTATGGATTACCAGTCTGTACGCAAGAGAAATCCAATAAGATTTTGTTGACGAGAAAATATAAATATAAGCAACAAATTACTGACCACTTTTGGAAAAGGTGGAGAAACGAATATTTGTTAGAACTTAGATCTGCTTTTCAAGTGAAAAACATAAATTCATCGCCTCAGTTCAAAGTTAACGATATAGTGATAATTCATGATGAAAAGCTCCCAAAACATATGTGGAAGTGTGGTCGTGTTAAAGAACTCATATTTGGTCGTGACTCTAAAATCAGATCATGTGTATTACAGACTGCAAAAGGCGATCTTAAACGACCTGTGCAATTGCTATATAATCTTGAATTGGACTTAGTGGACTAAAAGACACTAAAACTCTTACACTAAAAATAAGAACTATTATCGAACATTTAATTTGTTTTGTTACTCATATTTACCCTTATTATTGTTTAATTTTCATACAATTCATGTGTTTTATTTTCTTTCGTAGATTGCAGCATTCTTATTATTTTTGCTTTTATATCTGTAGCTGTATGTAAGTATGTATCTGAAAATTTGTCATGTATGTAAGTATATTCTTATGTTTATTAAATTGTTTAATATAGATGCTGAACTAAGTGTTCAGCCCGGGGCAGGATGTTGAGAATGCCAACTTGGCGATGCTTGCCATTTTCTGTTAGTCGGCATTGTGGCAACCCCCTTTTTATTGTTTTCCGATTTTCTTTTCAGTGTAGATGTAAAGTTTGTTTTGAACCGGTCTGACGGTAATAATGGAACTCTCAAATGAGAGTAATAATAATATTAATATACCTATATATTTGTAAATAAAATGTGCATAGTTGTTTTTTAAGAAAGAAGTTTAATTTGAACTGTAGAGTGTGTTTACTTATTCAAGTTACGAATTTTATTTACAATATATTAGAACTAAGTTATGAAGACGTTTTTATTCTTCGATGCATTATGGAATAATTTGAATTTACCGAACCTGCAGTCTCAATGACAACGTATCAACATGTACTCATGAAGTGCACTAAAATATACATTCAGTGCAATATGCGGTGCAAAAAATATTTATAAAACTAGTTATAGTACGAACGCACCTCATTTGCCACGTTTGACGTGCAATTTCCAGCTCGTTTTAGTATGTAATCTATTTTTATGAAAATTCAAAGTTATTATTAAAATGATTAAATGATTATAAAATTATTTAATTTCAAAATATCGCAACGTTTGCCATTCCTAAAACCCGTTTAAAACAGGATTTTTTCGTAGCAATTATAATTGTATGGTATTCTTACCGTAAGGACAATGAAATGTTTACGTTTAAGACATTATTCCGTTATATACAAATTCCGTTTCCATGGGTTTTATTATATTTTTACGTCACAAATTTAGGTCATTGTCCCACCTTTTTTCTCTCCTTGTACGGATTTTTGTGAAATTGACCCTAGCAACACTAGTTCAGATGACATTTCTTTCCCTTGCTACAGTCATAATACCTATGTCCAACCACATTAACATTAACAACTTAAACTATTTTCTTATTTTGTTTGGTTTTCATGCCACCACATTTTTTCATGTTCTAGTCACTTTTGCTTGAAACTTCTTCTACCATAATTTTTTGGAAGCAAGTAATAATTCTGATGTTTATTGTAAAATATAAATTCCTCAGAATAAATAAACAGCAAACCTCTAATTATCGAAACCTATCTACTGTATGGAAAAAAATACTAATGAATACAATAAGACAATAATACAATAATAATAAATAAATAACAGTAATAAATAATAATAAATAGTAATACATAATACATAATAATAATAGTAATAATGTATAGTAATAATAATGTAGTAATAATGATAATTATTATTATTATAATTAACAATATCATTATTAATTATTATTATTGTTATCAAAATAAATAATAAAAAATAAAAAATATAATAATTATATTAATAAATAATATCGAAGAAATAATATAGAAATAATATATAAATATCTTCCAAGAGTCTATCCTTGACATTTGATTAATTGTTTTATAAATATAGATCTATTAAGTAAATTCATAACTAAACAACAACAAAAAAAACCTCTATGAAGTAATTTGTTGGTACGTAATTAATTACATAAATAAAAATTTATTATGTTAAGAAGGAGCGGCAAAGTTCTTTGATCATTGTTTATTAAAATAGGAAAATTATCTGAGACATTTAAAATACTTTTTTAATAATTTCTTGCATGAATAAATATATATTACTTGTTTAAGAGTGATAAGTCAGCAACTAATATATAAATTTTCTGATACATTACCCCAATTCCTTTTCTTAAAGTTTGAAATTTTATGGAAATTTATGAATATACTTTTTCGACAAATTGGGAAAATTATTTTAAAATAATGAGATACTCTTCTTTAAAAGGATTAGTTTCAGTGAATAACTTTAAACTGAGATAAAGATAATCCATAATACTGACATTTTATCTTTCGTTTTTTTTTTTTTTTGCATTTTTTTTTTGCCTTCAGACATTTTTTTTCTCAAAAGTTATAAAAAAATTTTCATCATAAAAAAAAAAAAAAAAATCTTTTTCTAAAGCATATTCATTATTTTTTAATCACTTTTATAAATGTTTGTTAAGCTATTATTTTTATACTTCCATTAATTTTTCATATAAATAATCATATATATATATATATTTTAACAAAATCAGTGGACTGTAGTTTCTTATTTAAATTTGAAATTCAAAGGACTACGTCCACTGTGGAAACTTATACCACACTCTCTGATGTAAGGAATTACACCACCATGAGATTTTTAAAAAATTGACTTTATTCGACTAGATAAATTGTATACTTTTAGGAATATTTTAAGCGTTTAGCCATTTCAAAATTCAAATTATTTCCGGAGTTATAGCAATATTAGGTGAACTTAGAAACATAAAAAAAAAAAAAAAAAAAAAAAAAAAAAAAGATTTTTAAAGCATAAAAATTTTAGGCCTGTAGCAGTCCAAAAAATAATAATTAACTGATTCCGATTTGTTTGAACACTATTTAAAAGGATACACTCAGAAGAACAATGGAAGCTTGTATGCTGTCGTTCGGTCTATGGCTCCAAAAATTCATGACAGTGACGCGAAATTTTTTTAAATTGTATTTTATATTGCAGCTAGTATAATATACAAGGTTGTTAGTTTGGCAAAAAGAATGATTTATTGAATGGAATTGGCAGGAAAAAAAATTAAAGTACATATTGTTGTAAGATAGAACAAGTAATATAAAAATTTTGTTTTTAAAGTCAATTCCTACTTAGGTCACCAAAGAAAAAATTAATATAATCCCTTAAGCTAATATTAGTTTTTGTTGCATTAAAATATCTCAATTTGTTGATTTTCTATAAGCAAGTAGGTTTACAATGGAATTCTATGGGAATTTGGCGAAATATTAGAAATATCGCCAAGTTGGAATCACTTTTGGCGACTTATTTTGAACGCCAAATTTGGCGATATATCGCCAAGTTGGCGACAAACTTGGCGGTATTGGGCGACAGAACAGAGTCCCTTCTATGGTAACCCCTTATTGAAAATACTTTCATTGACCTTCGATAACCAATGGCCGCCTTTTTGTTTCCCATGCAAAACTAAAATTAATTAATTAAAATTTAATTAATTAATTAATATTTGAAAAAACTGCCTTAACATCAATTGTCATCCAGTACAAGTTCAAAAAAATTTATTTCAACTTGATAGGATGAATAATGAGTATTTTATTAACGATTGAATATTTGAACAAGATAAATATATAAATAAACAAATATAGGGAGAGTGTGAACTAATAGTAGGAATTGAAAAATAGTCTAAGTTTACCATTATCACAAATATTCGATGTGACTTCCTTTCGTGACTCTGCAAATGTCTCATCGGTAAATCATTTCTTGCCACAGATTTGTCAGCATGTTTCGGTCGATCAAATTAATTGCAGTGCAAATTCTTGATTTTAGTTCATGGATAGATGCAGGAAGTGGCGGCTTGTACATTTGAACCTTTACAAAACCCCATACACCGAAATCAAGCAGTGAAAGATCTTGTGACCGAAGTGGTAATTGAATAACATCTTTGCTAGCTAAGCGATAGTGTCAGTTATGACACCTAACGCCATCTATAAATAAAATTCGGCAATATTACTATTAGTCTGACTTTCAACTAATTTCATTTAATATTTCGGAAGTTCTTAATTTACGAAATTTCCCAACTAATTTGTAGACACCTGTATTTAATGATGGATATACTAGTGTATTACAAATGATGCAATTATTAAATCTTACAAATGATCCAAGCGCGCTGCGATAATCCTAGAAGTTGGATTTTCAGCGAGTATCTATACTCAACATGAGAACGAAACTAAGGAGGATGTTTTTAAATTCAACAATAAATTTTATAAGCAAATGAATGGAGCCCTAATTGGATCTTCCATCTCTAAGGCTGCGCACGCACCATCCTTCTAACTGTTATCAGTGTCGGCTTCGTTTCTTGTGGCCACGCGGTGTCTTTGATTTTTAACGACTTTAGCAGGAAAGGGACTGATGTCCGGAAAAGATAAAACCTTTCCTTCAAGTAGATTGGAGCTCATTATCTCCTGACCCATTGTTGATTCCCCTCATCCTTTTGTGAATAAACCGCAGATGGGTTCAGAATAAAAGATTTTCCAAGAAAACTAGAGAAGTAGGCAAAACACGCATCTGTACACAGCCTTAGGCTGCGTATAGACGCGAGTTTTGCCTTCATTCTCCAGTTTTCGTGGAAAATCTTTTATTCTGAATGGTTCTGCGGTTTATTCACAAAAGAATGAGGGGAATCAACAATGGGTCAGGAGATAAGGAGCTCCACTCTACTTGAAGGAAAGGTTCCTCTTTTGCGGGACATCAGTCCCTTTCCTGCTAAAGTCATTAAAAATCAAAAAGACCGCGTGGCCACAACAATCGACGCCGACACTGATAACAGTCAGAAGGATGGTATGTTCGCAGCCTTAGCCCCCTAGCCGAGATCAAATAAGGTTTGTCTAAATGAGTCATCGGTTTTCAAAAGACTGTTAATTTACAAGTATACGACGTACAATGACGGGTCATACATGAAAAGATACATGCACTCACCAAGTTTCTGGTATATATTACAAATGTTCAATGAGTGAGACCTTAGTCACCCGAAACACATCCCAACGCTAATCCAGTTCCGTCCATACGTTCAATAACTGTTTCTATCAATGTCGTCACAGTAGCAGTGATTCATTCCTGCACGCGAGGCACGTGGCAGGTTTTTAAATTTGATGAGTGTATGCATCTTGTCATTTATCACCCGTCTTTGTACGTCGTATAACTCTCAATACACAGTGTTTTTAAACCCGATGAAGCATTTAGGCTCACTCAGTATTACGCCCATTGAAAATAAAATTATAAACTAATGTCAAGTTAAACCAACCTCCTAGTGTAAATTTGTTGATGGTGTATTCGTCATTTGGGACTGCGATTTAGAATCAATGAAAGAATTTTTAAACGAAATTAACAAACTTGTCCGTGATATACAGTTTATTTTGGAAAATGATGCAGAATAATAGAATAAGATTGTCCTTCCTCAGATGTAGAATAATTTAGAAATGTTAATTAATTAACCATAGAAAGAACTGGTTATAGAAAGAATATATGCAATTTCTTTCGAAAGCTCATCCCCCTCAAATTTTAAAGCTGAAGTTTACAGATTGATATTAATTGGGATTTCATAGTTTGCAGATAAAAATACATTCAACGGATAATTGGATAATATTAGAGATATAACAAGAGATAATGGTTTTTCCAACAACTTTATTAATAAACTGATTTATCAAATTAAATATAAAATCAATAGAACTAAAAACAAATTTAACGATCATAAATTTCAGTATGCCTGTAGTCAATTTGAAAGATTAAAATATTGCTACAGAAATATAAAATAAATTGAACTGCTAATCAACCAACAAAGCTAAAAGTAAAACTTCATAACAGTATAGAACTCATCCCCATATATGAAACTTTAAGAATTTACATTATACAAGTTACCACAAATTATGAAGGAAAAGAAAATTGAGATTATATTGGCATGACAACCTGGAAATTCAAGTTAGGTGTTAAGGAACGTATTTCAGGTGTAAAATTTGATCTCTCCCACTGCATTATCGAGATTAAATGAGAGACGTGATATTAATATTCATTTTAAGAAAGCCAAGATTATCAGGAAAATGTTTGGTTATCACGGTTCACTTATCAGAGAATCTTTAGAGATTACATGCAGAAATAATAACACTTGTAACGATATTTTAGCTTACATTATCCCCAAAATTTAGATCAATTTGTAAAGTTAGACTATCAGTCTTCTCCCACCAGCCAATCTACCCTACGCTTCATTTTGGAACGTTCCAACGGTTAATTTATTCGAAAGGACTTTGTTCTCCGATTTTCTATTTGCTATGTTCTACCCCGATGACGAGTACGATTTTAATCGAAAGTACTAGATTTGAGATATACATTTTTTGTATTTAATATATTTAAAAACGGATTAAACACATTTTAGTAAAATTTTAACTGAATAAATTCTGAATTTATTCATGTAATACTTTCACATTCAACAAGCATTATAAATGAACAATATTTACATTAACATTAAAATTAATCATATTTTGTTAATATGCATGTCTATATTCAGATAAGTAACTGAAAATGTTTATTAGAGAGCGGACAGCATCCTTAAAGTCAATACTGCGGTTTGAGAAAACTGATCAATACGTTATAAAAAAAAAAAAAAAAAAAAAAAAAAAAAAAAAAAAAAAAAATCGAAAAAGTTAAACGAGGATTCTAAAAGTAAAGGACGTTTTTCGGAATCATGGGTAATTAGGAAGAGTTTATTGTTTATTTTCGTTAGAGATTATATTATATTTTCGTAGATCGTTTTGCAGTGTAGACAGAGATGGAAAAAAAAAAGTTAACATTTATACCCAAAGTTAATCGGAGAAAACTGATTTATACGCTATAAAACAAAACATTTGAAAAAGTTTCTGAAAATCAGTGACTGCAAACGAAACTTGGCTTTTAAAAATACTTCTTTAAATCTCGAAATAAAATTGGTTTTCGAGGATTCTAAAAATAAAAGACGTTTTTCGGTATCGTGAGTAATTAGGAAGAGTTTATTGTATATTTTCGTTAAAGGTTATATTATATTTTTGTAGATCGTTTTAAAGTGTAGACAGAGATGGATAAAAAAAAAGTTAACATTTATACCCAAAGAGAATTGGAGAAAACTGATTTATACGCTATAAAATAAAACATTCGAAAAAGTTTCTGAAAATCAGTGACTGCAAACGAAACTTGGTTTTTATAAATACTTCTTTAAATCTCGAAATAAAATTGGTTTTCGAGGATTCTAAAAGTAAAGGACGTTTTTCAGATTCATCGGTAATTAGGAAGAGTTTATTGTATATTTTCGTTAGAGATTATATTATATTTTCTCATATCGTTTTACAGTGTCAGGAGTGATAGCGCTCCCACCCAAATGATCGATTGCTACCACTAAATTTTACTGTATTTATCGCCGTATTTAATGACAGAATTTCATAGATCTAATAAAACAAAGAATACTATTAAAATTTAGTGGTGAAATTGAGCGATTTGGGTTGGAGCGCTCTCATCTCTGCAGTGTAGACTGAGATAGATAAAAAAAGTTAACATTCATACCCAAAGTTAATGTTATGTTTGGAGAAAAGTGATTTGTACGCTATAAAAAAAAAAAAAAAAAAAAAAAAAAACATTCGAAAATGTTTCTGAAAATTGGTAACTGCAAACGAAACTTGGATTTTATAAATATTTCTTTAAATCTCGAAATAAAATTGGTTTTCGAGGATTCTAAAAATAAAGGTTTGTTTATTGTTTATTTTCGTTAGAGGTTATATTATATTTATGTAGATCGTTTTACAGTGTAGACTGTAGCGATGGATAATACAGTTAACATTCATATCCGAAGATAATGTTAGATTTGAACAGTAAATTTTCACGTTCATGCTAGATTTTCGCAAAATATTAATCTTCTTGCTTACAAATATCTGATATTAGAAATTTGATTTGATAATATGATATTTTAATGATTTAATTTTAAACAGGGTGTCCCCAAAACAATGAAACCGGCTTTTATTCCTTAAATAGTGATCATAAACATATATAATAAATTACAATGTTGCGTAAAAATAGGTACAGGATTTTAGGAAATCTATTAAAAATTTTAGGAGATTAAATTTGACACACAAGACATTTCTATCATATTTTGACATGATCTTTTTAACTAGTGTTGTCAATTCTAAAACAACGCAAAAACATATTCCTTTCTAACAATAAAAGTATTTTTACGTCAATATTAAAAAGAAAGTTAGGTCAGATTTGAAACGATACATTTAAAATACATATTTAAAAAAATTCTCATAGAGTTGTTAAAATATGCCGCTAAACAAAGACTCTGTTTACTTAATTCATTTTATATTAGCCTATTTTTAAATGTTTAACTGATCTTATTTAATCAATGAAAAATACTACCACTGGATTTCTTAACAGCAGCTGAGTCAGCACTAAAATTTCCCAAACAAAGGAAAATGAATGGAAACCCGTTTACAGGGATGTCGCTAACGGCTTTTGAATTATAATTCAATCTTTCGTAATCTTTTTATCAACGATAACATTAGTGTGTTTTTAGAGTCGGTGGTGCCCGAACAGGGGTTGACGAGCGTAGCTCGTAGGGGGACAGAGCCCCCTCGTATACTAAAAATTAGTTAAGTTTAAAAATACGTAGTACAAGAGCAGAAAACGCACTTCCCGCAATAATCTATCGTAGTCCGTCTTGTAATGAAAACTGTTTTGAGCGTCTCTGTAAATTAACTATAAAACACTCTATAATTTATAGAAAACATGCTCAAGAACATCTCTGTAAATCGTATAATTTTTTTATGTTCGAAATATTGTAACATCACTAAAATACGCCGCAAATGCATTTTACCCAAACGTCAGAAAGTAATGAATTTTTCTTGTGCGTCTCTGCAAACGTACTGTAAATTGTACTTATTCTATACTCCACAGAAAGCATGTTATAATCGACTTCAGATATCCCTATCAATGTCACAAGGTTTGATGTAATCTAACATCATTAAAATGTACACCATAGATCTAATGGAACATTTGTGAGTTCCTGTTATTGAAATACAAACGCTGCACATTTCCTTTTGAAGAGCAAACATTCTATAAAGAACCTCATTAACATATAAATATTTAGAAAAGTTAGGGCACGGCCAATCAAACCAAAGTTAAAAACTCTTTTCAGCTATGTTGGAAAACTTTAAATAGATTATTTACTTAGTTTTTAAATATATCGTTGAATAAGAGCATATTTACATTTACTTAACCCATTTTTAATCTCTTAATGCTTCAAAAGTTGTGTAAACATTATCTCAGAAATTACTTTCTAGCAACATTGACAAAATTACTCAGAAATTTTCTGAACAGAGATCTTCTTTAAAAGTATTAGTTCCATCAAATAATTTTAAATTGGAAGGAACATAATCTGAAAAACCAACATTATATCTTTAGTTTTTAATATTTTTTGCCCCTACATATCTTTGAAAAGTGATCAAACGTGTTTTATTGAAGAGGGCTTTTTTTTTTTAGTTAAAATAAAAAAAAAAGAAAAGTGTATTTTTTTAATGCCTATTTCAGATGTTTGTTTAAGGCTCAACTTCTTTGGAATAAAATTTACGTGATTTCAACGGGTTTTTTCGGTTGCAAAAAAATATCATCTTCGGACTTTTTGCATTATATTTATTGATATTTTAAATATATATTTGTATTCTGTGTGTGTGTAAAAAAACTAATGATATTATGTCTTTTGTGATTGCAGATGAGCACCATGGACTTCCAATCTGTTGACAGCTTTTCTCCAGTTACAGCATCTCAAACAAATTTGGTCACTGTATATTATGAAACAGCGTTTAAAAAGTTAATTTTTGATAAAATGTATTAGAAAGTTTTAAAATGCTTTAGAAATTAGAAATTTAGCATTCCGGTTATTTTTAATGTACAAATGCTCACTACGAAAGTATTAAACAAATCGAAATGTAATTCTTATGTACTGAATTATGAATTCATGAAAATTTTATCTTCCAAAGCATTTATCGTGAATTTTTGAAACTATATTAGAAGATTTACATAATCATTTAATAAATTTTAGAAGGATTTTAGAAGGATTGAAGGATTTAGAAGGATTCATAAAATTTGAATTTATAGGGATTTTGTGCAATATTCATAACCCCACTCAAATGTTTTATTTTAAATATTTTTCTTAGTATTTTGTAGAATTAGAAAATATGCAAATATAATGTCCTTACAATAGAAATAGAGAAATATTTCCGAAATGAAAAATCCCCCCACCCCCCTTTAATGGCAAGACAGGTGAAAAGATGCAAAGGCAAAAGAAATCATCCTTTATTTATTTATTTATTTATTTTTTTATTATTTTTTTTTTTTTTTGTGAAACCAATAATGCTTTCGGAACAAGATAAAATAATGCATCTATAACTCATTCTAAACTATATTACTGCTAATCGATGTATTAAATGGATTTTATAACAAGTTATTTTAATGATAGGGGAGATGAGGATGAAAGGGACATTTTGCCTTTATATGCTTATAAAATAATGACATTAAGAAAAAAAACATTATCGTGTTTGCGCCTAATTCTCGTCTAAAACCTTTGCTTTAATACTAGTAAAACCTCATATCCTCAAGTGCAGTAATTTAAAATCTATACGCATTTTTATAAATTGGGAGAAATGTCCCATTTTAACCCCATTGTAGGGGATGAAAGGGACACACATAAATAAAACATTTTATGAACATTTTTTTTCTTTTTATTTGCGATTACATTATTCAAAAATTAAAGATAATAATGCACAAATAAAAATAAAATATATTGCAGCATATGGTAAAACAAAAACGGAAAAAATAACTTGTTTAGGCCTACTTGGCAAAAAACAATTTTAAATCAAAAATTTTAAGAAATATTTATCTCTACCTGCCTCACCACCAGTTAAAGATTTAGGTAACTTCATCACAATATCATTAATATTCACTTCATTCATGTCAATACTATCAGTAAATAGAAAGTGGTTTTATTCTTTTTTTTTTCTGAAAAATATGTACTTTGAATTCATTCCGAGTGCTTTTCTGGAGTTTGTGGATAAAGTGCGACAGGAATGTCACCCTAATTGTTCCACTACCTTTCGCAAATTTTATTGTCCTAATATTTATATTGCTTTCATGATTATCAAAAAAAGAGAAGCGTAGATCAGTTTCGGAACAACGAGAATATTAAGCTAATGCTCAATTACTTTTAAAAAATTCTGTGGTTATCCACAAACTTTGATGAGCAAGACCAAGACTTTGGGATGGCGCAGCTCCAAGCATGAACTCTTTATAATTCTTCCTTCGGAAAACGAATGCTGTTGAACATAGTTACTTGATGCAGAAACAAAAGTGTGACAAGTTTACCACGTTCAGCTGATGTTAGGGAGAAAATTGCTTTCACCACGTTCTACTTCCATATTAAGTAGCTTGTGCTCTGTCATTAAACCTGTTTCATCATAGTTATATATTATATTCCGTGTGAATTTATAGTGATTCATAACTGACTAAAGGTGTTTTTTTTTATATAAATATTAATATTAGCTTTGTTGAAACTTGTACTTTTTGCTAAACTAATGGCTATAGGTTTTCTTAAGAAAAAGTAATGATTTTCGTTGATTAAAATCTTAGAACCAATCAATTAGAACTTGCTAGTTTGTTTGCCAAAACAGGGACATATTTGGAGAATTAAAAGAAATTGCATACTCATATGCCAAATTGTCAAACCATAGTTCATATTAGATGCTTGGAGCAAATATGAAGCTAACTCTTTTTATTGAGCTTCACTAAAAACTTATCTATTACCAAATGGGCGTATTGAAAATCATCTGCTTGTGAATTCTTAACTTTTAAAACAAGTCTTTCTAAACAGGACTTTTCAATGCCTTAGGCTTTAGCTGTTGATCTTACAGACATTCCTTTTTCCTCTACTTTAGATACAGCACCCATAATTCCTTCTTCAGTAATTCGATTTTTTTTTTAATTTTTCTTTTATATTGTCGAAGCATATTGACTTTTTGATGATTTTTGGAAAAGGAACAGATACATAAATTGTAGGTATATCTTATTGTAATATTTGCATATTTTTTTCTACATAACAATGCATTCATTATTCCTACATAAAAAAACTAAAAACCATAACTTAAATTTTACAAAACATAATCATATTTTGTTGAAATAATTATAAACAACGAGGGGTTGAAGGGGACATGTCCCTTTCAACTCCATATCAACCTAGCTAAATTAAAAATGTATTCATGTATGAGAGTATTTTAGCTAATAAAATATACTAGTATTCGCATAAACTGCATACTTTACAGTGCTAAATAACATAAATATTATAGTGCTAAACACAACATTAATTTTTTAGTGAAAAAAAGAAAAGCAAGATCAAAATTTACTTTTCATATCAAAAACAGGTTTTAGAACGCTACAGTTGCTGGTGTTAGTTATAAGGATTATTAAGACAAAACAAGTATCGCCATCGATTGAGCCAAAGTTGAAAATTTCTACATTTTATTTTCTTCCTGAAATTTTGAGTGTTCCTTTCATCCCCAGTCTCCCCTACTTATAAATACCGTCAGTAGATAAAGGGTTAAATTCTCTCGAACTTAAATTAACGATTAGTTTATGAAGTTGATTATTGAGAAAAAGCCTTGGAAATTAATAGAATGCTTTAGACATTTGAAATTTAGCATGCCGGTTATTTTTAATATACAAATACTCGCTACGAATGGATTAAAAAAATCGAAATTTAAAAGGGTGAAACGAGCGAAAAGAATTCTAAAAACGTTCTAAATTAGAACTTCTATGGAATTAATAAGGATGGAAACTTAAAATTTCACATGGTGGTTACTAAAAAGATAGAAAATACTCGCTATGGATGGTTTCTAAAAGAATTCGAAATTTAAAAGTGTGAAATGAGGGGAAAGCATTCGAAAAATGTTCTAAACTATTATTTCTATGGGATAATTGAAGATAGAAATTTCAAACTTGCACGCACATTTTTTTTTTTTTTTTTTTTTTTTTAATAGAAATTTAAAAGAGTGCAGGGTAAAAAAAAATTCTTAACTTATGATTTTTGTGATACTGAAAGGCCTAGAAACTTGAAATTTGGCATGGCTGGTACTTTTAAGACACAAATGCTCGCTAAGAATGGTTTCTAAAAAGAATTGAAATTTATAAAAGTTAAACGCTCAGCACGCGTTAAAATCTGTCTTAATTACGATTTCAATGTAATCGTTAAAGTTAAGAACTTGAAATTTGACTTTCCTACAACTTTTAAGAAGCAAATTAAAGCACACAACAGTTTTTTTAAAATCGAATTTAAAAAGGGTGCAGGTTTAAAAAAAAAGTTCCAAACTTTTATTTTTGTGATACTGAAAAGGCTAAAATCTTGAAATTCGGCATGGCGGTTTCTTTTAGGATACAAATGCTAAGTAAGAAGGAATTGTAGAAAAAAAGGATTTTAAAACAGTGAAATGAGCGAAAAACTTTCTAAATTACGATTTCTATGGAGCTTTCCACAATTTAAAGATCTCATTTTTTCATTAATTCCACATCTATTTCAAATTTAGCCTACACATTTGCGATTTTGAATACAAATAACTAGCAGCTCTATCTATGTGTTATTCCAATATTAATGTCTTCATTATTGAAAAATTATTTTATTTATTAAATTCTAATTAAATTAACTGTATTTAAAACTAATGAAAAACACTTAGAAATGTGTAGATTATAATTCAAATGCTTCGTTGTATAATTTTTTTTTTTTTTTTTTGGTAAAACATAAAATTGGCCAATTATGTCTGAAAGAAACAATTAAAACCGATAAAAGTCACCAACGCGGCTTTTTTTTTTTTTTTTTTAACCACGCAATATATTAAATTGTTTCCTCTAGTATATATATATATATATTGTAATTTTTCATTTGATTTTTTTATCTGAGTCCCAGACAACATCGGGTGGGTTAGCTAGTAGTCTATACTATTCTCATTATTGTTTACATTATTTTTGATATTATTTTTTATTATTACGAAGTGTCGATAGACTTTCCTGAGCTATCCGTTACATCATTTAAAGATCCCCTCTCCTCCTCCTCTAAATTTAAACATTACTCGATTCATTTCATTAGAAATAAACTTAGATTAATAATATGTTATGACTATTATGAATACTGCAATTATTTTAGCTAAATTATTCCTCAAATTTAAAAATATCTAAAACGTTTTAAAAACTTTTTTATGAGACATTTTTTGTTGTAGTCGTACATAAAGAAATGAAATATATGGGATTTCGTATGAATTTCCTGCAAATGGTTTTGCGACAGTTACAGTTTACAGCTGAAACGCAACGTAGAATTAGGCAACAAATAAACCAAAATCGTCTATATCTAAACCATATTTCAAGTATTTTTATTATCTTTAAGAAAGCAAATGTTTCAAAACAGTATACAGTCATCCTAAAAAGAAAATATTTGCTCTCATGTATGTAGTCTAAAAGTTTTCTGTTCTGTACACAAAATGGACGCCTTTGAAGAATACTGATGTTTTATTGGTGCACTTGGAAGACAGAATCACCAAGTACTTTTTTACAGTTATAAAAGTACAAAAGAAAAAATTTTATGTTTTTCTGACGTGCCTCTTAAAATATGTTTAGTTTTCATGGAAATACTTTATATGTCAAGTTCTTTGTTAACTTTTCCTATTCAATATTTATTTGTTCGTTAAGGACGAAAGTGCATTCAAAAGAATGAATGAAGCATCAATTGATCAAGAAAGAATGGGGAGAATTATTTTGAAAACATTTTAATTTTTATCGTTTAATCCTCTTATGCATGATTTTTTTTTTTCGGAAAACATTAAAAAGATTTAATAGTTACTTTGTATCAGGTTCACAAATTCTCTCTATTATTAACCCTTTAAATCATGATTTTTTGTTTTGTTCAGAAATCATTATATTTGAGTCTATTTTTGTTATTTATCCACCAGAAAAATGGCGAATCTTTTTTATGTTTCTGCTGGACATGTATGATGTCACGATAATGTCACTCCTGAGATATATAACAAAAAATGCTCAAAAATGATATCTTTAAATTATATAACTACTTTAAAGTTTTTACCCTGCACAATAACAGCTATTCAACGATGTAATAATTTTCACAATACTAGTAATAAGTTGCAGAATTAATAAGGATAATCTTGTAAAGATAGAGGAAAAACGTCAGTCGAGCACATTGCAAGCAGTATCAACAAAATATGTTATAACCTACCTCCCCTTGATAATAAATCAGAACAAAAGCAGACTTAAGGACCTTAAATGCATATTAGCATACATAAATAAAGCATAATAGTTCACCAAAAAATCAATAGAAACAGCCAAATGGCTAGAAAAGATCATGTAACTCCAGAGTTACACTATATATTAAAGTATTAAGTAATTTAGATGACATTGATTGTAAACGAAGACACGTTTAAATGTTAAAACAATTTAATAGATAGAGAAATGTTTCTGAATTATCTCTTTTCAAAATTATCCAACTCTTAAGCCATTTTAATTTTTGTTAATATTGTTGTTTATAGTTTTATTTATTTTGTTACTATTGTTATTGTTATTACTTTTATTATGAATTTACATGAGGCATTTTGCGTGCTACCCGCTACATCATCTAATGGCCCCACCCCCACCCCCTCATTCACCTCGCAAATTTACACCATCATTTCATTAAAAAATAGGTTTAGTTTAGTAATATATTATAAGCATTTTGTATACTGCAGTTATTTTCGTGAAATTATACCTGAAATTTTAAAATGTTTAAGGGGACCGGAAAAGCAAAATTCAACCAAAAAATCGATTTTTACTTTTTTATATCATTAAATAATTTAAACTTTCATCTTTCCAACGATGTGTCACACATGTTTATATATATATATATATACATAAAAGTGTTGAAATTATTCATTCTTTCTAAGAGTACTTCACAGCTTAATGGCCATTTAAATCTTTAATTGACTTTTTCTCAAAACTTGGATTTTTCATGTTTATGTTTCTTTTTTTCAATATGTATTGAACTTAAGAACTCAGATTTTTTTAATACTTATATTATGTTATAGTGTATACTTTAACACAGGTATTTAATGATATGTTGAGCATTATTTATTTTAGGCAGTGAAATCTTACCAAAAATGCTAATTTATAAATAACTTTCAATAAATAATTAATAATTAATTTTGAATTTCACTTAGAAAGAAAATCGTCTGTTAAAACACGTAAATCATGTTATTCTACTTACTTTAAAAAATCTAGACCTCTATCTTTCACCATTTCTGAGGAAAAGGTACATACAGTTTGTGAATTTAACATGGTGGAGATAGGGCTTTCCCGGTACCCTTAAAATTCAACAAAGAATATTATGACCTTTTTTGTGATCGTACACAAAAAATTTCAAAATATATGTTTCCGTATGGAATTCTTGTATGTGGTTTTGCTACAAATACATTCCAGCTGAACCATAACGTAGAAATAGACAATAAATAAAGTAAAATCATCTATATCTAAACCATATTTGAAATATATTTATTATCTTCGTGAACATAAGAAAGAAAACGTTCCCCCAAAAATATATTCATTCCAAAAAGAAAAATTTCATTGTATGAACGTTTTCATAAGTTTTTCTTTTCTGTATACGAAATGAACGACTTTGAAGAATGATGACGTTAAAGTGACACCCTTGGAAAACATAAAAGTCAACTACTATTTTGCATTGATATACATGCAAAATAAATGTTCTTATGTTCTTCTGAAGTATCTATTGAAATATGTTATGTTTTTCTTTTCATGGAAATGTTGTATATATGGTTAAGCTTTGTTCAGTTATCCTATGAATGAAAACTATGCATATCTAAAATATTTTTTATGTATTTTTACTCTTTTTTATAAAGAAAATATTTCAAAGTAATAATAAGAATAATAAATAGCATTTACCACAAGTGTGAAGACATAAAGTTTTCTTTTCTTTATTCGAAATGAACGCATTTGAAGTAAGCTGACATTCTGGTGGCATGACAGAATCGTCAAGTACACTTTTTACAATGACAAACATACGAAAGAAAAATTATTATGTTCTTCTTTAGTTATAGTCTTTCAAATATGTTTAGTGTTCATGAAAACATTGCATGTATCATTCTTTGATAAGTTTTCTTATCAAATATACCATCTAAAACATAATTCATATATTTTTCCAAGCTAATAAATTTTCCAAGCTAAAATAATGTAAACTAGTAAAGATTAAATTTAAAAAATCAAAAAACCCGACTGCGTAAAAAGCGAACTAATTAATTATTTCTCATCAATGTGAAACTATTTTTTATATTACTTACCTATTTTTTTTATTTACTTGTATTAATTACTTTTAAGTTGTGTTTAACTGTCAGTTCCTATCTATAAACACTGTTTTGATGAGGCCTATAGATGTCTATGAAGGTTAGAGTTGCAGTAAAACTAGGGATCCTATGTACACAACTTTCAGGTTGTGTAATATCTTAAACGGAGCTTCTGACTGTAAAATAGTCAATGAAACATCGTCTTCATTTTGAAAGATCTATCCAATGATACCACTCAATATGGTGCGTAAATTTTTTTCGTCTCTACCGCCATTATGTATTTTACGATCGGCATTTTGAATTTATAAAAACAAAATCTAGCCTATAACCATCGGACGGTTAAGACGAATCGATAGAGACCTCATTCATTAAAACCCATCCAGCCATTGGGATGTTTCGAGTGTATAAAGAAATCCACATACCCAGATACGCGTGCAACACATATCCCTTCTTGGCAGTCGGGTAAAAACAGTAAACATTTCCAAATGTATACAGTCATTCGAAAAAACAATGAAGTAATACTTGCACTGGGCTATTGCTCTTGAAAATATCCTAGCATAAGTGTATTCCAGAGATTATTTTTCAAAAGGTGGTAATACAGGGTGTCCCGAAATTCCTTGTCACATTTTAAAATTCAATATAAAATGAAGTAATTGTCGTACATGAGTGTGGTTTGGACTACAATTCTTCTCATGATGAAAAGTTTTTTTTCAAGCGAAAAAAAAAAAAAAAAATATTTCCAAACTTCAATCATAGAGGCGCCACTTGTCCGAATGTTTGTTTTTTCTGATTTTCAGGTTAGTTTAGATTAGAAGTGGCGCAATACAGACAAATAATCTATGATCGATGTTTGGAATTAATTATTTTCATTCGCCAGTAGAAAACTTTTCATTGTGAGAAGCATTTAGTGCAATCCTTACTGCTGTACGACAATGACTTGATTTTATATTGAATTTTAAAATGTGTCATTGACTTTTGGGACCCCTGTATGTCCCCATACATAGTCAAAGAGTCAATAGTTTCAAAACAAATTGCACTACGTGCATTTTTTAAGCATACATCAAAAGCTACTTGCGGGGTAACGTGTTATTTTAAATTCGCATATCTGAAGCTTCTAGAAAAAAATCGAAATTCAACAAGTCAAAACTTTAGATTTCTCCCCGAATATAAGAATGTTAATTTATTTAAAATTATAGCAGGTTTGTAATTTATGTGTATTTTAACATTTAATATTCGAAAATAAATATGCGTTGTAACCTATAAAAATTTTATTTCGCTTTTTTAACACTTTCCAAACAGTTGAAAAGTATTTATGAATTGGGTTTGTCTGCCCGTCTGCCCGTTTATATGTCCGTCTGCCTGTCCGTCTGTCCGTGCTCTAACTTGCGCAAATATACTCAGATTGCCATGTAACTGGTATACTTTATTCACTATGTCATGAACGGTATCGAAATTCAAGTGTGTACAATTCATAGTTCATTTACAGGGACACTCCAAAGTATTCCGTTATATTATGGTCAAGGGGGGACAAATCATTTGCATGTTATTTTAATAGTGTTACAGTATTTTAAACATAATGAAATTTAAATACCTCATTACGATGAACTAGAAGATTGTTACTATAGAATATGTTACTTGTATCACTTACAGTACGAGTACAGCAAAACTCAAAAGCATTCTGTTATATTATGGTATATGAAGAAAAATTGTTTGCGGTGTATTTTAATTATGTTACTCTGTTACAAAAATAATGTAACGGGTATCAATTTCTGAGATGCACTTATGCATGCTTTCTGTATAATATGGGGCGCAAAGCATTTATCATTCATTTACAAGTTAACACAAAAGAGTTCGCTTATATAATTGTCTACGCGGAAAAACTGTTCGCAGCTTATTTCAATTATGTTGCAATACATGAAACACTATGAAATTCATACACATTACTCACGTTTACTACAAGATGCTTGCAGTAGAATTTGATGTACATTGCATTTACCGTTCGCTATCGGGGACAATTAATTATTTCGGAAACTATACTGTATCCAAAGTGTTTTCTATTAGGGATGATAGCTGAATGTGCGTTTTCAGTTATAGTGTGAGTTTCTAAATTTAACTATATCTTTGAATACACATGGTGTGCAAAAATTATATAGAATATATACTGGGTTAAGCAAAAGGATTCGTAAGCATTTCTGAGAATGAGCGGGATTTTATTAGAAATGTTTTTTAATTTGAATTATGGAACTTCAAGTTGATTTTCAGGATCAACTACCTATAGTTTAATACTAAGAGATGTTTGTAGCATATAAATAAAATCATATACAGAGCTATGCAAAGAACTGGATGCATAGCCGCCTGTGGATAATAATGCCTGGAAGTGTGACTTCAGTAGTTTTCAGCATGTTTTTGCATGAATTACATTTGAGCATACACAGTTAAAAATTTTGTGATTGTACCAAGTTGAACCAATTTTTGGTGCTTCAGTAGCTACAACCACAAGATGTTGAAAGCTTGAACCAACATTTGGAGCTAAGGTTCAACCGGAACTCCAAATCTTGGAGTGAGATTTCACCATCTTATGGTTGCAGCTACTTCAGCACCAAAAGTTGGTTCAACCTACAACATAATTTTTACCAGTGTAATATGTGACGTCTGTAAAAATCTGTATGTAATATACAGGGCTGCACAAAGGAATTAAGTGAGTTCCGTCTATTGGCGGAGATTGCTAAAGGTGGAATTACAACTGTGTTATGAACTTTTTTCACTAAGATTTTAACATCTTATGTAGAATTTGTTCACATCTATAGATTATATACAGAGCAGCACTAAAGAATTGGAACATATTTACTGGTACGGGCGGCAATTGTTGATACGTTTTCTGAAATGTTCATTTAGGTATCTTCTTTACCATATTAAATATTCTGGAAGTGTTGGAATGTGTTTCATAATCTATACTTGACGCATGATTTTTCTTCCATTTTACTATATGTTTAGAATCATTTTAAATAAAAATAAGTTTGATTCCATGACTACTTTTTTCCCTATATTATACTTTTTCTTGTGCTTTGCGAAAAAAATTATCAGCCCGTGAATATTTCTTCTCACCCCCGTGCCGCAGTAGAGCCAAAATTGGCATTGCCTTTTTTGATTGAAATATAATTTAAATGCAGTAAGATTAAGTATTCGAAAACTTACTTAATCACAATCAAATAGTGATATCTTTTACAACTATAAAAGTAACAATAATATCTACACATTGTTCTGTCTCAGACAGCGGGATTGTCTCTAGAATTATTCTTTTTGGTAGAAAAACTTCAAGCTTTCTTCTATTTTGCTTTGTTTCTTTCGTCCTTTGAAAATCCAAGTTGATATGTATAATGATTCTTGAATTTTTTTCAAAGACTTCCCGAAGAAATCCAAAAATAACAATCGTTGAAAAATAAATGTAACAAATGTGACACTGCAATTTTTTTTTGAATAACACACTTTTCCAAAGAACGATATATTTGTTTTTCTATACAGTATTTTTTTTTTCAAAATCATTGACTTCTTCAACTGAGATATTATTCAAGCACTCGTACATCTCTTAAAATATCATGAAAGATGTTATGTAATATGTCTGCAAAATTACTATGCAGTAATATTTATTTATAAGATTTTCTTTCACGTAAAATAGTACGAAATGTGTCTCAGAACTTTATATATTGGTATGAAAGTTTATTATTCGAGTATAAATAAAACTAGATAAATATAGTCATAAAAGGATTGCAAAATTATCACAAGGTACAGTCAAGTTCTAGCACAAGGCGAAATTGTAAGGTTGTTTTCTCTGTATTTTATTTTAATTGCCAAAAAAAATATTTTTCTTTCAACATTATATTAAAAAAAAATTAATTACGAATGTGAATGTAGTCTTTGAGAGTTTTAATCATTGTTCAATGTATTAAAAATGCATTAAATCCATAGAATTATATTGCTTTAAATAGTGCTTAGTATATAGTAGTGAAACTTGGAGTTTAGAGAACGTATTCACACGGGTTTGTCAGTGAGAGGTTTAAAATGAACAAGTTTTATTTCAAAAACTAGTTTTACATCATATATTTGAATTCTAAATCCGTAATTATTAAACGATATTTTTTTTAAATCTATAATATATGAAATAAATTATAATAATAACAAATAAATTACTTTTTAAGCATTGTATACTTACTTATATTTAGGGGAGACCGGGGCAAGTTATCCAACTTTTTATAATTTTATTTTTGTATTTTTTATTTTTATCGAGTTTGATATTTACAGGATATCATTGTATTTCCTAGACCTTTCTGTACAAACTGGCACAATTATAATTCAAAAAACTAAATATACTTTTTCACAAAAAATGGTTTTGTCTAATAATGTTACGTTGGAAAATGTGTCCCGTATGCGGGGCAAGTTTTCCAGCCTACTAAAAATGGTCAGGGGCAAGTTTTCTAACTATACTTTAACCCCTTGGGGACGAGCGACCGGTATTCGTGCCGCGTTAGGTGCTCAGGATCAGGGATTATTCTCACCAGTAAATTTTTATTGTAAATTTTGCCTTATTTAATCCGAGCATTTTCCCGATTCAATTAGGCAAAAAATTCTGTTTTTAAAAACCGGTGATAACAGATTAAAAATTCTGTAAAAGACGCTCGTCCCGAAGGGGTTAAACGATTATTTTTTGCATAGGATAGCTGAAGTCGATCTCTAAACAGGCCATTTTTTATATTTTCGATTTTGGTTGCAGATTTTTTTTAAATAAAGATACTTTTTAACCTTTCGAGATAGTTACAGACGCCCTCTATATAGTGGTACTACTTTACAATTTACAGTGTTGAACTCGGACATTTTTCTCCAGAGGAGAGGCCAATATGACACTGCAGGAAGAATTCGCACTTCTAGGCCATTAACCCCTTCGGGACGAGCTTCTTTTACAGAATTTTTAATCTTTTATCCCCGGTTTTTCAAAACAGAAATTTTTGCCTAATTGAATCGGAAAAATGCTCGGATTAAATAAGGCAAAATTTACAGTAAAAATCTACTGGTGAGAATAATCTCGGATTCTGAGCACCTTACGCGGCACGTATATCGTCTCCGACGGGTTAAATGGTGAAACACAGGTAATAAATCTTGCTTGTTAATTAATAAGTATTTTTATTGTGAACTAAATGCACAGTAACATAACAGTAACATAAAAAACAGTTTTAATCCATTTCGCATTTCAAGACGAAGGTCCAAAAAGCTCCCTGCCCGGGATTGGATTTTGTTTTTTCTCGCCCCTTTTATCTGATTCCTTTGGCAGATTCCCTTTTTTTTTAGATGAATCTTTTTTTCCATTTTCAGTTAATTTTTAACAGGAGAATCAGTCAGTACAATACTTCCTATTTTTCTTTCCACGCCGTGTTTGCCTCCTTAGCAAAAGTCCTAACTTCTTCTTGTGTAGGCGAAGTTTGTTTGGATGTAGAAGGAATGCCTTTTTCATAAGCAATAGGGAAAGTTTGAGCAGAACTTGAGGAACAGCTTCTTTGGAAGTGCTAGCCTGCGTTGGCGTAGAAGGATTTGTTGCTTTCGGAGGATTTTGTTTTTTTTTTCTCTTTTTTTCGGGGGGGGGGGAGGGGGAGGACAATCTGTTATTGAGGAAAGGATTGTTGGTGCTTTCAAGATTTGGTGCGGCAGGATCTGGCCTGTCAGAAACGTAGGTTGGCATAAAAGCAGAGTCTGTAAATATTTCAGAATTCAGTGGGAAAATTCTCGAACGTTTAAAACCGGCCATAATATTGACTGTGAATTAACGCCAGTGGAGCAGCTCTAAGCACGCTCTTATTTTGCACGCTTAATTTGCTCTTTGAGGGGTCCATACACACTGCGATCTCAGTGTTGTAGCTCATGACTACTGGACATATTTTTTTATGTTTTCAAAAACAATATAAAATTTATTATTAACGAGTAACTAAATTAAAAGAGCCTCTTTTATTTTAGCAAATATATGTAGATAGTGTAATATAGTAGATGTAATATAGATTGTATGTGCAAAATTCTTAGTTCCTCTTTTTTAAAGAGCTGTTGTTGGTGTGTTTTATGACGGTCAATTACCTACACTTGGGATATGGGCCCAAAGGGGAGGGGAGGGGGTGCTCTGGCGTCTTTCTAAGAGAAAGCAAGGAAATCCAAGGTTCGAAGAAAACCACGGAAAACTCCGAACGATTAGGCCGACGGGCGTGATTGTAATCGAAACCAGCACCTCTCGTCTACTAGCTTTGAGAGCAGAACCTCTCGGCCACTGGTGGGGCGGTTTTAAAGAGGAACTATGACTGTCGCGCTTGGATGAAAGGGCGCCATGGTGGGAGGGGTGAGTGCCATTGTCCCTTCTGTATTTTGAAATTTAATTAACTAAAATTTCTTTTTTTTTGACAGATTTAGAAAAACACAGTAAAATTTATTCTTTTAGGAAAACTTAAAATGAAAAACTAAATAAGACATTTACAGAAAGGGGGCGGGGGAAATTGGGGCCCCATTGTCCATCGTTAGATACTAAAATTTAACTAAAATATATTTTTGTGCGTGTTTGAATACATTTTAAATATTAATGAAAGGGGTTTTGAAATAATTTGGAGATTTTTTTTAGGGGACAATTTTTGTTGATTGAAATTTTTGTATGCGTTAGAGTTTGAGGGAATATTTTTACTAGTGGGAATTTAAGAGAAATTTATGAAAAATTTTAGGATAAAAAGGAGACTTTGAAATAATTTCGTGATTATTATTTTATTTATAGAGGGGGATATTCTGAGATTGAAATTTTTGAGCGTGTTAGAGTTGAGGTGATATTGTTCCTGGTTATAATTTTAGAAAAAATTGTGACAAATTTAACGTCAAAAAGGGCTTCGAAATAACTTTGTGATTTGTTTTTCTTTTTAGGGGGAATTTTCTGAGATTAAAATTTTTGAGCGTGTTAGAGGTAATGTTACTTGTAATAATTTCAGAAGTTAAAAATTTTTTATTGTACGGATGGAAGACTTGTCATTGACTTAATGATTGGACTTAATGATTCCCGTGTATTATCTAAAATATTAATTTAGAAATTTATTAAAAATATTAATGAGGAAACACAGGCATATCAAAATCTTAGATACCATAATGTGCAATAATAAAACTTTCAAGTAAAACCTTCATATTACCTGCATGAGAAACAGTTTTCATTTTCCCTGAAAATATCTCAAGCGATTTCACGAAAATTTTCTAAGTCATTGAAGATAATTTGGAGGTGATAACTTACAGAAATAAACCTGTATGAAATCTTTTAAAAAGCGGTATACTTCTCTTAAGAGAACCTTTAGTTTTCATTTTCCTTAAAGATACCCACTGAAACCTACAAAATGGCTGCAACATCTCAAAAATTTTAAAGGTTTGTGTCTGATTTTTTTACCTGGGTAAAGGCATTATTAACATAAAAAGGATTCATTAAATGAACCCATTTTAGAAAAAAATGACATTTTATTATATTTTTTAATTTATTTTGTTTTTTATATTGATAGTTTTACTAAAATGACTAAATGATCAAACGGGTTCGTAGTATATATGGTTATTTGGCCGATTTTACTACACAATAAATACGTTTTTGATGCAATAAGAATAGCAGATTTAGGAGGGGGGACGTTTTCCAACGACAAACATGTTGGAAAACATGCCCCATATGTTGTTGGAAAACCTGCCCCGTTGCCATATTTGAACTTTTACACTACCTAGACGAATATCGATGTAAGTTATTTGCGAAACAAACGCATAGTTACCTGAAGAAAGAAACCCTTTTTTAGTGCATGCAATGTCAAAACTGTAAGTTTAAGGCTAGTAAGTTTATTTTACGTTTTAATAAAGACCTGAAATTTTACTCGCCGTTGAAAAAATGAAAAAAACAGCTCTCCTGACGAAGTGACAGCACCTACTAAACTATAACTTTTGTAGATGGTGTGTAAGATGTTGCCACTTCAGCCAGTTCACTCGCTAGCGTCACCTAGCGGCTCATTTAAAAACTAAAGCGAGTTGAAAAACTTACCCCTATAGAAAATGTGCCCCGGTCTCCTCTATATATGTCATTAAATGGTTTATGACACATATGAAGGATCAAAGAAAAAGGAATTGTTAGTACTGTTTATCAGAATTTTTGAGACCAGTGTCATCTATTATAGACAGGGAAGCGGCACTACAGGCAATCACCTCGTCGGCTTCATGGCTGAAATTCCAGAATTAGTTAAAATTCGATTCACATATTAAAACGCAATCGGTCTGCCAAGTCATATCTTGGTAGAAAACACCTGAAAACCCGGTTTTAGAGGTTGATTCGTAAATTTACCATTTTGTTTTCGTGCACCCAAATGTATGAAAACATGGAGGACTGAAGCAGGTAAACGCAATAGTAAAAACTACGAGTTAATCGCTAAAACAGGGTTTTCAGGTGTTTTCCACCAGGTTATGACTTGGCAGACCGCTTGCGTTTTAATATGCGAATCGAGTTTTAACTAATTCTGGAATTTTGGCCTTGAACTTGATGACGTGATTGTCTGTGCTGCCACCTCCCGGTCTATTAAACTAACAGATGATACTGGTCTGACATTTCTCAAAGATGTTCTATCGTTTGGCAACCTCCGTTTATAGCAAGAATAAACGAAGCAAAGATTTCTTTACAAAATGTATTTTAAGGTAGGCATAAAGAGAAAAGAATGATGAAAATCCTGTATAAAAACATAGTTCATGATTGATATAAATTGGGTAGAACCATGCAAGTTGACGATTGTAAACGAAAAAACAATAAACATCTATCATCTAACAAGGGAACCACTTTTGGTGTTGCTCGCACCTAGCATCGAGACCTGGTGCGTTTTGTAGCCCTATACATAAAAGTTAGAGAACCGATAAAATTTCTCTGTTAAAATCATATTTTATATACTTTTTTATACTTTTAATTTTTTATTATTACATTTTTATTTGTTTACTTCACGCCAAAAGTGAGTTAAGTCGCCAAATATGGCGCTGCAATCTTTCCGACCGCTTTATCCGAAGAGTAAATATACGGTACATATTGCTAGTACACAGATTGCGATTTTTTTTTTTTTTTTTAAATAATTGATAGCATAAGAAACAAATATTAGGTTTTTATTTCTTTTTCTATGCAGACGATAAATATATAAGTAATAAATATAATTCTATAAAAGCTTCGAAGATCATTGAAAACTATTTTTTAGTGAAATAGAAAATAAGCAAACAATTTTCTTTTGAAATCGAATGCAATAAAGTTTCGAATGTTTAAAATGAAATGTTGCTGTATTAAATAGTCCTTTGGTAAAAGTAATCATAAAGTAAATTAATATTTTTACACAATTTAGAAAAATTACTGTTGCTAAATATATCGGACATTGCAATTCCTAGCCATTACAAATTCAGCTATGACATTTGGCTAGGGTTGCCGTAAAGCTCTACTTTTGAAAATAAACGCCAACTGTTTCCCCGCCAAAAATATGAATATAATGTTGCAATTTTTCAAAATCAAATTCGTGAGTTTTTGAAGGAAATTTCGAACTTTTTAAAATATTTTATACTTATTATTAACTAATTTTTATTTTTAAATGCTTTTCTTTAAAAAAAAATTCAATGTTAATAGTCCAATAAGTGGTCTCGAAAATTGCATTTTCCGAAAGTTATGCTGCTGTAAAATCAAGAAATATTATTTTAACAGAAAAATTCTATCGATTCTCAAACTTCATAATATAGGGCTTTAAAATGCACCAGGTCTCAATGCTAGGTGCGAGCAACACCAAAAGTGGTTCTCTTGTAAGTATATTTGTGAATATGACCGCTTTGTTGTAGAAATTAAGTATGTTCCGGTATTCATATTTTAGTAACAGATCAAAATTTTATTAGAATTTAAAAGTAATAATTTCTTTAAATGTTACCGTAACAATTTCAATTTTTACTTTATTAAGTGATTTCCCTTCATTAAGCCATATAATAATGTGACAAAAAAGTAAAATATTTAAATAAAAAATAAGAAGAATAGCTTAAAGAGTACCGAGTCGCCTAAAAAAAATAGAAATAGATTGACACTCACTATATCAATGAGTTCATTGACATTTTAAAAAATAACTTAACACTTTAATAAAAGAAAAAGTAACGTATCGATTATTTGTAAATAATTAGTGCAATACATCTTAAAGATACATTACACCGCTTTAGGATTAATAAAAAATTGTGAGGTATTTTGTTAATTAAGCGTACAAGAATTTTCACTACATTAATTCACTTTGGATACATTGTTACTTATTTTCTTTTTTTTAAATTGAGTTTCTTTTCTACATTATCGGAGCATTAAATTCTTCTACAAGTTTTTCCGGCATGCATAAAAGATTTTTTAAACTAATGTTTATGAAACCTACAAAGCAGGTTAAAAAACTGTTTAAGTTTTCTTTTTTTGTTGTTTCTTTTTTACAAAATTTAATCAAAGGGGTGATAATGACACGAAGAAAAGTTTCGTAACTTTTCCACAGTTAAAAATGAACTTAAATATCCGATAAAATAGTGTATCTTTTCACAACTGGCGTTACATTTTTCTAGCATAAAAATTTTATAAATATTTTTAACCCAAAACGTTTTTAAATAGTTTCACCTTTCACTGATTTTATGATTTACGTACTAGGTGGTTGTATGGTCTTTGTAGTATTTGGTACTTTATTTATTTTATAAGTATAAAACAAGATTTTCCGATCTACGGGGCATTATGTTGTGAATTATGACATCTTGTTCGAAGTTTTCCAATAGGCGCTCTCAGTCGTGATGTTAGTCATGATGTTTTGCTTGGAAACTGGCTCTAAACGAACGAAGTTATTTTAATTCCCAATTTAAAATCACAAAAGCTTATAAAGCCGTCATAAAATTTGGTCATACTACTGTATCCTAGAGGTCTGCACGGGCCCGGGCTTGACCCAAGGAACGTACCCGACACGGCCTGCGGGCCGGGCCGGCGGAATGAAGACGAATTTTCAAACGGGCTGGGCCGGCAGAATTAGGACAAATTTTTCAGTGGGCCGGGCTGACATACAAAATAAACGGGCCGGGCCGGCAAAAAAATTGAACGGGCCTGCAGGGTCGATAAAAATATTAATCGGGCCTATCGGCCTGATATAAGAATTCAAACGAAGCAGATAAAATACGAGCCATTTTCAATGAATATGATTTTCTCGAGAAGTATAAATGTGCGTCACGAGCCGATGCGAGTTTAACAACATCAATACAGAAATATAACATGTCTGTCGTAGAGATCGGCATCGTACAGTTACAAGATGTCTGATTCCGAGTTTAATTTTTTTTCAGCAGACTCGAGCAGGGACGGAACTGGTCTTAATCGATCTCAGGATGTGTAGGACAGTCATTGTGTTTTGTAGTATTAATAGTGATAATGAACTTCTCTTAACAGTATCTTTGGAAATATACCTTAAGGTGGTTCTCATATTCACTGCTCAACAATGCGAAACTTTCAGACACATTTTCTGACTCATTTTTAATTATAAAGGCATAAAATTGACAGGCCTGACTATTGAAGGCATTTGGTAACGAATAGCTTTTTTCATATTTGATAAATTACTAACAGAGATAACAGAGATTCTTGTCACGTGACTGTACGTTCTTTTCCTTTCCTGTGCTATCGCTTCCGGAAATTCGATTCAAAACGCTATCTTTGGCAGTATTTTCAAAAAGATATATTGCTTTTAACTATAAAAAAAACGACATTTACATATCTGCTGAATAAGAATACCTGCCAATCTTACGCGTTTCTGAAAAAAAAATGAATTCATAAATGTGTCGAAATGTAGCTCCTTTAGATTTGAGAAAAGCCTTAAAAATGAGAAAAATATTTTCACAAATCTACTTTTTATTATACAGCTTCAAAAGTCATCATGTTTTTAATCTTTTATTTTGAACTACATGAATCTTTTGATGAATCGTTATTTGAATTTTAAAATGTCTGTAGACACGATGACTAAAACACTGTAAGTAATCGTTAATGTTTACTATTGTATGTTTTCTGTTTTGCGAACATCATAGTAATCTAAAATATACTGTAAAATGTTCCCATAAATATGTATGTGGTATTCATTAAAAGAATCTTAATTGTATGATGAGAAAAAACAGAATTTGTAGAAATTGTGTCGGGCCGGGCCGAGTCTGTTTTCACTGATTTTTGTACGGGCCGGGACGAGAACTGTAAAAATGCAAACGGGCCGGGCTGGGCTCGGGCCAAACTTCCAATTTTTACACCGGGCCGGGCGAAGATAGCTTTCATTCGGGCCGGGCCTGGAAATTCCGGTCCGTGCAGACCTCTACTGTATCCCTTTAAGACCGAAAGATTTTTGGTAGAAATGAAAAGTTTTGGTGGTTTCCCATGATTAATAGAATCATATTTGATTAAAAAAATATTTAAAAAAATATCCGATATCAGGTCATGCCAAGGGAGAATCCACGCAATTCTCGACTTTAAATCGTATAAAAAAAAGAAAAATATTTTTTCTCTCTCTTTTGGATCACCAACACAATTGTGTAGGTAAGATCTTAAAGGGGTATAGATACGAGATGCAACAAGTGTACGATTTTCTGAAACATCAATAGTCCAGGCAATACAGCCCGTATAAGGGCTCTACCTAGCAAAATTCATGGTAGTTCTGGAAAAAGGTTTACTATAGGTTTTTTGGGTCGCTGAATCTGAATTTTTAACGTCCTATCAAAATTTCCCCGGCAACCCCCCCCCCCCCCCCCCCAAAAAAAAAAGGTTTTTATTAAAAAAATCAATTTTTTTATCGTTTTAGGGAAAAAGCATCTAGAAATTCAGAAAGTAGACAAATTTTGCAACAAATAAGATACATGACATTATGATGTAGGATGAATGGGGAGGTGGCAATCTGCCTCGGAACATGCGCCGCGATGCTGCGTGGACTAAGTTGCGCAATTCCACTTAACCACTCACACGTTCACATTCGCCCTCCCGTCTTCTCTCCGAACTTTCGCTATAAGGTTTAGTTTAAGTTTTTTGGGTCACTGAATCGCAATTTTTAACTCCCCCCCCCCCCCCCGCAACCTCCACAAAATAGTTGTTTTTAAAACAAAATTTTTATTATTTTAGGGGAAAAGTCTGTAGAAATTCAGAAAGTAGACAAAATTTGCAACAAATAGGATACATGACATTATGACGTACGATGAACGGGGAGGGCCTCTGAACATGCGCTGCGGCGCTACGTGCACTAAGTTATGCAAGTCCAGGCAATAGGGAATTTTACATGGCAAAATTAATGCTAGTTCTATATTTCTACTCACTTTATGTTTTTTTGGTTGCTAAATCCGAATTTGTAACTTCCCACCAAAATTTCCCCCGGAAACCCCCCCCCCCTCCCAAAAAAATGGATTTTTTGAAAAAATTTGGTTTTTGAGAACAGCGCGCGGGGAATGTTCAGAGGCAGCCCCCCTTCTCCCCGTTTATCCTACGTGATAATGTCATATATCCTATTTATTGCAAAGTTGGTCTACTTTCTGAATTTCTATATACTTTTCCCCTAAAACAATAAAAAAATTAATTAAAAACAACTATTTTGGGGAAGTTAAAAATTCAGATTTAGCGACCCAAAAAACTTAAAGTAAACCTTATAGGGAAATTTGCGAGGGGAGACGGGAGGACGAATGTAAACGATGTGATTGGTTACGTGGAATTGTGCAACTTAGTCCACGCAGCACTGCGGCGCATGTTCAGAGGCAGATCCCCCTCTCTCCATTCATCCTACGTCATAATGTCATATTTCTTATTTGTTGCAAATTTTGTCTACTTTCTGAATTTCTAGATATTTTTTCCATAAAACAATAAAAAAAATGATTTTTTTAATAAAAACCTTTTTGGGGGGCATTTTACCAAAATTTGGAAAGGTTGCCGGGGGAAATTTTGGTGGGAAGTTACAAATTCGGATTCAGCGACCCAAAAAACATAAAGTAAGCCGATTTCCAGAACTACCATTAATTTTGCGAGGTAAAATCCCCCATTGCCTGGACTACAATCCAAGCACTAGAAAACATAGGTCGTGTATTCCTCCAACATAATTACTCTCTATCACGCATAACCCTTTTAACCAAGGTAAATCTAAGAACTAAAAAAAATCAAAACATTTGTCTACCCTACATATAGCCTTACATGCATTATGTGCTTTCCATGTATTTTGGATTTGGTTCATTTTTAATAATGTAAATGATGTCGAAAACGGTGCGTTTTTTTCCACCAAGTTTGCAGAATGTTACATGAGTAGAACTGACGTTTTGGCTCTGAGATGGCAATGGCAATAAACTATACTTTTACATCGGTGAATAGCATATTTCTGTTCTAAAATTTTGTCGATTTATTTTATGTGTAATACAGAAAAGTTTTGATTAACCTATCAATGTATGAAGAATATTTAAAAACCCTCGTGTAATCTGTTAATTACCAAGAATTGTGGAAATATTCCCTTTATATCCAGACCCCTCTCTATCAAAAGAACCAATCAGAATGCCTAGTGCAGAGGAGAGGAAGTGGCATTGGCTGGGATTGAACCAACGGCTTTTTGCACAGAAGACGAGCACCGTAGTACCGAGAAAAAAACTGCCTAAATTGCTCTGCGCAAGAGACTCATTATATACTGTTGGTTGATATTGTTGCACTGGTACGTCGCTACACCTAAAAATCAATAGAATGAGAAAAAAAAATCATGCTTTTTTCTGAGACATTTGGGCACAAAAAGGGCTCTTTAAATTAAAAACAACCATGTAAATGTCAGAAATTATCTTGTTTTGAGATTTCTGATTGGTTCTTTTCCAAGTAGTTTTCAATCTGCTTTCTCCGGGTTCACGGAAATCAGTAGATTTACGTAAAGATTTACAGATTCTTGAATAACTACGATGTTACTTTAAATTTCAGTAAATGTTTCTTGTTTATCAGAAAAAGTTTCTGCTTTTTTTTTAACCATAGAATAAATGCTTCTTATAGTAATATTCCCTAATGTCCTTCCTTTTCGCTGACCAATATTCAATTATTAAACCGTTAGTTTTAAAGGAGTAGTTCGAGTTGCAAATTTTTTTTCAAATTATACTCTTTATCATACAAAAATTAATTTATATCAAAATTGTTATTTTTGAAATGTTACGAAATTAAATTTTTTATACGGTTCCTGGTTCCTATAAGTTATATTTAGAAAACTTTTCTCCATACCCTAACATATTAGGCATAAAAAACTCCAGTGGACGACGATTAAACATTTCGGGTTATGACGATTCGACTTTTACGAATGGAAAACGCTATTTCAGTATCATAAAACGCTGAAAATTCAAATTCTTACATCATAACTCCATAAAATTTAATAGTAAAAGAATGACTTCACTATAAAGAAAGAATAGAACATGGAGGTTAAAGATTCCAAGTTCTAATTTCTGCTCTTATTAGAACATGGAGAAAGTTTTCTAAATACCGGGTGCGGACAAATGATAAACCCGATTTTTAAAAATCATATTTTCGAAACTACTCTGCATATTACAATAAGTGATACATGAAATTAAAGAGAAATATACCAAGTTTTTTCAGTTAAAAATGTTCGATGTTTGACCCTCTTGTAGCACGGCATACGTCCAATCTGCAATCCTGTTCCTTCCAAAAATTTTGTAGCGTCACTCTGTCAATGGTTCTGAATGCTGCACAAATGCCTTCTTTAAGTTCTGGCAATGTTTCCGGCATTGGTGGTACAGAAACAATGTCTTTGACGTAATCCCACAGAAAGAAATCACGTGGTGTTAGGTCTGGAATCTTAGCGACCATGTGATTAAGGGTAAATTACAATCATCCGCTTGAAAACAGCGCAGATTTTGTGTTTCAGCAGGAGGGATTCCCACCTCATTGGTCGTTGCAGGTACGTAGTTACTTGAACTAGGAGATTCCACACCGGTGGATAGGGCGTTTGGTGTTTGGAACGAACTGTATTACAGATTGGACGTATGCCGTGTAACAAGAGGGTCAAACATCGAACATATGTAACTGAAAAAAACTTGGTTTATAATTTTATTTAAATTCATGTATCACTTATTGTAATATGTACAGTAGTTTCGAAAATATGATTTTTTAAAATCGGGTCCATCATTTGTACTCACCCTGTATAACTTATATAGCTAAAGGACCTTATAAAAATTTAAATTTCGCAATTTAAAAATAATAATAACTACTTTCACTTAAATGTATTTTCAAATGATAAAAAACAGCATGTAAATTATTTTTTGAATTTGAAGTATGCCTCTAAAAGTAACGATTTAGGAATTTGTTATTGAACAGAGGTAAGAAATGATACTTTGCATATAGAAACGTAAGAATAATACGTGATAAGTGTTGTCAGGTGTCCTAATTTCCGAGGGACACCTTCAGGACTTACAAAAACCGCCCGCGTAACCACTGCTCGGGACGCCATAAGTCCCGATTTTACAGGATGCACAAATTCTTTTAAATTTCTTTAACATTCCTTAACCCTCTAATTATGACGACATTTTTGACAAAAAACCTCTTAGTAACGTATCTGGTATTTTTTCTTTTCCGTTTCAAATACGACGTCATAGTCATTTTCTTTTGAATTCTTATTATTTTCATTTTTTGGGTGGAAATTTTCAATTATAAATTAATTAAAATTTATGTAAAAAGCACAAATAAAATGTACTAAAATTACTTGTAGGTGCATACATATAATATAAAAATATTTAAAATACATTAAAAATACATTAAAAACCAATGTACAGGGTGTCCAGCGAATAAGACCCTGATTTCAAAATTAAATATCTCAAAAACAAAGATCAATAGAATTATGTGGTAAACGGTTTGTTTATTAGCTAAGCTGTAAAAATGTTATACAGAAGTTTCAAAAATTAGTTGCAAAAACCGGTAACAGATGGCGCTGTAATCGCAATGCCTATAAATTGTGTTTTGAAGTCCAGAGCACTAGCGTCTCATTCTTAGATTGCTTCCTATGGAAGAACAAAAATTGGGAAACTCCACTTTTCCATTGGGGTGATGTGCGGAAGTGGAAACAGAATTGTTGCATAAGCTTCAGTTTTAGAGAATTTCAATTAATAGAATTTTCAATAAAAAGTTTTGCAATCATTATATAAGAACTTATTAAAATGTTTTATTTTGGTATGTGCAGAAACGTAGCCATGTGTTGACAGAATTGAGATTTGTTTCAAATTTTGTTATAAGCTACTTCGGTCCAGATACCAGTATCTCTGTGGTATGTCTTTTCTCTTCTATTTGGTAGATCGTGGAATCGAATCCAAGTAAAGGAGGATTTGAAAAAAATGGAAATCTTTATTTTTTTATATTTATTTAAACTGTGAAAAAAGTTTGAATAAAAAAATCCAAAGGTTTTGGTTTTAAAATTTAATTAAGCTAAAATAAACTCCTTTTCAAAAAATCATTGAGCATTTATAATAATGATTCATAAATCACTTTTTTTTTTATTGTAGAGAATAGTTTGAATGAACAAATACAATGTTTCTATTTTTTAAAACATAATTATGTTAAAAAATAATTTTAATTTTAAAAACTGGTTTTCATTTTTTTTTATCATTGCGCACAGAAATATGGCGCAGCTTCTAGCGATAGGATCCGAAGTGTTGGAAAGGAATGCAGCATCCAAAATATTTTTGCTTTGACGTTGATGATATGACTTATCATCAATTCTTTTTAAAAAGAAACAATTTAATGCATAATTTCTGTCTCTAATACTTGGTTTACAAAGAAAAGAAATATATGTGTTATGAAAAAAACAAAGTATTATGCCGTGACTTAAAAATAAATGAAAAGTGCAAAATTACTTTTTTATTTATAATAATTCAGGTATAAACAATAATACCAAAATATTATGCCGTGATTTAAAATTAGAAAAATAAATAAAAAGTACAAAATTATTTTTCTAAATATATGCATTTTGATTTAAATAATTATATGGCATTAAAAATTGAATTTAATAAAATATTTTAATAAGTTCTTATATAAAGTTTCTAAACTTTTTATTGAAAGTTCTATTAACTGAAAATTTCTAAAATTAAAGCTGATGCAATAATTCTGTGACCACATGTCTCCACTTCTGCACATCACCCCAATGAAAAAGTGGACTTTCCCAATATTCGTTCTTCCGTAGGGAGCCATCTAGGAATGAGACGCTAGTTCTCTGGACTTCGACGTAAAGTTTACAAGTATTGCGATTACAGCGCCATCTATTAACGGTTTTTGCAACTAAATTTTGAAACTTCTGTATAACATTTTTACATCTTAACTAATAAACAAACTGTTTACTGCATAATTCTATTGTTCTTTGTTTTTGAGATATTTAATTTTGAAATCAGGGTCTTATTCGCTGGACACCCTGTACAACCTTAGTTGTAAATGTCAATATTTTGACAGACGATTTTCTTTTTTGTGAAATAAATTGATTCATGAAGTTTTTTATATTTTTATGGTATTTTTAATGTATTTTAAATAATTTTATTTTATATGTACGCACCTGCAAGCAATTTTAGTACATTTAATTTGTGCTTTTTACATTAACTTTAATTATTTACTCAAGTTGAATTTAGCACTACAATTTTAACTTTCCTTTATTGAAAATTAATTGCCGAATAGAAATTATTTTTCTGGGTTTTGATTTTCTTGGCAACGGTAAAGAAAGATTGTTAAATTCTGCTAAATTTGATAGAAATAAAATGTCCATTTATTCTCTTGAAAATAAGGAAATTTTGAATTATTAAGAAAAATATTTGTATAAAATTAATAATACATAGCCTATGTTCTTTTTCCAGCTTATATTCTATCTATATGTAAAGATACAAAGGCAATTCATCAGTTTTGATGTTGACTTCAGTCAAACTTTCGGACACACATTCGCATTTATAATATTAATAGCAAAACTCGCGGCTTTAACCCTCGTAATAGTCGAAATATGCCAAGCGATATTTGTAAGTAGGCTGAAATGAGACTTTAATAAGAAGAACTAAAACTAGTTCTAAATAAAGGGTAATTTAGAAAGTATTTTGAAGCTTTTATGCTCATTTAATACACTCATTTCACTATTCATTTGAAGTTTTGCATTTCTTAGAAACCGTTCTTAGTACGCATTTACATCTTAAAATTAACTTTCATGTCAAGTTCCTAGCTTCTTGTCTAACGGTCTACCACCTCTCTGTTGGTACTGGCACTAACATAACATACCTACGTTGAAACAGAGACTGTCACCATTAATTTGCGGATATTTATTTTGAAATTGGTTTGGTATTTCTTTATATTTCATGTAAGAGGTAATTTAGAAAGTTATTAACCCCTTAACAGTGACATTTGTTTTCTTACAAAAAATTAAAATGGGGCTGGACACCACTTTTTCCATACTAAAATACTTACCTTACTTAATCGAAAAATAACTGACAATCAATAAAGATAAATTTACAGTTACAAATTAGTGGTATCAAAATGATTTTAATAACGAAGCAAGCAAAGTGTTCTTGCGCGAATCTAGTTCGGGCCACACTGTTAAGGGGTTAAAGGCTTGTTTAGAACGTTTGTTGTTCTTGCCAACCCCAGGTGGTAGTGGCACTAGCATAAAATATAGCCTGTGTAGGATCAGAGATTATCACCATTGATTCGCAACCATTACTTTTGTAATAGGTATATTATTTCCTGATATTGCATACAAATGGTAATTTAAGGCTTTTTTAGAATGCTTTTCGCTCCTTCCCTTCGCTTCTCCTCTTTTAAATTCGAATTTAATCAACACCGAAGGTCCCAAAAATGGCCAAGAATAAACCCCTCCGGCAATCGATGAGCCACAAAAAAACTTCTCTTCTTCTCACTTGTCATTCTAAATGTACGGTTTCATGAACCTGAACCCCTTTCACTTAGCTTAATAAAAGCATCACGCAATAGGTATCGAGGCACCACTCCACGATATTTGGTTCTAACAGCCATTGATTGGTTCAGTCACATTAATATGTGGCCCATACATGACGTTTAGAACGGTGGCATTCATTGGTAAATGATCGTGCATCATCTACTCCTCAACTCAATTGACAGACAGAGAACTGCATACCCTGTTAACGGATTATCTGTATGACCCCATTATCGAGCGGAGTGTTCACCAGATCTATGTTTTGTCGTTGCTAACTTCATTTGATGCAGCTGAATTTTAGAAGATCAAATTTATTCAAACAAACCTATCGATTTAGTTTACTCAATTGCTATTGCTTTTCCCATTATCCGTATATTCTTGTCTTACTCTTGATGCTGTCAAACGAGATAACCGCAATGTCGAACCCATTCTAAAAACGAATGACCTATATTGTGGGTACCTATTTTTTGTTTTCATACAAAAGCGTCTAAATCGCACGTTTTTTTTTTTTTTTATCCTGTCACTTATAACAGTTGTTTATAGAAATCTGTATATCCATCTACATCTTAATAGAGCGTCCGCAGACGCGTAGTGACAGGGATGACCGCCCCGGGAACCCAGCTTTCGCTTTAGAGTATAAGTGCAATCCCGGGGGGAGACAACGCGTAGTGACAGCAGTACCACGTTTTTCTCACAATATAGTCTATCTCTAATTGAGCAGCCCTTCAGTGTATACAGGGATATTTTTCTAAAAAACAGCATACAACATTCTAAGTCCGAATCATCTTCATTCAGAGGGTGTACTAATACTGGAAGGTAAATTTTCCTAGGTAGGCACTTTAAAATGCGATGTGAATTTGATTTTGAATGTCCTAGCCGCTTGCGGAACAGATTTTCTTGAATTTTTGTCACAAAGTCTCAACCACAGTTTATTCGAGAATTTCTTTGGTAATTCTTGATTAGTGGAATCTTCCCCAATGTTGCTTGTGAGGATTCTGTACAGTCTAATTTTCCCCAGTGTTATCTTTAATTCTGGCGATTTTAAGTCGCGTGTGAATTTTATCTACAATGTCTTTCCCGCGGTTTCTTCCAGGATATCTTCGAGAATTGTTGATTATTAGGAACTCCCTGAATGTTGCTTGTGAGGATTTTCAGCAGTTCAATTTGCCTCAGTGTTATTTTTCATTCTAGCGATTGTAAGTCACGCATGAAATTTTGCCATAAGATCTTTACCACGGTTTCTTCCAGGAGTTCTTCGGCATTTGTGGATTATCGGAATCTCCCAGAATATTCCTTGTGAGGATTTTGAACAGTTCAATTTTCCTCAGTGACTTCTTTAATTCTAGAGGTTGTAAGTTGCCTAGAAGGAGTTTTTTTTAAACTGTCTCTGCAATTCAACTACGTAGAACTGCCAGTAACATGTTATCATTAATTTCCTTTGTTCAAAAATTAGTCTGATTTCCTTCATTATTTTAAACCTTAAAGGGAGAAAAGAACATGCTAATAAATTGCGTATACATTTTTTAAACATCCTGTGTACATATATGAAGGGTGATTCAGAACTCTTTGTCAATAATCGACATGTAGGTTAGGAAGATGATAACAAGCAAGAATCATATAGGAACCTAGGGTCGCAACACGCAACATACACACACAACCCTCATGTGCAATAGAGCGCGAGGAAAAGCATTTTTCGGGTGTATGAGCTGAAGGAAGGATGCATCGCTACATGAATAGGGAATTGGCGGATATGCACTTCGTTTACGGGGCGGCGAATTGCATAGGAACAGCCGCTATGGAACTGTATCGTTCCCGGTTTCCAACCAGACGTACCCTACTCATACTATGTTCACACGTCTGCATCATCGATTGAGCGAAATGGGACATTTCGATGCACAAATTATTGATACTGGTGTTCAGATAACAACGCGGACACGTAGACTGGAAGAAGCCGTATTGTCCGAAGTCGGAAACGACCCAAGGGGCGAGTACTCGACGTATTGCTGCACGTGCACACATGCGTCCAAATCCAGTGTTTGGCGTAACTTACATGCGGACGAGTTGCATCCATACCATGTGCAACGTGTGCAATCTTTGACCGCCAGTGCTTACCAGCACCTTTTCGACTGGGCACATTGGTTTCGACAGCAGACGATAGCAGTCCTCAAATTTGTGGGTATGTGGCGCATCTGCATTCCATTTTCGACCCTATGTTCCTATATGATTCTTGCTTGCTATCATCTTCCTAACCTGCATGTCGATTATTGACAAAGTGTTCTGAATCACCCAGTATATGAATAGCTATTTCTTAAGCCTTTAGTTTTCGGGGCCTTAACTTAAAAAAAAAATACAACAGAGTTCTTCCTTTATCCTAATAAACCTATTCACGTCAACATAGTTAACGTTTGTAACAATTACAAAATGTAACCCTACACTGCAAGATTTTTTCTTTTGGAAGAACATATATTTATACTCATATTTAAAATTAGATACCAGAAATTTGAAAGAGAAATACCTCACCTTGTTTAAAAGCAGGTTTATGTGGCATTATGTAAGGCAAATGTTTTTATTTAAATATAGTGGTTATTCAAAACTGAATTTATTTATTAAAATCTAAATTTTAATTAATCCATCCCTATTGGTTACATTTAGGAAAATAAAGAACGACCTACGAACTTAAATAAAGCAAATACCGATGTGTGATACTTTTAAATGACGATAAAAAATTTATAGCTCTTTGTTTTCTAAATAAAACTTTAAAAAATTTAACTTCAGTTAGAAACGTTTAAAAAGAAAAAGATAAATCTTTCATGTAGCTTAGAAAAATGGCGGCACTTTAGCAAATAATCTAACGTCTTATCGAAATCTTTAAATATAAATATATATTCAAATAAATGAAAAAATATTTTTATTTACTCTAAACGTAATGTGTTTACGTGGGGGGTAGATTTCGTTTTCATAAATTTAAATGAAATCTCTTTTAAGCTGAAATATATATTGTTTTATTTTTGAACATGGCATTATTCGAAGATTCATACATTTCAATTTAAGATATAGAAATGCCCGCATTTCGTTTAGAAATAACCAAAAGGATTTTATCATGCTAACTTATACAAATTCATTTGTTTTCATGATAAAAATAGAAATCAGGAACATTGTTCATAAACTAATTATCACAAAGCATTTCACAGTCATAAAAGTTTTTTTTTTGTTAAAATAAGATACTTTTAATTTTTTAAAGAAGAAAATTTTATTTTATCAGAAAATCTACATGCATGCAAGTATTACTCTACGTAATTTCTCACTGTAATTGATTATAATATTTATTCCGATTTTTCACTTTTAGTATCATTGTGTAATGATGCAACATAATGAAATTAGCATTACTGATAGAAGGAATGATGTTTTGTGATTTATGTGACAGATTAGATGGAATTATTTTCAATATGCATGTGGGATTCAAAGAGATCTTCATAAGCTACACTTGCATTCCGAGGGAACGCAATAGCGCTAGCATCGCGTCCGGTTATAAGAGTAACCCTGATTTGAGATTAAAGGAACGATGCTTCTTTGAGAGTAAAGAAACAAGGTAAACAGAATGCCGAAAAAATTCGATGAGGGTGTAAAAAGAATAGAACACTTCTTCGATGTAATAAAATGAGAAATTCAACAACGTGCTACAATGAAAATGAATATTCGACGACGTATAGTGTGGATTTCTCTAATTAAAGTCAAAGATTGATATATTAAAGTCAAAAAACGATGATATTAAGTGTAAACTGTTAAGTGTTCTTTGTTTTGTTCTTGTCTTTTCGTGTCAAATAAATGTGAGTGATTTTCTTTAGATTGAGTAATCTGTAGTGTGGTGTCTCATCTCCACATTAATGCTTAGAAAAGTAGCAAAGCAAAGAATATGAATATTGTTATCACATGCTTCTTTCTAGTATTTTTTAGAAGAACTATTTTTTATCAGAGAATTTTATGGACTCAAGTATTATTCTACACAAGATCACTATTCGCAAGTATTTACTGTAATGCATTATTATCTTTTCCAGATTTAATGTTATCGTGTAACATGATAGCATCAGCGTTACTTACAGAAGGAATGAGATATTTGTGCTTTGGTTGATAGATTACATTGAATTACAATCTCAATGTATTAAAATTTTAATATTAAGGTAACAATGCAGACAATGTGCATATTGTTATCATGTAATCCATTCTAGACATGCGCGCAAGAATTTATTCACCTAAATACACCCTGTAATGGTTGGCCCCAATATTCCTGTTTTAATATCATCATCGTATATTAATCCAGCATGATGGCATCAGTGTTACCGACAGAAATAATTAGATGTTTGTGTTTCGTGTGATAGATAACATCGAATTAATTTCAATATTAATGCTTAGAAAACTAGCAATGAAGACAATATACATACTGTTATTATGTAATCATTTCTTGTATTTCTTGAAGAAGAACTTTATTTTATCAGAAAAATTACATGTGAGTAAGTATTACTCAACGAAAATGCTTACTGTAAGGGATATCCCAATTTTTCTGTTTCAATATCCTCGTGTATTCATGTAACATGATCAGCTTTACGGGCGGAAGGAATGAGATATTTGTGATTTTTTTGATAGATTAAAATTACATCTAAGTAATTTCAATATTAATGTAATGATTAGAAAAAGTAACAATGCAAAGGATGTGCATACTGTTATCATGTAATCTTTTCTATAGTTGTGTTAACAGTTTTGCTACCGATAAGTTAGCACCTTATTTGATTTAAAATATAGAATAAAGAGCAAAGTTATTAATAATTTAACCCTTTAATAGATAGCATCCATTTTGATTAACATAATATATACAGGGCATATATGGCCCTTTATTTTTTGTTTCACTATATCGAATCGTAATACTTACCTGTACCTTACATCGTACCTTATTTAATCATAGAAACGTACTACAAATTTTGCGACTAAAAGAGGCGCAGTTTATTATTCGTAAATAGAATTATCCAAAAGTAAGAACCGGACGCACCATATATCTAATTTTTAAATTTAAGATAGTTACAAGATGTATACCTATCTGAGCTGCAGTGCATGTAGATTGAACAAGGATGGTCATCAGGTTTTATGTTCCAAGCAGTACTGCCTTTTTTAGTGTTGAAGTGTGGAATCATTAGTACTTCTATGTTAGCCGGGCGAAGGTGGTAAATCGCTAAACATTGTTCCCATTGCCGTCATTCATATTGCAAAATTTTATTTAAAATATAAACCTTTAACGCATTTAATTTAAAATGCATGATTTTCATTTAAAATACAAACAAATACTTTACATGCTTTTAAAATACATGCATTACAGTCATTTCATTTAAATTTAATAATAATAATGAGAATAAAATAAATAATAATAAGATCATAAACCAAATCATTTTATTTCAACTTCAAAGTATTGTTTCTTATTTACACTCGCGAAAAATAAAAACTAATAGTGGCGAGATTTGCTCCCGGCTGACATAAAAGTACTGAATAATTTGAAAGAAACGGGAAGTTGCCAAGGGTATTTTTGAGTACAATAATTCAGATAGACGTAGTTTTCAATCATTCTATCTTTTTATAATTTAATGAAATACTAAATGCATATTTGAGGTCTCACAAATATGTCCATCAACAATTATTTATACATAAGATTACATAACAACATAAGATTACAAGTTTTATTTAGATAAACGAGTTATTTATGAGTTTTTTACACGAATTTTAGCTGTCTTGACTTCCCAAAATTTTTCTTCTGATGATATCAAACAGTTAATAACGCAGAATAATATTTGAGAAAAACTTTGTTTGAAAAAGATCAGAGATAAAATATAAAAAAGCAGTTCTAACTTTTTATTATATAAACAATTTATCATCTTCACAAGTTTTTATCTAGGCAATGTGCCAAAAACATGTCTTACCGAGCGCTTACTTTGAAATAAGAAAAGTTTTTTAATATTTCATTGACAAATTGTCTTCTGTATGTCATAATACAACAAGGAATTTTTTATTCGAACAAAGCTAGAATTCATTAAAGATGAATTCTCAAATTTTATGGTGTTCTGAATTTTTAAAATGTAAAGGCGCATGTCAGAATCAGTGAAGGAATTAATCATTTACGAGTAAGAAGGAAACATTCTTGTCTGTTTCTTTTTTGTTACATCAGTAATAGAAAAAAATAGAGAATTTTAAAATTCGTAGTTCTTATAGTCCAAGAGCCAACAGCAGAAAAGCCAATATTATCAAGCAAAAGAAAGAAACCTTTATTTTATGGGAGAGTAGATGTAGGGGAATTTGATGATCCATGTCTCCCGGAAGTGAAGTGGTGCATAAGCCAAAAATTAATATCACCTGTGGTTGACTCGTAGGTTTATCATTGTGTTTGTCCTACAAACAAAGTTATGAAAAAATGGAGGATAGTTGTAGAACAAACACAATGATAAACCTACGAGTCAACCATTGGTGGTATTAATTTTTTGGCTTATGCACCACCTCAATCCCGGCAGACATGGATCTTTAGATACCCCTACTTCTACGCTTCTATAAAATAAAGGTTTTTTTTTCTTGTGCTTGATAAAATAGGTTTTTGTGCTACCGGCTCTTGGACTATTATAACAAACTTTTTAGACAATTATCGCCCATAGACAGTAATGTATCTGAAATTTTTTATTTGTGATTCTGTAAGCAAATTATAACTGCCGCACTCTTCATTTTCAATATTGAGCATGTTATACTAAACCTCAGGAACATATATTAATATTGTGCAATTCCCAGTATATTTATAAAAGTTTCTGCGCTGACAGATAGACAGACGAAACGATGTCCCAAAACAATTTTAAACTATGTTGAAAATTGTTAAAAATGAAACTTATTATCTAAAATTTGAATTCTTTTCAAATTCCTGAAAACTCGTAAATTCTTTAAATTCTTTCAAACTGTTGAATTTCACAAACACTTTTCAAGAAAATTACATAAATCATTAGTGGATAGTGCCTTAACAAATGGAAAATAGAATGGTTTTAGTGTATAACCTCTTCAAGTTCAATTCTTTATTTGCTTTCTTAAAAAAAATCTCAGTTGTTTCTTACATAAAATATATATTTGCAACATGATTATATTAAAATAAGTTAGACGGAATTAAATACTTTCAAACAACAATTAACGTCTGTCAAAGTTGTACAAATGTCTTATTCTACTGGTCATATATATCTAACATTGTTAAGTGCAACGTATTTCGTGTAGATCAGGAGTTCTCAAACTATGGTATGCGTACCAGTATCGGTACGTGAAGCTCTGTTTACTGGTACGCGAAAGTCCGATCCTGTTACGTGAAATGAAATAAAAAATGTAACAATAAAGATGGATTGCTGGAATTCACATTCAAAAAGATGAATGTAAGGTAATTTTGGTTGGTGAGAAGCAAGCACACCCTTATCATTAGCAATACAAGGGAATTAATAGAGTCACCCTAGTGTATATGCATCAATTTACGCCAATATATCATTAAGTATTGTAAATTTTTTTTTCATCAAAGCACTGTATTTTGATAATGTACATATTATTAAAATGTAATTATGATACTATCTTTTATTTGAATGTTAATATAAAGCAGTCAATATAAGTAGCAATTTAATAATTTAATTATGCAATTAAAATCGGCTCAGACAGAGGTTCAAAAGACTGGGAAAATATTTCGTTTTAGACATATTACGTTTTTCTATATTAGTTTCGAATTTGTATTGATGGTACGCGGAAGTATAAACTTCTATTGAGTGGTACGTCGGTCTAAAAGTTTGGGAACTCCTGGTGTAGACTCATTCAGGATGTTTTATAAACGGGTCAATAACTTTAAAATTCAATAATTCAGCTAGTATAATAAATGTAGGGATAAAATAAATGAAATGTTCATCATGTCGTTCATAAATGCTGTATACAGTAATGTCTAAAACAGTTAAAATTTTGGCCAACAGATGACCCTTTTATGTCCCAAATTATAAGAATGTTCAAACTAATCTATAAAGCAGCATCAGAGTATTTCAGTGTTTACTTTGTATTGTACTTATTCAGATTCGAAGAAACATTTGTAATTCAAAATCTTGAAGTCAATTTGAAAATTTTCACAGTTTGAGGGCAGTGCAGTGCCATCTATTGACAAATTCTTTAAGTAAATTTATACCAAGGGTTGATGATAGTTTTTAATAATAAATAAATTTTCGCAATATTTTAAAGTCAACTTATTAATTGATCAAAGTAAGTTATTTTAAAATGCAACGATTGTTAAGTATAGAAGGAGAAAAATTTTTGAAATGATGCTCTAAATTCTTTTAATATGTGTAGTATAACTTTTATATGCGTTGTAGTTTTTTTTTTTCTACTGAGTAAAAATGCGTCCAGGCCGGGATTCGAACCGAAAACCTTTGGTTTCAATTGCTCTTCTAATTAAGTTATCTGGATGACTTCTCAGATAACACATTTCACCCAGAAAACCATTTGTTAATGACATCTGGTCTGTTATTTTTAAATAGCTCGACCGAATAAAACGCAGATAAAGGAACTCCAATAAACTAAGGATGGGTAATTAAACTTTAACTATTTTAACACAATCAAACTGATTGGTAAATAAATCATACGTGTTTTAATATTTCCAGTTCAGCAACAATGTGTCCAGATCGAGACTCGAACACAGAACCTTTGGCTTTAATTGTCAATTCTCTTACAACTGAGCTACCGGGACGACATCCTTATTATTTTGAAACAGCTCGACAGAATCTTTCCTTTACCTCTTGTTTATTCTGTCACTCATTTTTACTCAGTTGAAAAAAATATAATCCGTATGCTTGTATATTGTAATTTTTATACGGGTTGACATTTTTTTTTACTGAGGGAAAATATGCACAGGCTGGGACTCGAACCCACAACCTTTGGCTTTAATTGCCAATTCTCTTACAATTAAGCTGTCTGGATGACATCCCTGCCAACGCAATTCATTGAAACGACCATTTGGTAGTAACATCTGACCTGATATTTTGAAAAAGTTCGACAGGTTAAACCGAAGGTAAAAAAACTCCGATAAAATGTGAATATGTAATTATACTTTAAACATCTTAACACAATGACACTGATTGGTAAATAAATCAGACGGGTTTTAATTTCTCAAATTGAGCAAAAGTATCTCCAGGTCATTCTCGACCATACTCGATCACAGAAATTTTTGCTTTAATTGCCAAATGCTTTTCCAATTAAGCTGCCTGGACGATCCCCCACATTCACCATTATTTTTAAACAACTCGACAGAATATTTCCTTTACTTGCGGTTTTATCCTGTCGTAAATTTTTACTTAGTTGGAACAACTACAACTAGTATGGCCTGAAAAATTACAACCAGGTTGTTATAAAAAAATTACAGTGTAATAGCGTATAATTTATTGGAGTACCTGCCTTTTATTCTGTCGAGCTGTTTCAAAAATGACAGATCAGATATCAGTAGCAAATGATCGTGTGAGCGAGTTACGTCGGCTAGGATGTCAAATAGGTAGCTCAATTGGAAGAGCATTGGTAATTGGAGCTAAAGGTTCTGTGTTTGAGTTTCAGATTTTTACTCAGTAGAAAAAATCACAACCCTATGATTTATGTACGAATCAGTTTGATTGTGTTAAAATAATTAGATTGTAATACTTTCTTTAGCAACCATTAAGGGGTCTTGTACCTTTTAAATGCGTCGAAAATTAACGAAAATCTTCAAAGTTTGAATTAGTCTATCTTCAAAACTTTTTATATGAATAAACATGAAATTTTGGATATTGATTAAACAGATTGTGCTTTGTAATATACTACCAACATAAATTTATTAACCCTTTACATAATTTGTGTATTGTTGAAATCAAAATAGCTCTTTTTTTTACCCGATAAATCATTGATATCACGAGAAAGTATGTATGGATTGTCATTAAGTTTGGTATATATACTAAACAAATATGTGTGTTTAAAATGATCTACTTTTAAGTATTTACAATGGTAATATTTTTAGTTATGACTATTTTTATTCATTAAAAATTCAAAATTTTTATTTTTTTTTACGAAAATATTTTGTTTATATAGTTAATGATATAATTTTTGCCTAAGAGCAGATCATTTTAAGCACAGATATATGTTTAGTACCTTTACCAAATTTCATGCCAATCCATACATACTTTCTCAAGATATCATGCGCGCAATGACTTATGGGGTAAAAAAGAGCTATTTTGATTTCAACAATACACAAATTCTGTAAAGGGTTAATAAATTTTTAATGGTAGCATATTACAAAGCGCAATCTGTTTAATCAATGTCCAAAATTTCATGTTTATACATAAAAAGGCTTTGAAGATAGACTAATTCAAACTTTGAAGTTTTTCTTTAATGTTCGACGCGTTTAAAAGGTACAAGACCCCTTAATTATTATCGTTTTTTGGTAAAATAATATAATTTTCCTTTTAAAAAACAATTAGGACTTTTTAAACATAAACAAATAGTTGTAAGGGGGAATGGGGATGAAAGGGACATTTTGTCTTTATAAGCTTATAAAATAATAACAATAAAAGATATCACTTTCAAATTTGCGCCTACTTCTCGTCTAAAACCTTTGCTTTGATATTACTAAAACATCTTATCCTCAAGTACAGTAACTAAAAAGATATACCCATTTTTATAAACTGGGAGAAATGTCCCTTTTAACCCCATTGTAAGGGATGAAAGGGACACTGTGCGAGGTTGAAAGGGACACACATAAATAAAACACTTTTATGAACCTTTTTTTTGTGTGATTACATTATTTGAAAATAAAAGATAATTATGCACAAATACAAATAAAATGTATTACAACATACGATAACATAAAAACAAAAAAATAGCATGTTTAGGCCTAATTGACATAAAACAACTTTAAATCAGTCAAAAATTTTAAGAAAGATTTAGCTCTAGCTGTCTCACTACCAGTTACAAGTTTAGGTAAATTCACCACAATATCATTAATATTCTCGTTATTCATGTCAATAGTATCAGTAAATACAAAATGGTTTTATTCCGTTGTTTTCTGAAAAAAATGTACTTTGAATTCATTACGAGTGCTTTTCTGGAGTTTGTGGCTACAGTGCGACCAGAATATCACCAAAATTATTCCATTACCTTTCGAAAATTTTATTATCTTAATATTTATATTTCTTTCATACATATCAAATAAGAGAAGAACAGGATCAGTTTTAGAACAACTAGAATTATTAGATAATGCACAATTGCTTTTAAAAACTTCTGCGGTTATTGACCAACTTTGATGAGCAAGTCCAAGTTTTCGGGATGGGGCACCTACGAGAATGAACTCTATTAAATTCTTCCTTGGGAAAAGGAATACTTTTAAACAGGCTTGCATGATGCAGAATCAAAACACAAAAGTGTGACAAGTTTACCACGTTCAGCTGATGTTACGTGAGAGAATTGTTTTTCACTACGTTTTGCTACTATATTAGGTGGTTTGTGCTTTGTCATTAGGCCTTTTCATCACAGTTATATATTATGTTCTGTGTAAATGTATAGCGATACACAACTAACTGTAGGTTTTAAAAAATATCAACATTAGCTTTGTTCAAACTTGTACTTCTTGTTAAACTAATGGCTATAGGTTTCTTAAGAGAAAGTAAGGAATTTTGTTGCATAAAATCTTGCAACCAATCAATTCCAGCTTGCTTTCTTTGTTTGCGAATGTAGGCACATATTTGGAAAGTTCAAAGCAATTGAATACTCATATGCACAGTTGTCGAACCATAGTTGATATTAGATGCTTGGAGCAAATATGAACTAACTCTTTTTATTGAGCTTCACTAAAGGAAGCTTATTAGGAACAACCTGAGGGGTGTCCCTTTCAAGCCCTCAGTTTCTGTCCCTTTCAAACCCATACCCAAATAGCGAAATTAAAAAGGTATTCATGCATGAGAGTATTTTAGCTAACAAAATATACTGATATTCACATAAAGTGCATACTTTACAGTGCTAAATAACATAAATATTATTGTGCTAAACACAATATTACTGTTTTAGAGAAAAAAAGAAAAGCAACATCAAAATTTACTTTTTTATATCAAAAACAGGTTTTGCTTTCATCACCTACAACGCTACAATTGCTGATGTTAGTTATAAGGATTATTAAGATAGAACACGTATCATCATCGATTGAGCCAAAGTTGGAACTTTGTACATTTTATTTTCTTCCCGAAATTTTGCATGTCCCCTTTCATCCCGAGTCTCCCCTAATTATTAGATGAATATTAAATTACATCAAATTAAATATAAGGAATGTTAACTAACAAATGTGTTGAAAAGTCTAATCTTGCTACGTTCTTCTAACATGAATAACTTTTAGATACAATCCAAATTTTATTCAACGCAAAGAAAAAAAATTCATAAAATATTAGATGGTGCTTACCTCACATCTGCATTATAAGAATATTGCATTAAAATAGATAAAAGATTTCTCCTTTACAATTTTTTAATTCGATTTCAAGGGAAAAAAATAATCATTTTATCATGTTTTACTTGTTTTTATAACAAAATCCTTTATATGAATTTTCGCCAAAGATAGTAGTTTACAATTTTTAATGCAATATAACAATGTTGCAGCAACTCTTAAAATTTTTGGTAATCTCATTATAAAATGTTTGGGAGCAATGTTAAATAACAACAAAATAAAATTTAAATAAATTGTTATGAAATATAATGATTATCAAAGAAGAAAATTTTTCGAATGCCTTGACTTGTTAGACTAATTGTGAAATATAATGATTACCAAAGAAGAAAATTTTTCGAATGCCTTATCTTGTTATAGACTTATTATGATATATAATGATTATCAAAGAAGAAAATTTTTCGAAAGCCTTAACTTGTTATAGACTGATACTAATAACATAAATTTAATATGAAAGCAATCTTATTTAATGAAATATATCTGAGAGAATAAGGCCCATTTTATATTATTGTTTAAGCAGATATAAAACACATAGCAAATAGTTCTTAGAACGTTTTATTAAATTTCATAGATCTGTTTTGTAACGCAAAATTATTTGCTTGATTTAATTTAATTAATTGGTTTATTAGTCTTTTTTTTAACTCAAATTAAAACTTTTTTAAATTTTAATTTCTCAATGTTTTATTACAATAAGGATATTATTTAAAGTTGTTCTCAAAAAATATTTTTCCCAGTTCAACAATGTCAGATTTTCAGATACATTTTCTGACTCATTTTCAAACGTGAAAGTAAGATACTTGCAAACTAGATTATTGAAGTGATTTGAAATCGAATAGTTTCTTTCATTTTTCGATAAATGAATGACATCTTGAGTTACAGGGAATTAATTTTTCAGGACGGCAATTTCTTTTTTTGTGGTCTCGCGCCCGAAAATTCTGTTCAAAACGTCAACTTTCACAGCATTTATTTGAAACTTTCAGCGTTACTGGGAAAAATTTCGATTACAATGTTTCTTAATAAAAGCACGTCAATTTGATACGTTTGCGAACATAAATGTATTAAAAAATGCATGAGAATAGTGTTTTTACATAGGGTGATCCCACCAGTAGTTGATACGCTTCCATTAGTTGATCAAATATTTGAAATATTGCTCCATGTCAGGCGGAAATGCGTTTTACACGTGGCACGACACAATAGTTTTGTTTGAATCTTGGAGCACCTGTTGTCAGCTGCCTGCTGTAAGGGAAGCCATTTTATGATATTTTTTAATTATAAAATGTAAAAATTCAGTTTTTGATTAGTTGGAGACAATTACAGTAAGTTAAAATAATCCGCTTTCATCTTGCTTATTTTAAATAATGGTTTTATATGAATTATTGTTAATCACAGCTTAAGCATGATATTTTAAAGATTAATTTTTGAATTTTTGGCTGATTTCTTCGATTGATCAACTAAAAATGGCAATTAAAGAAACTATTTACTTATATTTTTGTGGCTATTTAATTTCAACATATTTTATTTTTGCCCATTACATGACATTCATTAAGGGTTGTAGAAAAAAATCATGTTAGTTTGCTTCTAAAACTTAAAAGGAAGGAAATGTAATAAAAACCCAGTAGCACCGACCTTATTTGATCAACTACTGACTCGGTCACCCCATCTGATAACAGCCTTAAGGACGCAATTCTCTAATGTTGAAACTACACTGTAGAAGAAAAAAAAAAAAAAAAAAAAAAAAAAAAAACGGACTAAAATACGGAAATACTACTGGTAATCTAGACGCTAATACTATTTCCGTATTTTAACAGAAATTTTTCAAGGTAAATTGCAGAAAATTTTCCGTTTTTTTGGAATTTAACGGAAGATTTTCTGTTATTTACCGGGAAATAGTTCCGTTAAAATACGGAAATAGTACTGGCGTCTAGATTGCCAGTAGTATTTCCGTATTTTAGTCCGTTTTTTTTTTACAGTGTATGGGCTAGGAATGCATCCGTATTTTTCAAATTTCTCCTCGGAAAATTAAAATTTTTACCTTCTGTTTTCAGTATGCAATTTTGAAGAATCTTTCTTTCTTATTTGCAAATTGTTTCTAAAATATATATTTAATTTTATATTTTAAGTGTTAAAATCTAGGTGAAACGGGCGACTTGTAAGTAAGTTTTTAACACCTTACTTACAACTAACAATGCATTTTAAAAATATTGTGTCCTATAAGAAAGAAAACAAGTTTGAAATTGCACGTCAAACGTGGCAAATGTGGTGCTTTCGTACAATAACTAGTTTTATAAATATTGTTTGCACCGTATATTGTACTCGATGTATATGTTAGTGCACTTCATAAGTGCATATCAATTTCATCCTGTTCGAAAGACTGTAACATCACTAAAATGACTTGAAATAATTTTTTCCCATTGGCCGTAATGTAACGGAAAACTTTTGACTGCCTCTGTAATTAAACTATACATCCGATTTTCATAAAATTTTAAAAGACTCGACCAAATTTTGCAACAATTAATTATTTAAAATTTCAGATCATTCTTTTAGGTAGTTTTTGGTCTGATATATGCAGACGAACGGACGGAGGGACAGACAGACAGACTATAGGTGCTACGTATTTATATAATTACGAACGCACCTACAAACTTTATCAAGAAGAGCATAAAAATAAGGCGTAAAAATTTTAAATTTTTCATAGGAGAAATTTGAAAAGTACCGATGCATTTCAAGCCCATAGGATTAGGATTAGAAAAGGAAATCTCCAGCCTGACTGATGAGGAGCCTCAAGTTTAAGCCGCCTTAGGCAAGTTACATACTAAGGCAATACATAAGACATTCCGCTTGAATTCGCTGGAAAAACTGGTTTAAAACAGATTTGAAAAAACTTCGTTCTTTGTTTCGACCGGTTTTGCGCTACATGTTGCGGCTTCAGGTCGCTTGTCGTCTCAGTGTGGGATATGCCTAAGATTTCTTTTCTGTCTGAATACGTTTAAATGTTATTCCTAAATACAATTTATGCAGATAAAATGTCCACTTCTATATGATAATATTATTAACTCAAAGATCCTCATGCATTATGAACTAGTCGGATGTGGCAATTCCAAAACATTCTTCTATCTCATACATGTAAATACTTCCTAAAAAATACAGCATAGCAGCGCCACTGGTTAGGGGATTTACATCAAAATCTAATCAGCAACAACTTATGTCAACTTCTAACTGAATCCGAAGTTTCATGAAAATCCGTCATTAGTTTTTGAGATAGAGCTATACCGGAAATCGTGAGAAAATACTGCATAGCAGCGCCACCTGTTAGGTGATTTATACCAAAAACTAATCAGTGATAGTTTATATCAGGAGCTAACTGAATCTTAAGTTTGATGGAAATTTATTCATTAGTTCTTGAGATACGGCTATTGCGATAATCATGAATAATGCAGCATAGCAGCGCTACCTATTGGGCGATTTACACCAAAAAGTAATCAGCACCAAATTATATCACGGTCTAACTGAATCTGAAGTATTATGAAAATCCGTGCTTTAATTATTGAGTTATAGCTATTGCGGAAATCGTGAAAAATGCAGCATAGCAGCGCCACCTGTAAAACATTTACACCTAAAAGTAATCAGCACCAAGTTATATCAGTGACGAATTAAATCTGAAGTTTTATTAAATTTCGTTCATTAGTTCTTGAGATACAGCGACTACAAAATTTGTGTCACATACGGACAGACAGACTCACAGACAGACATTTTGTAAAAACTTGTTTTTCGGGATCTCTGTCCCCTAAAACATGTAAATCAGTCGAAAACGGGAATTCGAAAATTTTCCTGAATCCAATACTTTCTTCTTGCAAAGATAGAAGAAAGTAAAAATTATGAAATTAAATGAATGAATAAGAAATCGCAGATATTCTAACTAAATGAACTAATCTTGTGAAAATTAAAGTAAATCAAATTACCTAAAATATTAAATACAGGGTGTCCATAAATAAACAACCCTATTTCAAATTTGTCTACAGGCGAAACTATTATTCAGAGTACATAAAATTGGTATGGGAATTTGTTAGAGCGAACATAAAAGTAATTTTGTTCAAAACTTTTGTTTTAACGAATTTTTAGAATGAACGTTTAGCGTACATCTATTATATATAAAAAATCGAAACGGTAATTTCGTTCCGAACGCCTAGATTTCGAGTTCTACTGCATGGATTTTTACTCAACTTATACCGTTAGATAGGTATCGTTTCAGGGAAGGTTTTAAGCTATAACACATCATTCTACCTATATTAGTTATAGAATTATGACGGAAAGTTCTGTTATTTTGGACGATAAGGTTTACCATTTTATTTCTTGGCGAAATTTATCGTTGATAAAAAAATTGAAACAGCTATTACATCTCGAAAAATAAAAGAAAAAACTGTTACTAATTTTAATTTAAAAAAAAAAGAAGAGGAAGGAAGAAAAAAAGAAGAAAAAAAAGAAGAAAAAAATCCGTTTTAATGAGTGATAATATTAAAAAACGAAAATATTTAATTTAAACATGAAAGGGAATGTTCGTATTGCTTAAAAAATTACTCAGTTAAAATATTGCAATTGAAATAAGATTTGGCTCTTTATCTTTTGCGTCAGGTTAAAAAAAATGCATCTCAAAAATTGATAGGATGATATCAAGGAAGTTTCGATATGTGCATGCTCAGAAATATTTGAAAAAATTATACAATATTCTTCTCATGAGGAATATATAGAATAATCTTCTCGTGACATATAATATGTTTATAAAAAAAAATCCGCAGAACCTCGATTTAGCGTTTTAAAAAAATAATGAAAATTTAATTTTTTTGGCGATTTAATGCTGGTTGGCGGCACAATAAAAGTTTGAATGATACTTTTTTTATGATAAATAATTTTTAAGTAAAACCTTTTTCTACTCTTCATACGAAGATAGTTAGATTAAGTTTAACGTTATAAATAAATTTTTATTACTACAGTTTTGTCATATACCTTTATATGTGTATATATTAAAATTTTATTATCGTAATTATACGGTTTAAAACAAAATTTCAGTTTATTAAATTTTTTCCAAATTCAAAATTAATGTCCGATTCGGAACATTGGCAATTTGACTTCGATATTGTTAGTGTCAGAAACAAGAATTGAAGGTTACTCTTGCCATGGAAACAAGTATTTAATATAAAATGTTTAATGGTAGCATTTTTAATTAGCCACCTACTTTTAAAACAAATTTAAAACGGTACTACTTGATTATCATGTCGACAAAATAAATATCGCCAAACTATAAGATAAATGCCAATAATAGCTGATCGTAAATTTTACATTCACTTGACATTAAACACGGTACACGTGTTTGTTGCGTCATCAAGTGATTTTTAATTTCACTTCTATTTGTAATTTTACTAATGTTTACAAATTTATTTATTCTTTCGTTGTTTAAAATAAAAATTTTGTCAATTTGTATAATTTGGTGAGCAGTTTGGCAATTTATATAATTTGGCGAAGCGTTTGGCAATTTATATAATTTGGCGAAATTGGTTCAATGAATAATCAAATAGTACCCTTAAAACATTTCCAGCTGGTGAAGCCATGTAAAATTAAATAACTACTGCAACACGCAATTTGTATATATTATATACGCTTAAAGATAAAAAAAAAATAATACGCTAATCCTTCGTTTAAGTTTAAATTCATTGAGTTTTAGACATTTAAATACTTATTTATCAAGCAATTTTCAAATGCATTTAAATATCTTGCATTTGGGATGTAAATGTGTTGGCTAGCCAAATAGCGTGGAACGTTCGTCTCTTTTGCGCCAAATATTCGAATATATATAGATTTTTTTCAGATTTATACTGGGATTCCGCCGCCAAATTTGACTGATGTTTTACTACACACATGAGTAGTTTTAAAAGCATTTTTCTTTTCAAAATAATTTGAGTATGCTCTTTAAGGAGACCTTCCTTGTGGTAACAATTTTGTTTTTGATTTGTTCTTTTTTGTTCCTAACTCTTCCATCATGTGACTTAAAGACGAAACTAGCAGATGTAATTATAAAAATGATGGTACTTATGTTACTTACATGTTATATGTTTATTTGTAATTTTTGAGTTCACTTTTTTCGCCAAACAATTTGATTTTAAGCCAAAAAGATGTAAGCGTGAATTGGGTTCAAGCGATGTTTACAATAAAGGTGATTTTGCAAGTGTACGAAAGCATTTTTTGAGTATTTTTTAAAATTCAAATGTACAATATATAAATAGCAATTAATATTTTAAAAATGGAGTCAGATATTTTAATTTTAGTATAAATGTCTCCCACATACGCACATACACACTGTAAAGTAATTTAATTTTAGACATTTAAAAATTTTCTCATCATATTTTACTGCGAAAGCGTGTCGGTTTGTTTTCCCCAAATTTGTGACTTTTATAACCTCGAAGCCAGATTAGCTAATATTTTTAATACATTAATAATTAATAAAAAAACATATCGCCTATTTCCCTTATGCAAACTTTCAATGCTTGCAATGTTAGGTAGTAAAGATTATTCTTAAGAAAATGTAAGCAATTATGCGTTATTTCTATCACGAAAAAAGACATTTTGCAATAAAAATTGCTTTCTGAAATCACTTTTCGATATTCCATTCCATTCGTCATTTTTTTTTCATATCGTCCCTTCTTTTAGAAATGCTATAAAAAGATATTGGATGAATCTTCCCTAATCAGCCACCTTACATTTGGCGAATTTACTGTATAGTGTTGGAAGATTCGTTTATATTTGAAAGGAGCCGTGGACGGTAAATCCGATTTCAGAAGATTACGCGAAATTTGTACTTTTAGTAATTAGCGATTAGTAAATTTATGTTTTTTTAGTATGGAGCAAAAGGACAAAAGAAGATTTACCAGGCCCCGATCATGACTAATTGGGGCCCTGGGCAAAGATAAATTAGGGGGCCCCATTCGAATCATTGTAACATTATTCAAATATAATGGATAGTCAGTATTATGTGTTTGTGTAATGCAGAAACATTATTTTCACACCTTGGATTTTAAATAGAAGACCATTTTTAGCTCTGTCGATTCTACATTAAGTACCTTAATTAATAAAAATACTTTTTTTTTTCTTAGTACAAAACAAAACACTTTTACATAACTTTAGCAACTTGTTATATTACTTTAAGATGAGTATAATAACTTCAACTTGCAGTAGAGTTGGAATTAAAAAATAAATATTTTACGATTTAATATATGGATTTGGCGGCCCCTTAAGGTCTGGGGCCCCTAGGCAAAGTCCCGATTTGCCCATGCGATAACAAGGACCTGAGATTTACTAATAGATATTTTTCATGTGCAGTTATTTTACTATCATTAAAAAAACATTAATTTGAATGTACAAAAAAAGTTTTTCAAATGCCAAAGGTGGCCAATGGATTCATTGTTCAATTAGCATTATTCATTGTTCATTATTCAATTCAATTTGTTCATTTAGCCTAGGTTTTCTATAAAAAGTACCTCAAATTCAATTAAAATTTCAATCATTATAAAATTTTGGTGGATGCACAGCCCGAGCACTGATCGTAGTGACAAATTTTAGGTTTATTTTACTATCACTAAAAAAGTATTGCTTTGAATGTAGGGAAAAAAAAAAAAAAAAAAAAACTTTCAAATTCTAAAGGTGGCTAATGGAACAACATTTGTTCATTTACTCTAGGTTTAAAAAAAAGTACCTCAGATTCAAATAAAATTTCAATCATTATAAAGAAATTTTGGCTGATGCACAGCCCGAGCAGCTGATCATAGTCACAAATTAACGTTTTTAGTTTTATTTAGGCAACAAACTGATGAATAATGACGTCTTGAAAATAAAAGCATGCTTATTTCTTCGTCTTATTACGCTCATTAGAGAAATGCAAAAAAAATCTTCGGTTTGCCAAAAAGATCACTACTAAAAATTTTGCATAACTAACATTCCTTATCATTTTCAAAGAGTTTCTATAGTGAAAGATCTAAAAATCAATCAACAGCAATTTCACATTATTTAATGGAATGTAGTTTGGAGCGTAATTAATCCTGTTTTGTAGCTAACTCTGGTACATTTTTAGCCATACCGTTATGAACATTTCTAACGTTTCACATCAAACTTGGTTGTAGATCCGATTACGGATGACTGGGAAGATTTTATTGAATGAAAACTAGAGATTTAGTTTTCTATTTGAATTCGTTATTGAGGTTATTTTCCTAGATTAATAGTTGCATGATTAAAACTGGTATGTAAAGAGAAACGGCAGTTAAAATGACATTATTTTAATTTTATTCACACAATTCTGCTTTAAATATCTACTTTTACATGATTCACATATTTTAAAATATAAAAGTTAAATACTGTTTTGATTGTATTTACTCTACTGGAAATCGAAGATAAGAAACTGTAGAGAAAACCTGCCAAAAGAAGACGTATTTTACCAAATATAATGTATCGTAGAGAGAGATTGTATTTATGTTATCAGATCAGCACAAAGTACCAAGCTGAGAAGCCCGGAGTAAAAGACCTAACAAACGAGAGTGAATAACCCGAACATTCTTTAAGTTAAATGGTCAATCTCTACAGTCATTGTAATTCTCTCTTAGTGTGGTGATCGTAATGGCCGCATTTCCCTCCTAAACTCTACATGATGTACTAAAGAGTTGCTTCTGAATTGCCCGTATTTCGTCTAACGCATCAGATAATATAATAGCGCAATTGCGTCCGATGCGTATTCAGAAAATGCGGAAGGATCTTTCAGGTGAAGGTCCGTATTAATTTAAAATACAGGGTCGGATTTTCCATTTCGTTTGATTGAAGGTTTATTTGAAAAATGGTCCAGCGCAGCGGGCTCAGCCTGCTAGTTTATGATAGTTTACAAATTTTAACCCATATTGGATCACACCTATTAAATATTTTTGAAATTTTTTAAAACTTCAATTATATCATTAATATGGTGTAATTAAGTAGATACTAGCAAAATTTTGAAAAAAAGTTTTTAATTTTTTAAGTAACTAGTTGTCCTATAAACAGAACATATTAGTAGGACACATAGTAAGGATATATAAAATGCATACATAAACTAATTTTATGAGCAAATATTTTATTTTACTTTAAAAATACTGTTTATGTTGTACAAAAATACTCTATGATTCCTCCAATAAAAGATAATAATAACGGTAAAATTGTGGATTATAAGATCGGAATTCTTAAATAATTGTTTAAATAGATTTTTTTTCAATTAAATTTTAATTGATTACTTTTTTTATGTTATAATTTTATGTATTTTAAAGGCGTCATAACAAAATGCATCCAAAAAATCCTTACCAATTTTATTTTAAAAACTGTTTTATTAGCTGTCCTATTTATAGGACAGCGGTCCAATATGGGTTAATACAACCAAACATATTGTAGATGACGGTCATCACTTTCAGATACTATCTGGAATGGTAAGATAGCATGTTCCACAGTTCACCGCATCGTGTTCAGGGAAATGCTAAGAGTATGTCGTGAAATGTCTGAATTATGAATTCATGAAAAAGCATTTTTCGTGAATCTTTAAAACTACATTAGGAAATTTGCATAATAAATTAATAAATTTTATAAGGATTTTAGAAGGATTAATTAAATTTGAATTTATAAGGATTTTGTGCAATATTTATAACCCCAATCAACTCTTTTATTTTAAATATTTGTCTTAGTATTTTGCAGAATTAGGAAATGTACAAATAGAATGTTCTTACAGTAGAAATATTGAAATATTTCCGAATTATAAAATCCCCCACTCTCCCCAACGCCAAAAAAGCTGAAAAGATGCAAAGGCAAAAGAAATTATCCTTTTAAGAATATTTTTGTTTTGTGTAAACAATAATGCTTTTAGAACAAAATAAAGTAACGCATCTATAACTCATTCTAAACTGTATTACTACTACTCATCGATGTATTGAATAAATTTTATAACAAGTTATTTTAATGGAACTTATAAGTACCGTCTGTAGATAAAGTGTTACTATCAGGTAAAATTAATAAAAAAATTTCTAAACTATCGTAAATGTATGTTAAATGTGTAATTAATTTAAAGCGCCGTTTGGTGGCGAAATTTTGAACTAATATTTTTTTTTTCTTATACAAATTCTCATACTTTTATCACGTCTTTCACATAATTTCACAACTTTATGAACAATACTTTCGTCTGCAGACAACTTTGAAGTAGTTCGTTTAATTATGGACACCCTGTATTTAACCTTTACTCATGACATTTTCTTGATATGCTAGATATATCAATGTATCTTTCAACACGCTTTTAAACTGTTATCTATACTAAAAGATTATTTATACTTAACGTTTTGTATAAAAGTGAAACATACTTTCAGTTAAGGGGATCCGGGACACAAAAATCTTTAAATATTGCAAAAATATTTTATTTCGTTAAAAATTTCTCTGTTTTTTCCTGCTTAAAATGACATTTAAATCATATTGCTATCTGAATTAGAACAAAAAATATTATGTTTTTAGTTTTGGGGTGTTTTCAAAATTTAGCTTTCAAGCAATGGCTGTCGTGGAAACGATTTCTTGTAAATATCTGTTTTTCTTCATGATAGGTTTTTTTCACCATTTCTGATATTTAAATTCTTATAACTCAAGAACCGTTAAAGATAATGGGTTCAAACTTGGAATATATCTTTTTCAATTATTTTACTTTAATTTTGATTCAGCATATTTGAAAAAAATATTCACTTTTGAAAATGGGATTTTTTTTTTTTTTTAATGAAAGTTGGACCACTTTTTTATATTTTTTTCGTTAAATATTTTTAATTTTTTTTATAAATTAATATTTTTAAAAATGCTGAATCAAAATTAAAACTTATATATTCCTGCTTATTTAAATGAAAAAAATTGAAATTCTACAAATAATATTCCGAGTTATAACGATTTCAATTTACCCCATTTTTTTTAATAAATTTTAAATTAAAAAAATTCTAAAAAATTATGAGAAGTTTTATTATGTGATTTTGTTTACAAATGATAAGGTTAACCCTCACAAAAAAATTCAGAATTTTAACTCAATAAATAAAAATTATTTCAAAATGGGTCCCGGACCCCTTAACAATACTATTGTATTAACAACTTTCTAAAATAATACTATTGTAAAAATCAACGTCTTCATTAATTGGTACTACAAATTTTACATCACCCGAGAACATGCGTTTTAAAATTGAAAACTTTTCATCATATGTGGATGAATAGTTATATTGATACCACTTAAAAGGAAGGGAGATAGAATAAAGTTTACTAAACTATAAAAATACTTTTAAATCTTTACAGGGAACGGGAGGAAGAAGGCTTTTTCAGTATGTTCTTTAAAGTTTAATTCAGTTAGTCCAATATATGAATTCAATAACCAGATTTTTTTTCATCCAGTCCATAAATTTTGTTTTTAAAATATCGATAAGCGAAATGAATTTTCAGACTGAGAGTTTCTTCTTAAAAAAAGAAAGAGATCTATAAACGATTCGAATCTCTTTTGCTCCAGAAACTCTAGATGAATGTGTAATATTTTTATTTCGTTGAAGAGTAAAATTCCGTATAAGAAGTAAAAAAGTGCGAGATTGTATATAATTGTTTCAAAAGATGAAATCTTACACATCTAAATATTTAGTGTTTACCGAAAAAAATACATAGCGCCATTCCATTTCTGTAGAAAGTAAAGGAAAAATAGTTGGAAAATAGCAATTATATCTTTTGTTGCCATTTTCTCATAACAATTTTTAAAAAAAATGTAATTCAAATACGTACTATTTTGAAAAAATATAAATGAATGATTTCTGATAAAACAGAAATACACTAAAGATAAAACATAAACTATACTTAATTTTAAGTATCAATATTAATATTAGAAATAAATGAAGGAATGTGAATCATGAGATAGCCGATTTTGTTTTGTCGAGTTTCTTTAATGACGACATCTTTTTGCTGGATTTGTGTATTATTCAGCGATAGTGACGTCATATGCATACTTTACTGTAGTGTAGATGTTGTTTAAGAGTGGATCGTAAATGCGGAATTTTTCAGCGGATGCGAATGACATCGTTTTATATAAAATAAAAGAGTGTGTTTTAAGACTTAAAACTGAAATATGTTTTGCACTATCTATATTTATATAATTTCTTTTTTTTTTTCATCGGGGGCGACATTAAATTCTGAAAAAGCAGAATTCCTGTTAGCTAGATTATTTATTTATTCGTTTTTGTTTATTTCTAAATGAGGATCTAACTAATTTTGACTACATTTAAATGGAACCAATTCGAGAGTATCATTTTTCGATTTAAAAAAAATTACATGAATCGGTCGTGTATTTCCGTAATCGGTGAACGTACATGAAAAGAAATACAATCATACGCACCGAATTAAGAACCTTCTCCCCTGTTTTATCCTTTGAAGTCAGTTAAAAGTTCGAGAAATGCAGGGCGAGAACGTACAATATGTACAACCTAACTTAAAGTAAAAAGTTTAATTCTTATGTTCATTTTTTAAATATTTTTTAATCTATCATTTTTATATTGGGTATTTAACGCGCACTTATAACTTTTAATGAGTTTTTCCGTATCAAAAGTCTACATTAAAATCAAATAGCTTAAATTCACATTGTTTAACATGGTAATTATTAACATTTGTAATATATATTTTAAAAATAATGTAAACATATTTCATTTTTATGAAAATTACTTATCTGAAAAACTCTTGTTCCGGTGATAAATAAAAAGAAAGTAAAAATAATTTTTTAATACTTTTTTATAACCAATCAACTTTTACTTTAAAAATAACGTGTAGTTTTAGGACTGCAATTCATATAGTTATAGAAGAATTCTGTTTCGTTGACTTGGCGTGTGACCCAATTATTGAAAAAATCATTGCACTTTATTATGCTTGATAGAAAGTGCGAACTAGTACATTCAATAAGGAAATATATAATGATTGTTCTGTTTATTTATAAAATATGGCAACAGAAATGAAAAGGAAGCATCATTGGAACAATGTATCCAGGATTTCTAAATTGATTTCTCGATGTTTAATTATAAATTATTTATTACTAAACTATTAAATCATAAAAGAGTACCCCCTTCTTCTTTTTATTGTTGCGCGCTGTATGTTTAATTTATATTTTATTCTTTTTAGTGTTATTTTATTGTTGCAGTTTCACAGCCAGTTGACCTATTTTGAAGTGAGAGGTTCGGCGCAAAAATAAATGACTGTGCAAATATAACGATATCAACTTTTTAGTAATTTCGGACCCCTTTCCCCCCTTACGATATCATACGTTATCATCCCCCCCCCCCCGGTAATGATATCGTTATCAATGTCTAAAAATTTGATATTTTTTTCTTTTGTTTGGAGTGATATATAAATATGGTTCCATTTATTATTCGCGCACTTTATTGATTCAAGAGAAGTCAATAAAACATCACATATATGAAATAACTTTATATCAAATAATATTTAGAAGAAATAGTTACTATTTAAAAGTATTTAATAATATATGTTTTTTACATAATGCATTCAATAATATATCCTTGCACTTGCCCCCGCACGGGGGGGGGGGGGGTTGGGGGGACAGACATAACTTCTTATCATCAAAACAGGTGGACAACATGCTTTCATTTTTATTTACTTGTAAACACAAGCACCATTTCAAACATACTTCCCATATGTTTTCTCGAACAGCGTATTATATATGCGTGCACATATGACAGAATAGGAATGCCAACCGTTGGTGTTTTCCATATATTGGAAATAAATAGTTTTATAGTTGTTTAATGATTTTAATAATATCTTTGTATTTTTATAAAAAATAAGATAACGTACTATTTTGATGTAAAGACAAGGTTACAAATAAAAAGAGAAAAGTTTGTTTGGATCAAAGTTGATAACGATATCAAAAGACAAACCCCCCTCGCCCTAGAGATATCTTACGATATCATGTGCCACCCCCCCCCCTCCCCCATAAAATGATAACGTGATATATGCACTGCCCCTAACCTCATTATCCTTGTAACTCGTAACTTGTAACCATGAATATTATTTAGCGATTTATCTCCAGCGGCTTGGAAAATTGCCTTAAAATTAATTTCATAATTTATAATTAAATTGTAAAAATATTAAAATTTTGGATTGTCATCGAAAAAACACCTGTTTACATATTTTTTTCATATAATATATATAATTTTAGTGTATAAAGGAGTGAGTGAAAAATCGATTGAAAAATTCCATCTTTAAACACAAAAAAACATCTTTAACTCTTAAATGCCGGGTGTTGCTTTTCGGCAACATACCCAATTTAGGCTCTAAAATACTATTAGAATAATATTGAAGCTATAATGCCTAATGTTGCCCATAAAATACATTCTGAAAATATTATTAAATCTATTTTCAACATGTATATGGCAACACCAGTGCTGTTTAAGAATAAAGATAAATTTATTTTTTCATATGTTGCTACTTGTACTTTTTGTTTTGTTTGGAAGCTTGCGAAATATTCTATTTTGACCTGCAGTGAGCAAATAAAATTTATTTCCTATTTATTTCTTATTAATTATCCTAACATTCTTGTAGTTTAATATTATAAAATTTTATCAAGGGAAATTATTTTTTCAATTAAACACCAGTATTGCCGATTAGTAACAAACTTTTTTTTAGCCGTAAACTATACTTAAAACTAGGGATGCACCGAATAGTGATTATGGCCGAATACCGAATATTGGGCCAACAGGCGAACCGAATACTGAATATTCGGCTAGCCGAATAGTAACTGCTAGGCCGAATACCGAATATTCGGCTTGTCAAATACTTTTATATTTCAAAGTTTAAAGGCATTAAAATGTTAAATTTTAAAACAATTTCACATAATATTTAAAAGAGAAACTTTTATTCTAATAAACAAGAGCTTTTTTCATGCAAACTTTATGCTGAAAAAAAAAATCTGCTTTGAGTTATTTAAGAAGAGGATAGTTATAAAAATTTTTAAATTAATAAAATTTTTAATTTCATGGCTCCTTCTGAGAATTAAAACAAATGAATAAAATTTTCTTAAATTCTAAAAGAAACATTTTAAAATCAAAGAGAAATTGTGAAAAAATTGGAAGAAAAATTGTACAGGATCCTATATTATTTGTTTGTCAGGAAGAGACTAAAGTAAAAATAAACAAATAATACAATCTATTCAAATTTTATATGGTGGCAACTCAGCAAGAATAACTGTTCTACTCCCTTTAATTAAGCAAAGAAGTTTTTAAATGCATTCTAGATCGGTGTCTGGAGTGGGCAATCATTTTCAGAAGTTGTAAACGTTGTTCTTAAAATCTTAGCAAGAAACAGATTATTTACTGGACAATGCTCAGGAACTTGCATTTTCACATAATTAATTCCTATGAAAATCCTCGTGATTTGTTAATTTTCTTAAATAATACTTAAAAAACAGCAAATAAATAATGTAAAAACATTATCTTTTATTTAAATATGATTCTGTTTCTAATTATTCTGAATATATAAGTGGACTATTAAACGGAGAAGTTGTATAAGGTTTCTAAAAATATGATTTAAAAGTTTTTTTAAGTATTCGGTTCGGCCGAATATTTTGATATTCGGCCAAACCGAATATTCGGCATGCCGAATAGTTTGATATTCGGCCAAGCCGAATATTCGGCATACCGAATAGTTTGATATTCGGCCAAGCCGAATATTCGGTAACATGGCCGAATAGGCCGAATACCGAATAGATACCGAATATTCGGTGCATCCCTACTTAAAACAAAATATGATTTTTTTAAATATTTTTCCCATGATTTATTTAAAAAAGGAAAGCCGAAAGACATTATTACAATGATTTTTGAAAAATCAGGCATTTAAGGGTTAAAAACGAATTAAATAAAAGAGGACTATAGGGGAATATGACTGTCAGGAAATTTAAATACAGGAAAAAGGAGCATGTAGCTGATATTAAATACTAGCTGTTTAACCCGTTCTATGCACGGGAGTTCATGAATTTAATTCTAAAACCAAAGTTAAAAATAACTATTTGATTTATTAAAATATTCTTCTACTAGTGCGCATTTTTTTAATGAAATTTAACTTATCATGCTAGTATTGCAGCAGACGATAAAACGATATCTTTGGAATAAATGAATAAATAGAAAAGTTTTGTTGATGTTTGTAATAAAATGTTTGTCTTTATTTAAAAAAAAAATTGTAATAATTAAGCGCAATTAAATAATCTCTATTTATTTGCATGTGAGGTAAAAGAATTATCGTAATTACCGCTGGACCTTTGTAGTATTGCAGCGTGGCGTACGTAATATGTATATCTCTCATTATTTGCATGTGAGGTAAAGGAATTATCGTAATACCCGGTACAGCTTTTTAGTATTGCAGCGTGGCGTACGTAATATGCATATTTCACATCAGTTAAAGAGCTCGCGCGATTACCAGTTGAACATAAAAAAGTCCTTCCGGCCAGTGCCGGGAGGAAGAGGTAGCTTTCAAATTCCTTATTTTAAAAAAGCCAACTTATATTATTCAAACACACGAAGCTCAATTTAGTGGAAACCGAATATAGGAGATTCAATACTAATTTTTATCAATACTAAATCATTATGAATGAGAATTTCGCGAAATTAGTCAGCTTCATCCAAGCTGCTTTTATTTAAAGTAACTTATATTTGGCTGAGATGTTGATGTATACTGTCCACATGCCTTCTTAGATGGAAATAGGCGAATACGTGTGTTATTGCGTGACAACTACAAGATCGTTTCAAAATGTTAGCCATACTAGAAATTCAAAGTGCTATAATTCAACCATTATTTAAGATATAAACAAAAGAACAAATTTTCAGAAACAAAATCTGCTTCGGAATCTTTGTATCAAGGCCAAACACATAAAAAAAATATTTTTCATTTTCAAATTTTTTAATACCTCATTTTAAATTTTAAATTTAATTTTTTTAAATGGCAACCCTTTTGAAACAAGATGGCGAATGAAGCTGGCCAACGAACTCGGTCGAGACATTGGTATGTACTATGTACAGACCAAGTAACATCCAAATCGGTTCATAAATATGCTTGTTATCGCGCGACAAAAATCAGGTCGTTTTAAAATGTCAGCCACAATAGAAATTCAAAATGCTATAACTCAGCCATTTGTTTAGACATACACGAAACAAAAACTGTTCTGGAATCTTTGTATTAAGGTCAAACACATACGAAAAAAATCTTTTTAATTTTCCAATTTTTTGGTATCTCATTTTAAATTTTAAATTTTTTAAATTTTTTGAAATGGCCGCCATTTTGAAACAAGATGGCGTATGAAGCTGGCCAACGAACTCGGTTGAGATATTTGTATGTACAATGTACACACCAAAGTACATCCAAATCGGTTCATAAATACGCCTGTTATTACGTGACAAATATCAGGACGTTTCAAAATGTCAGCCACGCTAGAAATTCAAAATGCTATAACTCAGCCATTTTTTAAGATATAGACGAAACAAAAACTGCTCCCGAATCTTTGTATCAAGGTCAAATACATAAGAATAAAATATTTTTCCATTTTCAATTCTTTGGTACCACATTTCAAATTTAAATTTTTCTTAAAAATTTAAATGGCCGCCATTTTTAAACAAGATGGCGGATGAAGCTGGCCAACGAACTCGGTTGAGACATTGGTATGTACTATGTACAAACGAAATTTCATCCATATCGGTTCATAAATACGCCTTTTATCGCGTGACAAAATTCAGGACGTATCAAAATGTCAGCCACGATAGAAATTCAAAATGCTATAACTCAGCCATTTTTTAAGATATAGACGAAACAAAAACTGCTCCGGAATCTTTGTATAAAGGTCAAATACATAAGAATAAAATATTTTTCCATTTTCAATTCTTTGGTACCACATTTCAAATTTAAAATTTAAAAAAAAAATTTAAATGGCCGCCATTTTGAAACAAAATGGCGGATGAAGCTGGTCAACGAACTCGGTCGAGTCATTGGTATTTACTATGTTCATACCGAATTACATCCAAATCGGTTCATAAATTCGAGAGTTACAGTATGACAAATGTCAGATATATATATATATACAGGGTGATTCATAAAAGATGGGCAGAACTTTAAGGGGTTATAGTACACTTAAAGACAAATAATATTAAATAGGAGACTAAGGGTCCCAGACGTATTCCCAAGGAGATAGGGGGCATTAAAGTTTAGGGTCCGAAATTTCAAATGATTATAAAACATGGAAAAATTGGTCGATTCGTTTGCGGTTTTTGCAAAAAATTTTCTTTATGCCAGTATTTTCTTGAAATAAAATTTTAAAGTTCAATTTCAAAAAATGCCGATAGGGGGCGCTTTAGACTTTGGAGTAACAAACAACTATTTTTTAACGTTATTTTTTGTATTTCTTTAAATGATTTCGAAAGCTTAGACTTAAACTTAAATTTTGATCTAAAAATCTGAGTCCTAACGAGTAGTTAAGTAGCGTAAACTGAAATTTGAAATTTGAAACCCTTCTCCCCCCAGAACAAAAATCAGTTATTCCCGATCTTTGTGTCGTAGATTAGGCTCTAACTACTGCCGCGTTTTGCTAAAATTATTCTTTATGTCAGTATTTTCTTGAAAATAAATTTTAAAGAAAATTTTCAAAAAAATCCGATAAAGGGCGCTTTAGACTTTGGAGTAACGAACAACTATTTTATACCGTTATTTTTTGTGTCTCATTAAATGCTTTCTAAAGCTTAGACTTAAATTTTCAGCCCAAAATCTGAATCGTTAGACGTGGTTAAGTTTCTGGGGAGAGGGGTTTGAAATTTCTACTCCTGAGCACAGTTCAGTTTACCATGTCCACACATTGTGTGCTGTGATACGAGGTAAAATGACACAAATTAGGATTATGTTACCAAAGCATATTTATTAACATGTAATTACAATAAATGTTCAAAATTGTGACCACCAGAGGTTATGCACGCAGAACAACGGCGAAGAATGGAACGGCGAACATTCGCGAAAACATCAGGCTTTTCGAGCACTTCCCCTACAGCGGCGGAAAGTCTGGCGACCAGTTCCTCGGGGGATTCAATGGGTGTCTCATACATAAGAGCCTTCAATCGTCCCCAAAAAAAGAAATCGAGGGGTGAAAGATCTGGCGAGCGAGCAGGCCAAGCAACAGGACCACCTCGACCAATCCATCTGTTCGGAAATGTGATGTCCAGATAGTTGCGGACGTCTCGTACGTAATGGGCTGGCGCTCCATCGTGCTGGAACCACATGACCCACCGGATGCGTGGAGGAACAACGTTTAACAGAACGTTGCAGAAATGTGAGGTATGTTTTACCGTTGAGGCGTTCAGGAAGAAGGTACGGTCCGATTAGGTGGTCTCCGAGGATTCCTGCCCAAACATTGATGGAAAAGCGTCTCTGATGAGCATGTGGATACGTAGCATGTGGATTGACATCCGCCCATACATGTGCATTGTGTGTGTTAAATGTACCTTCACGTGTGAAGGTACATTCATCGGTGAAAAGCACAGTTCGTCCAAAATGTGGATTTAGCGCGTTCTGCTGCAGAAACCAGCGGGCGAATTCAATACGATTTGGATAATCCCCTGGAGACAGTTTCTGGACTCGTTGCACATGAAACGGGAGCAAATGTTCATCCTTCAGTACCCTCCAAGTCATGGACTGTAGGGTATCCACCTGCCTAGCCACTGTTCGTGTACTTGTACTTGGCTGCGCCGCTACTACATCCAGAATGGCTTCTGCAACAACTACTGATTCGTCCTTTTTTGCACGACCTGCATTCGACCGGGAAGCGAGAAATGATCCCGTCTCACACAACTGTCTGTGCAAGCGCTCGAAAGTTTTGCGGTTAGGCAACCGCCTGTTGGGAAATCGCTCTCCGTACATTCGTTGTGCCTCTGCACCATTTCCATCTGCCGCTCCGTAAATTAAATGCATCTCAGCCTTTTCCTTATTCGTGAAGGGCACCATCTTCCGATTCATTACTACAGCGACTTACACTTGACTCACCGTTCAGTGGTTTTTATGCCTGAATCGTGTCGAAATTTTGCATACGTATTCTTCTTCTTCCCCATTTGACATTTGAATACTTTCTGTTTCCTTCTTCACCCGGTGACTAGCGTCAGGAATGGAGCTTTAACGTTTGCATGAGCGACGTTTCCAACTGTGCCAGTGCCTTTATGAGTGAATTCCGACTATGCAGTCCTTGACGAAAGTTGTATTTTTGCCTCGTATCACAGCACAGAATCGTTGGGCATGGTTAAGTAGTGCAAACTGAACTATGTTCAGAAGTTGAAATTTGAACCCCCTCCCCTCGTTACTGAACCACGCTCAGCGATTCAGATTTTGAGCTGAAAATTTAAGTTTAAGTCTAATCTTTAGAAAGCATTTAATGAGACACAAAAAATAACGGTATAAAATAGTTGTTCGTTACTCCAAAGTCTAAAGCGCCCTCTATCGGAATTTTTTGAAAATTTTCTTTAAAATTTATTTTCAAGAAAATACTGACATAAAGAATAATTTTAGCAAAACGCGGCAGTAGTTAGAGCCTAATCTACGACACAAAGATCGGGAATAACTGATTTTTGTTCTGGGGGGAGAAGGGTTTCAAATTTCAAATTTCAGTTTACGCTACTTAACTACTCGTTAGGACTCAGATTTTTAGATCAAAATTTAAGTTTAAGTCTAAGCTTTCGAAATCATTTAAAGAAATACAAAAAATAACGTTAAAAAATAGTTGTTTGTTACTCCAAAGTCTAAAGCGCCCCCTATCGGCATTTTTTGAAATTGAACTTTAAAATTTTATTTCAAGAAAATACTGGCATAAAGAAAATTTTTTGCAAAAACCGCAAACGAATCGACCAATTTTTCCATGTTTTATAATCATTTGAAATTTCGGACCCTAAACTTTAATGCCCCCTATCTCCTTGGGAATACGTCTGGGACCCTTAGTCTCCTATTTAATATTATTTGTCTTTAAGTGTACTATAACCCCTTAAACTTCTGCCCATCTTTTATGAATCACCCTGTATATATATATATATATATATATATATATATATATATATATATATATATATATCAACTTTTGAACGGAGGGTGGTTTCGGGATCTGGGGATCATGATCGATGAAAATATACCAAAATTTTTTGAAATCGCTTTCCTCCGAACGGCTGCAATAGGTAGCTTTTTGTAATGAAAGCTACCTAAAAGGATTTTATTGTGAATTTTTAATTGTTGACAGCTGCTATAACGAAAAATGTTTAAATTTGATAGGAAATTGCAGTTAAATTGGTTGTTTTTTATTAATTAAAAGTTAACTACAAATTATTTCGATTTCGTATTGCTGTAGTTGCCGCGGCCGTATTTTAATGCACACGCACGTAACATTTCACAATTCTGGCTTCCAAACTGTGAATTTGTATAGCTTTATAGACAGACAGATACACAAATTTCCATTTTTATATTTTAGATAATAGAAAAACCACAGCCTTAGCAAGATTACATAAAAAAAAAAAAAAAAAAAAAAAAAAAAAAAAAAAAAAATTATTCGTATAAATTTCAACAAAAGTAAGATAATTTTCCCACCAAACTAATAATATTCATCCATTGTAAGAAACACAATAGAGGTTCTAGCACATAAAAATAACATACCGGGTGTCCTAAAAAGGACTGACTGATTTTAAAATTCAATAACTTGGAAACGGTGACAGATATTTTAAAAAATCTTGCAGGAGGGTTATGCATGAGGTCAAAAGTTTTTTTACACTGATTTTTTATTTTAGTTGGAATTACAAACAATAGATGGCGCTGTAAGCAATAAGCGCTAATACAGGCTCGACTTTTTGGCCTTTCTCTTCTTCCATGCGGAAAAAGGAGATTAAAATGTATTGAGTGGGTCCCGAAGTGCCAAAAATCAAGCCTGTATTTAGCGCCTATTGCTTACAGCGCCATCTATCGTTTGTAATTCGAACTAAAATCGAAAATCACTGTAAAAAAAACTTTTGATCTCATGCATAACCTTCCTGCAAGAATTTTTTAAATATCTGTCACCGTTTGCAAGTTATTGAATTTTAAAATCAGTCAATCCTTTTTAGGACCCCCGACTCAGCTTACGAAAACTGTGGCCCGAGCTACTCAAGGGTTTAGAAAATAGAAATAAACATCCAAGTAAAATAAAACGTAACATGCGTTACATGAAAAACTGAATGATGGCGTAACAGTTCATTGCATCATAGACCGTACAATTTCAGAGTATCATTATTTATTTGTTTAGAAAATGACCCTGGACGAGTTGAAACATGTCAACAGTCAATTAAATTATTTCACTGTTTAAAGTTTTAATCTTGCACCTTTTTAGCAATTAGAAATAATATATTATTACAAGGTGTTAATTTTTTACATATTTAAATAAAATAGTGTAAAAATTAAGAATTATCTTCCGACATGAAAAAAAAAATCATAATCATGGAGAAAAAAATAAATAAGCAATTAACTTTTTTTGTTCCGAAGTTTCAAAAATGTAAAATGTTGTTATTTTTGCTAATTACAAAACAAGAATTTCGATACTTTAATAATACCGTCTCTAATATTATCCTTTATTTTTCAAAGTATATGACAAAAGTTTTCTAAAGAAGCATTGAAAAAAAAATACATTTCACGCAGCGTAATTACCTTTTTTACATCTTTAACCTGAACCTTATTAAATTATTTTTTTTTCTATAGAATATGTCATTTTTTCAGATTATGCAGCTGATTTATTTTATGGCATAAAAATGTCTTTACATAATGTAAAACGATATTAAATAAAATGCTGTTTATCAGCTATTTTTATGCAGACATTTATGAGGACGGGGATATTTTTAATGAAAATGTTATAGACAACTAATGTTACTTATTAACCCTAGAACTACCGAAAATTTTACTCAAGTTTTATAAAAATATTACACATCAGAATTCTTATTTAAAACTATTGAACTTATTTACTTAACTCATTATTGTCTGGTTTACATATTTAGTTTATTTTAAAGAAATTTCTGGTTAGAATAAATATTTCGAATGTACCCATCGGGTCCATTGGACCCGTCTGGTAGACGGAGGGTTAATATGATACTGAAACTATTTTTGTAGTAAACTTTATTTTATTAAAGTGGTTTATTTAACTCAACCTGGTTTTTAGATGCGTTCGTAATTACATATATACGTAGCATCTATAGTCGTGGTTCAATCCGTCCGTCTGTCTGCATATAACAGCGCAAAAACTACCAAAGCGAAGGGTTTGAAAATTAATATTTATAAAAGTTACAGAATTTTATCGAGCCATTTCTATTAATATGAAAATCGAATCAAAACTTAAAAAGATATTAATAAATGTTTTCTTCATTCTGTTAAATCCTATCATACTTAACTAATTTAATGCTATCCCGCGGTAGGTAATGATTCTAGATTGCCTTAGTGATTACGTCCTATTTAAGATGTAGTCCTATTATTTGCATATTACGGAATTCAATATATATAATCGTAATAAATTTTGTATTCACGCATTTTTGGATAAGAGTGCAACAGCTACACTGTAAAAAAAAAAAAAAAAAAAAAAAAAAAAAAGAATCTGTAAAGTTACTAAAATTTTTCTAGGAAACCGGGATTCCTAGAATTTTTTATGTAATGGCAACAACAAACATTCATGTCACAGATACACTTTTGCACCGTAAATAAAAAATCTGTAAGGTTACTAAGAATTTCTTAAGAAACTGGGATGCCCAGAACTTTTTATGTAACTGCAACCCGAGTTACAGATAAAATTTTAGTAAGATTACTGTTATTTTAGTAGATTAATTTGTAAAGCTGCATATTTATGTAGCTTTACAAAAACTAGTTTTGTAGATTTACTTCTTTTTACCCGACTGCCAAGAAGGGTTATGTGTTTGACACGTATTTGGGTATGTGGATTTCTTTATACCCTCGAAACATCCCAACGGCTGGATGGATTTTAAAGAATGATGACTCTATCAATTCGTCTTAACCGTCCGATGGTTATAGACTAAATTTTGTTTTTCTAAATTCAAAATTGGCGGCCGTAAAATACAAAATGGCGGTAGAGACAAAAAAAAAAAAGATTTTTACGCACCATATTCAGTGGAATATCATTGGATAGGTCTTTCAAAATGAAGACGTTGAATGTTTCATTGAATATTTTACAGTCAGAAACTCCGTTTAAATATTATACGACCTGGAAAATGTGTAGGTAAGATCTCTAGCTTTATTGCAACTCTAACCTTCATAGACATCTATTGGCCTCATCAAAACTGTGTTTATAGATAGGAACTAACAATTAAACACAACTTAAAAATCATCAATAAAAAAATAGGTAAGCAATATAAAAAATAGTTTCACATTGATGAGAAATAATTAATTAGTCTTTTTTTACGCATTCAGTTTTTTTGATTTTTTAAATTTTGTACAGTGCACAGACAAAATTTTAGTAAGCATTAAACTTTACATGTGTAGAATTCCAGATTTTTTTTACAGTGTATTACACCAAGATCTGAATAAAAACTAGTTATAGTACGAACGTAACTCATTTGCCACATTTGACGTACAATTTATCACTTGTTGTATATAAAGATGGAATTTCACAATGTCTTTTTAACCCACTTACTGAAATGCTAGAATTATAAAAGTTACGTACATAGGTGTATTTCAATGACAATACAACATTAAAAAAATTTTACAACCTAATTATAAATTAATAGCACTTATATTTAACACTTATTTTTAAGGTATTTTTCAATTAGCCCGCACAGGGTATAGGGGTAAGGGGAGGTGCATAATTTGAAAGAGTAGTCAAAGGGTTTTCTAATGACATATTACATGATGAAAGTATGAAAAAAAATTAAAATGCGCCCCCAGGTGGGGGTGGAAAATTGGCGGGCGGGGAAGCGAGGTTCATAATAGGTATAAAACAATATGTTAGTATTCGATTGCAACTGAATCTGTGAATTTCAAAGCAATCGGTGTAGAACTTTCTGAGATTAGCGATTTTGTACAAACGAACATTTACATTTTTAATTATATAGATTAAACATGGCAAATTAAATTTTGAATTAACTATCTGTATGTTTTCCATATATATATATATATATATATAAACCTAGTAAAAGATGATATTTAGCCTGAACTAGCGCATCCCTCTCCCCCCTCACAGAACAAGAAGAATATAACTATTTGTAAAAAAAATAAAACTAGGAAAAAACAGGCCTCAGTGGCAGTGGGTTATATTTCAAAAGCAGCCGAGCATTCAAAAAAGAATATATATATATATATATATATATATATATATATATAACCATTAATTAAACATTACTGACCACCAACAAAAATTGTGATAGTATGAATAAATTGACAACAATAGAGTTTCCCCAAACACACTGAATGGATACCAAAAACATAATATACAAGTTGCTGTGTATGAAATAATGTCCCTTGTACTATATAACAAGAATTAATATGGAAGAAAAAAAGAAGAATATGGATTTCGATAAAAATAATTTAAAAGCTTATATATTGAATTACGTTATCAAGAGTACAGAATTCAATTATATAAGCAAATTAGTCGTTTTCTGTGAGAAAAAAAGCTAAAAGCTGAAATTTTTTTTCTCCTGTACTCTAATGACTAAAAATAACCAAGGGAATAGTTTCAAGATGAAAACAGAATAATATTAAATGCTATGAAATGGAAAAAGCAATACAACCTTTTAAATATTTAATTTATAGCAAAGAAAAATAGTAATATTACACAACATACCTAATAAAATCCCAGGTTTTTTTTTATCCAAATACATTCCTGCACATGCTGTCCAATACATTTACATATTTAACTCGGAGCAAAGAATAAGTGATTGACACGCATATTTCTAAAGTGGTTAAACTTTTCTCTTGCATTTCCGAAATGCAGAATCTAAATTTTGAAGAAAAAAAAATAAACTCCAAAATTTTAATAATGTAACGTGCCTTTGCTTTCCATTTACCACAACAAATAATAAATCTTGCTATATCTATAATGCAAAATTTAGTATAACATGACTTATCTACATAAATTATGCAATAAAATTTGTCCTCAAAAAATACTGCTAAAAAATACTCAGGCAACGTAGATTTCTTTTAGTAGATACTCAGCAAAATTTTTATTAAATTCTTTTTCTTTCTGCTGATTATGTCGCTTTTATCAAATGCACTGCAGACTTCATTAATGACATTAAAAAAATCGTTATGCATGTGGGAAAAAAAACAAATCTGCTAGTATCAGCTATTTATTTTAACATACGTATAAGATAGTAGGTATTTTTAATGAAATTTTCTGCCATTTATAGGGCAAATTTTGCCTATTTATGTGGTATTGAGAACGTATGAGAAACACATTTTATTTTGCTTACACTTAGTTTTCCAGAATAATATTTAAGCTTCTTGGAGTTAAATTTGGAAAAGAAAATTTAATATTTTAATTAAAAAACTCTTTCTGTTTTAGAATGCTTAAATTTTAAAATTAATCACATTTGGATAAAATTAAATGATAATCCAGACATTTAAGGGGTCTCAGGACTCTTAAAGCTTTAAAACTTTCGAAATTTAAATTTTCTTACATGTTAAACCACAATCTTTTCTGAACATTTTGATATAATTATTTCCTTGAAATTCCCATTAGAACAGAAGTTATGGATTTTAGAATTTTACCCCCTCAATAGCTGAAGCGCGTTTCCGAAACTTTGAAGTCACTTTTCGCCAAATGACGTTTTTAGCCATAATGCGCAGGATATCTCAAAAACTTCTGAATATCTTTTCATGAATTTTTCAAAACATATGTTTCATGTTAGCCTGTATAATTTGAACCTAAAATTTTCTTTTTATTGATTAAAAAAATATTATTTTTGGGCGATTATACTTTTGAATTTTTCAAAATTTTGTGTTAGCTAAATGCAACTTTTTATTAAATATATAGATTGCTTTTGATGCAAATTTATTTAGGTTCAGGTTAATTATTATATTCTGAAGTGTAAGAAGGCACCAAAATTTTCATTCTAGTTGCAATATTTATTTTGTAATCCTGCACGTAAGCTGTTATACCGATTTTCTGCTAGTTAAATATCTGGCAATTTGGAACCTCCTATAAATGCTAATTCTGCATCTTGAAAATTTTTAAATACATGAAATGAAAGAACATACTTATATCTTTCATCCCTATAAAAGTTGTGTTTTAAAATCATTTACATTTTAAGATATTAAATGTTGAAAATGGTCTCTTTTTTTTCCCCTTTTCCAATTTTAAGAGTCTTGAGGCCACTAAGTTACGTAACAAAAACCATTGATAAGTTTCAGTCACAGCCTTCAGAACACCTTCATAGTTTTTACATATGTAGCATGACGAACGTACGTAAAAACTATAACGATTTAGTGTTAAAAGTGCTTCCTGACAGAAAGTAAATCAAAATAGTATATTTGAAATAAGTTAACCATAAAGCTATGTAATTAATGCTGCTCTGGTGCTTTATTTGAAATTATTTTTTAAACTTTTCACTTTTTCGGCTTATATTACAAAAGCTGGAACATGAAAAGTTATTCTTTTATAGCGAAATGTATGACTAAAAAGATGACGCAGACAATTTTGCAAGCAAAGAATTTTTTCAACCGCTGTTTAATGTTGAAATCAGTCAAGATAGCACAGTTAAATAAGTTTAGAAAATAGAAACTATGCATGGCAATTTAACCATCTTTTACAGGTACATGCTTAACAAGATTGTATTGTATAGTGTCCAATCTTTTTTTTAATATTTGTTTAAACTTTGAGGGGTTTTTTTTTAAATTTCTAATCAAATTTCATTATCTAATTTGAGATTTAATTCCCTTCTTGAAATTGCATTTTTTATCTACTGTTGCTAGTTATTAAAATGTTCAAATAAAAATCTTTGCAAGACCTTTTCAATTATAATACTATATTTAGACGCGAATATTAACAAGTTTGAAATTACACGTCAAACGTGGCAAATGAGGTGCGTTCGGACTATAACGTGTTTTATGAATATTTTTTGCATCGCATATTGTACTGAATGTACATTTTAGTGCCCTTCATAAGTGCATATGAATTTCATTCTGTTCGAAAGGTTGTAACATCATTAAAATGTACTTGAAATATATATATTTTTTTCCATTGGTCGTAATGTAACGGAAAAAGTTTGGCTGTCCATGTAATTAAACTATATATCCGATTTTCATAAAATTTGAAATGATTCAACAAAATTTTGCAACAATTATGTATTTAAAATTTAAGACCATTCGGTTGGGTAGATTTTGCTCTGTTATATGCGGACGGACAGACAGATTGACGGACCGAACGACGACTATAGGTGCTACGTATTAATTTCAACCGCACCTAAAAAGAAAGAAAACTTCAAGTTATTTAAATTTTTACATGCGAAAATCATTTAATGGTGAAAATTACATAACTTTTAAAACAATGCATGTAAAAGGCCATATTTTAAGCGATTTTGTTATATCTTAATTTTAATAATCTGGGATCAGCGACATTTTCTACATCACCATTTTATACAATTTGATTTTCAGCTGTATATTTGATCTTATTTAATCAATCATGAAAACAGCTGTCAGCTGTCGCAAAAGCGGTGAACGCAACATTGGAAACCGGAAAATCACCAAGCAGCGTGAAATGAATGTAAACACAGTTACAGAAGATTTCAAGTGGTCGTAATAATATCGTTCAATCTTGCGTAAAACCCGACCAAATTAACACGTTTTTGGAGCCTTTGAGTTCTGGAAGGGTTTTAATGAGTGTAGCTCCTAGAAGGTATACCCCCTAGCATAGCTGCCAACAATTTACGCTTTTTTGTACCACAAACATTTTATAGTAAATCTTACCTTTTTAAATATCCGTAATCTACCGAATAAATAAGGCAAAAATTTCTATTAAATTTTTGTGGTACAAAAAAAGCGGAAGAGTTGTCAGCAATGTCCCCTGGTACATTAAAATTTGCTAAGCAAATTTATGTTTCTGGTCTCTGATCTCTGGTATAAAACATTTAAATAATCCTCAAACAAAAACCACTGAGCAAGGCAGCAAATATACATAAAAGGTGTTTTTTGAGAGGTATAGAAATTTAAAACGGAATAAAACACATAAAAATAATGTTGATGGCCATGATATTGGTTTTATAATCCCCTTAACGGTCGCATTAAAATACGGTTTAAAAATTCAAATTGCGTATTGGGACCCCTTTTTTGAAAAAGAAATATTCACCTTATTTAATGAGAGTTAAAATGATACCTTAATAAAGCCAATCACACTATCAAGCAGGACGGTCGTTCTGCCAAGCCAAGCTGAAAAAAAAAATGCTAACCTCGCCAAACAAACAAACGCCAAGAATAAAACGCAAGACACCGTAACTGCTTATTATACTGATGACAACTTCTCCATGTAAAATCAACCAAACATGCCAGCGTAAAATTTCCCATATCAAAAGAACCAATCATCGCAGAAAAATAAAACCAAAACCAGAAGGACCTAATGGAAAATATCTTCAATTTGAGACCAAATGCATCCTCATAAATTAATTATAAACAGAGATATAGATTTTTTAAAATAACGTCGAGATACTGAAAATGATCGATTTATTTTCTTCGTCACAATTTATGGTTCAATCAAGGTAGAGACTTAAATAATGGACATAAAAAAGTAAGGATTGCATTTTTGGACAGATATTTACTCAATCTACGTGCTTTTGTAAAATTCAGCTTTAAAAACACAAATTTTCTATTCTTAATTAGCGAAAAACTGTTAATTAATTTTAAAGTTTATAAATTATGCCAAACAGCGATAAACCCGCCAAATCATTTTAGAAGTCTTTTAAAATTTTTTATATTATCCTTTTGCATTGATTTCATCGAAGAAAACTATGGCCGAGATCCAGATAGATTTTTCGCTGTTAGCGAAATGAGTTTGACCAATCAGAAGCCAGAATGTTTGAGAATTTTTGCTGCTTCTGGATCCCGGCCTATGTCATAAAAGTTTTGAGTCATTTTCTTAGTGCCATGGATGAAGTGCAATGTTTACAGAAATTTAGGCTGGGATCCAGATGGATTTTTCGCTGTTAGCGAAACGAGATTCACCAATCAATAGCCTGCATTGCTGCAAACAGCGAAAAGTTCGCAAAAGTGCAAGCTTCTGATTAATGAATCTCGTTTCGCTAACAGCGAAAAATCTATCTAGATTGCGGCCAATTATGTTGAACACAATTTTGCATTTCCACATCCAGGAAGGGTATTGATGTCATAACAACAGTGCGTATTCGAAACTATTTAAGGCATTGATTCTGAACTCCTTTGCTATACATTTCAATATTAAAGAAGTTGTTGTTTCAATAGTTTTAGTACTTTTCTCTATTGCTCACTCTAAAACACGAATATCGAAATTTAACCAACAGCGCTCAGAAACTATAGCGCCTAGAATGTATAGTGTTGAAATAGGCTAACCCTGTAATACTTAAAAAAGCGCTAAAATATTGTATCCCTTAAATGTGCAATGATACTGCTGTAATATGCAGATCGCAGCGGCATCTGCAGGATATTTTCTACAACTGCAAGAAATTGCTAGTCTATACAATGTAATAATAGTAATACGAAAATCCCACAGATGTCGCTGCGATCGACACTTGAAATTTTAGCAGTATCGTCGCACATTTAAGGGATACAAATTTTTAGAACTGTTTGGATAGCATATTTCCACAATAGGTATTCTAGGCGCTGTATCAGAAACAACACCATAACAGAGAGCCTTTATACATAAGAGTGGTGATATATGCACAGGAGGCATGCTCATTTCAAGCTTTTGTCGAAAGTACGGCAATCCGCTTTCTTGAATAGAGGATATTCAATCTACGTTATGATCACATGGTCAAGGCAAGAACGTCTAGCGTAAAGAAGGGAAGGCTCCGTCTACGTAATGTAAATCCCCGCTAGCCAAGGAAACAGTTCATGGGAGAAAGCAGTAGTACCCTGTTAAAAATATCGTGAAAAATTACCTCTGTTTTTAAAGGCTATCTGTATTCTGACCAATGAGAACGCTTCATAGGCGTTTATGTAGCGTTCTCATTGGTCAGAAAATAGAGAACCTGTAAGAACCGAGGTAATTTTTCACGATATTTTTAACAGTGTAGTTTCCTGTTTCCCTTCTATCAGTTATAAATTCTTTGGGTAAATTACCGGTACCACGTGACTTTTTCAGCCTCGAACCCATATTTGGAATATCCTCCATTAGAAGATACGCGCAACGAGCCGTTAATTCCCAAATTGGCTCATCCGACCTCAGCAATCTGATCCTTTGTTAATATTAATATTTTGGATTACTTTACTGTGATTTTGATCAAATTTAACAAAATAAATCAATTTAAGTCATTATAATTGCATTCTGTTTTACATTACACTACTTCATAAGAAAATAAATATAATTATCTACTATATAAATATCAATTTTAGCCAATCAGATTGCTGGGCTCGGTTGAGCCAATTTGGGAATTAACGGCTCGTATACGCGCATGGACGATCTCTATTAGACTAGGGAAATAATTCAGCATGCATTAACCTGGCGATAATGGCATGCTCGTAAAGAACTTTAACGATTTGTTTTTATCACTTTTACCAATAAACATTTATTGGCCGTATGTCGCTACTTCGTTATAGAGACACACTTGTTCCTAATTAGATCCCGGCCTTAATGTATCAAAATACAGAGTTTGCTTTCTGTACTATTCCTGAGCTCAGTTGTAGCGTCTAGAAATATAGGCCGGTATTCAGGTACAATTTTGCAAACAGTGAAAAGTTAGCAAAAATTTTGGCTTCTGATTGGTCAATCTCGTTACGATAACACAGAAAAATCTACCTAGATCACGGTCACTGTGTGGAAACCGGCTATTCCAGTAATTCGTTAAAAAGTGCTAAAAATTGAATCCCATAAATATTGACAAATACTGAATGACAAATGTCGATAGGAGCAACATTTTCTAGATCTTCTCTGAGCGAAACATTTTCTTTTGAAATAGTTATGTTGGAATTACCATATGTCGCTGTAATCGACATTCGTCGTTCAGCCTCGTTCAACATTTATGGGATACAATTTTTAGCACTTTTTTAATAAACCGATTTTTAAACTATATCTTCTAGAAACTATAGCTCCGTTATAGCGTCTAGATTATATGTTGTAGAAATCGACTATCCCAGCAATACTTAAAAAAGCGCGAAAGTATTGAATCCCTTAAATGTACAACGATGTCGAATTCCAAACAGTCATTTGCATCGACATCTGCAGGATATTTTTTAAAGAAGAAAGAGACATGTGTAATGCACCGCTACAGCGTCTAGAATACATAATGTGGAAATTTGCTATCCAAGAACCGCTAAAAAGGTGTATCCCTTAAATGTGCACTGACGCTGAAATCCAGGGAGATTATCGCAGCGACATCTGCTATATATTTTCAAATTTCAAAGTAAACATCGTATTATTACAGCGGGTTTGACGCCAAGCACACAGGTCAAATGTAAGTTAATAAAACGTTTAAAAAAAATGTTACAGCGTCTAGACCAAATTGTCTTAGAAAATTGTGTAAAATATGGAAAGATGGTCGCCAAGCCCATCATGCATAATTAAAAAAAATTAATTTTCAGAAACACGTTATGATGTATTTAGTAAAGGAGAAAAGGCTTTCTATCAACGCATACTTAGGTACTCGACTTACATATGGTAAATTTTTAATAAAAAATGTTAAATAAGTACCATAATATTAGCTTGGAAATTTGATATCACACTATTTTTTAGCCACAACTTTCCCCTTTTTTCTTTTCTTTTTTTTTTTTGCTTGGCTTTTTTTTTGACTTTTGAAAAGTTGTTTTTTAGTAGATATCAGTTCTTTTTTTTAAACAGATTATATATAATTGAAATAATTCTACTCGCTAAAATTAGTCCTTGTATAGCCTTTATAAGTAGGGAACAAACACAATAGTATACACTTTGTTTACCTATCATTAATTTTTTAGAGTAATTAATAATTTAAAAGTAAGGAAAGTCAATTTCTTCTTTCAAAGTATCAGTCTTTCTCAATTTATATCGCCTTAAAATTTTCTATGAAGGATGAAAATTTAGTAAAAATCAAATAGAGTCAAAATAAAATATATATTTACAGTTAGTCTGTCAGTTAATTGTTTGTTCTAACTTTTTTTGCTGACGGTTTTGCAAAATAAATTTATCTTTACAAATACCTACGGAAAATCCGAAAATGAAGCCCCGCAGGCATCTAAAGAATCGAAGATCTGTCTAAAGAAGTAAATCTAGCAATTCTAGACATGATGATGAAACATTTCTGATAAAAAAAATCTAAAAATTTAAAGATATAAACTGTACATATAACTTCATCTTCATTTAGATCGTGTTATAGAGAAGAAAGAATAAATATGTAATTTTACTCAAGTCTGTTTATCCATACCTATTTGCATAAATGTGAGAATATAATTTCGTATAAAAATTCCCGTAAATTGATTATATTTAATAGTCTATTATTAAAGCCGCATAATCATTAGAATAAAATTTTTTTGCAGTTAAAAATTGCCTGAAATCTATAGTCTTATCGTTCGTCAAATTTGTTATATGTTTTTTTTAATACCCAGACACCTTTTCTAAACTCTGACCAAAGATCACAGAAATACTGAAATTATCCAAATACTTATACCTTTCTATCGTATTTCTTTTTTTGAGTGGGTGGAGGGGTGAGGAAGGGCGCTTAAGAACTTCGTTTTGTTCTTAGAATTCTGAATTAATCATTGAAAAGATCTGCCTACGTAAGTCTTGTTGCAGAATTTTCATTAGGTAAGAGTTGCATCAACTTATACATCATGTGAATATATTAAATTACTTTTGTAAAATACTAAATGGGAGCCATTGATATTTTCAGAGCATTTGCCTACATTTTAAACTTAAATTATTTACAACTATCCATTAATTTTCTATACGAATTAAAGAAGTCGTTGTTTCCATGGCAACTGTACCTTTCACTATTGCTTGTTTGTTTGTTTGTTTTATTGAACACATATATATCAGATCACGTGAGGATCACGGCGGGATTTGAACCCGCCCCCACCTACGTTCTCAAGCGATTAGCGGCGTGGTGTCTTATCCACTCAGCCACGGTGGGCCACTATTGCTTTATCTAATACCCAGATACTCAAATTTAACCAGCTGCGCTTAGAATCATGCTCATAACAGAGTACATTTATATGTAAGAGTGGTGACACATATGCACAAGTCGTGTACTCATATTCAAGTTTTTGTCCAAAGTACAGTAACTCCGTTTTCATTAATAGACGTGGAAGATTTCGATTAAACTAACCAAAAAAGTTTAAAAACATTGGCTTTCTGATTTGATTTTATTCAAAATCCTCTTAACCAACCAAAGTTAATGTCCGGGATCCAGAGTGTTTACTGCAAACATAAAAAAAGTTTTCAAAAATGCAGGCTTCTGATTGATCAATCTCATCGCGCTAATAGCGTGAAATCTATCTTGATCCCGGTCTATTCAACGTCCTTTAAATATTCGAGAAAGCCTTGACAAGTCAGGAAAGTATCACACAAAGCAGGCAAAACAAAGAAGAAAAATCATTCATTGGCTCGTTCATATCCACGAGCCAATGAATGATTTTGTTCCTTTGCTTTGCCTGCTTTGTGTGATGTTTTTGTGACGCGTGTCAAGACTTTCTCAAATATTTAAGGGGCGTTTGTTTATTTCACCACCATGAAGCTATGAAAGGAGAGGAGCAGACATGTCAATCTTCCCGTGTGAAAAACTACATAAAGAAAACGAGTTCTTTCCCCCCTCTTCTGCCCTTTTCTCTCTTGATTTTGACCGATAGCAGCCCATTTAGCAGTCTCCATAGCAAGATGCAGCTATATATGGCGGACGCAGGGGCGAGGGTGTTAGCGTGATCAATGACATAATAGGCCAGTTTATGACGTTTAAAAGTCACACGGAGTTGGATCATCTTTACACGATGATTAGTACAAAGCGGTGCGCCGATTTTTTTTGTGTCCATTGCCGTGTACAGATAATCAACTCCACACTTAGGAACAGCTTCAAATGACGTCATCTACTTCGAGGCAAACGAAAAAGGACAGGCTACCGCGGCGCTACAGCGTCTAGAATATATAGTGTGGAAATCCAATCAGTCGATCACAGCGATATCTGCAGGATATTTCCCAAAACTCCAAGACAATTTGGTCTAGACGCTGTAACATTTTTTTAAACGTTTTATTAACTTACATTTGACCTGTGTGCTTGGCGTCAAACCCGCTGTAATAATACGATGTTTACTTTGAAATTTGAAAATATATAGCAGATGTCGCTGCGATAATCTCCCTGGATTTCAGCGTCAGTGCACATTTAAGGGATACACCTTTTTAGCGGTTCTTGGATAGCAAATTTCCACATTATGTATTCTAGACGCTGTAGCGGTGCATTACACATGTCTCTTTCTTCTTTAAAAAATATCCTGCAGATGTCGATGCAAATGACTGTTTGGAATTCGACATCGTTGTACATTTAAGGGATTCAATACTTTCGCGCTTTTTTAAGTATTGCTGGGATAGTCGATTTCTACAACATATAATCTAGACGCTATAACGGAGCTATAGTTTCTAGAAGATATAGTTTAAAAATCGGTTTATTAAAAAAGTGCTAAAAATTGTATCCCATAAATGTTGAACGAGGCTGAACGACGAATGTCGATTACAGCGACATATGGTAATTCCAACATAACTATTTCAAAAGAAAATGTTTCGCTCAGAGAAGATCTAGAAAATGTTGCTCCTATCGACATTTGTCATTCAGTATTTGTCAATATTTATGGGATTCAATTTTTAGCACTTTTTAACGAATTACTGGAATAGCCGGTTTCCACACAGTGACCGTGATCTAGGTAGATTTTTCTGTGTTATCGTAACGAGATTGACCAATCAGAAGCCAAAATTTTTGCTAACTTTTCACTGTTTGCAAAATTGTACCTGAATACCGGCCTATATTTCTAGACGCTACAACTGAGCTCAGGAATAGTACAGAAAGCAAACTCTGTATTTTGATACATTAAGGCCGGGATCTAATTAGGAACAAGTGTGTCTCTATAACGAAGTAGCGACATACGGCCAATAAATGTTTATTGGTAAAAGTGATAAAAACAAATCGTTAAAGTTCTTTACGAGCATGCCATTATCGCCAGGTTAATGCATGCTGAATTATTTCCCTAGTCTAATAGAGATCGTCCATGCGCGTATACGAGCCGTTAATTCCCAAATTGGCTCAACCGAGCCCAGCAATCTGATTGGCTAAAATTGATATTTATATAGTAGATAATTATATTTATTTTCTTATGAAGTAGTGTAATGTAAAACAGAATGCAATTATAATGACTTAAATTGATTTATTTTGTTAAATTTGATCAAAATCACAGTAAAGTAATCCAAAATATTAATATTAACAAAGGATCAGATTGCTGAGGTCGGATGAGCCAATTTGGGAATTAACGGCTCGTTGCGCGTATCTTCTAATGGAGGATATTCCAAATATGGGTTCGAGGCTGAAAAAGTCACGTGGTACCGGTAATTTACCCAAAGAATTTATAACTGATAGAAGGGAAACAGGAAACTACACTGTTAAAAATATCGTGAAAAATTACCTCGGTTCTTACAGGTTCTCTATTTTCTGACCAATGAGAACGCTACATAAACGCCTATGAAGCGTTCTCATTGGTCAGAATACAGATAGCCTTTAAAAACAGAGGTAATTTTTCACGATATTTTTAACAGGGTACTACTGCTTTCTCCCATGAACTGTTTCCTTGGCTAGCGGGGATTTACATTACGTAGACGGAGCCTTCCCTTCTTTACGCTAGACGTTCTTGCCTTGACCATGTGATCATAACGTAGATTGAATATCCTCTATTCAAGAAAGCGGATTGCCGTACTTTCGACAAAAGCTTGAAATGAGCATGCCTCCTGTGCATATATCACCACTCTTATGTATAAAGGCTCTCTGTTATGGTGTTGTTTCTGATACAGCGCCTAGAATACCTATTGTGGAAATATGCTATCCAAACAGTTCTAAAAATTTGTATCCCTTAAATGTGCGACGATACTGCTAAAATTTCAAGTGTCGATCGCAGCGACATCTGTGGGATTTTCGTATTACTATTATTACATTGTATAGACTAGCAATTTCTTGCAGTTGTAGAAAATATCCTGCAGATGCCGCTGCGATCTGCATATTACAGCAGTATCATTGCACATTTAAGGGATACAATATTTTAGCGCTTTTTTAAGTATTACAGGGTTAGCCTATTTCAACACTATACATTCTAGGCGCTATAGTTTCTGAGCGCTGTTGGTTAAATTTCGATATTCGTGTTTTAGAGTGAGCAATAGAGAAAAGTACTAAAACTATTGAAACAACAACTTCTTTAATATTGAAATGTATAGCAAAGGAGTTCAGAATCAATGCCTTAAATAGTTTCGAATACGCACTGTTGTTATGACATCAATACCCTTCCTGGATGTGGAAATGCAAAATTGTGTTCAACATAATTGGCCGCAATCTAGATAGATTTTTCGCTGTTAGCGAAACGAGATTCATTAATCAGAAGCTTGCACTTTTGCGAACTTTTCGCTGTTTGCAGCAATGCAGGCTATTGATTGGTGAATCTCGTTTCGCTAACAGCGAAAAATCCATCTGGATCCCAGCCTAAATTTCTGTAAACATTGCACTTCATCCATGGCACTAAGAAAATGACTCAAAACTTTTATGACATAGGCCGGGATCCAGAAGCAGCAAAAATTCTCAAACATTCTGGCTTCTGATTGGTCAAACTCATTTCGCTAACAGCGAAAAATCTATCTGGATCTCGGCCATAGTTTTCTTCGATGAAATCAATGCAAAAGGATAATATAAAAAATTTTAAAAGACTTCTAAAATGATTTGGCGGGTTTATCGCTGTTTGGCATAATTTATAAACTTTAAAATTAATTAACAGTTTTTCGCTAATTAAGAATAGAAAATTTGTGTTTTTAAAGCTGAATTTTACAAAAGCACGTAGATTGAGTAAATATCTGTCCAAAAATGCAATCCTTACTTTTTTATGTCCATTATTTAAGTCTCTACCTTGATTGAACCATAAATTGTGACGAAGAAAATAAATCGATCATTTTCAGTATCTCGACGTTATTTTAAAAAATCTATATCTCTGTTTATAATTAATTTATGAGGATGCATTTGGTCTCAAATTGAAGATATTTTCCATTAGGTCCTTCTGGTTTTGGTTTTATTTTTCTGCGATGATTGGTTCTTTTGATATGGGAAATTTTACGCTGGCATGTTTGGTTGATTTTACATGGAGAAGTTGTCATCAGTATAATAAGCAGTTACGGTGTCTTGCGTTTTATTCTTGGCGTTTGTTTGTTTGGCGAGGTTAGCATTTTTTTTTTCAGCTTGGCTTGGCAGAACGACCGTCCTGCTTGATAGTGTGATTGGCTTTATTAAGGTATCATTTTAACTCTCATTAAATAAGGTGAATATTTCTTTTTCAAAAAAGGGGTCCCAATACGCAATTTGAATTTTTAAACCGTATTTTAATGCGACCGTTAAGGGGATTATAAAACCAATATCATGGCCATCAACATTATTTTTATGTGTTTTATTCCGTTTTAAATTTCTATACCTCTCAAAAAACACCTTTTATGTATATTTGCTGCCTTGCTCAGTGGTTTTTGTTTGAGGATTATTTAAATGTTTTATACCAGAGATCAGAGACCAGAAACATAAATTTGCTTAGCAAATTTTAATGTACCAGGGGACATTGCTGACAACTCTTCCGCTTTTTTTGTACCACAAAAATTTAATAGAAATTTTTGCCTTATTTATTCGGTAGATTACGGATATTTAAAAAGGTAAGATTTACTATAAAATGTTTGTGGTACAAAAAAGCGTAAATTGTTGGCAGCTATGCTAGGGGGTATACCTTCTAGGAGCTACACTCATTAAAACCCTTCCAGAACTCAAAGGCTCCAAAAACGTGTTAATTTGGTCGGGTTTTACGCAAGATTGAACGATATTATTACGACCACTTGAAATCTTCTGTAACTGTGTTTACATTCATTTCACGCTGCTTGGTGATTTTCCGGTTTCCAATGTTGCGTTCACCGCTTTTGCGACAGCTGACAGCTGTTTTCATGATTGATTAAATAAGATCAAATATACAGCTGAAAATCAAATTGTATAAAATGGTGATGTAGAAAATGTCGCTGATCCCAGATTATTAAAATTAAGATATAACAAAATCGCTTAAAATATGGCCTTTTACATGCATTGTTTTAAAAGTTATGTAATTTTCACCATTAAATGATTTTCGCATGTAAAAATTTAAATAACTTGAAGTTTTCTTTCTTTTTAGGTGCGGTTGAAATTAATACGTAGCACCTATAGTCGTCGTTCGGTCCGTCAATCTGTCTGTCCGTCCGCATATAACAGAGCAAAATCTACCCAACCGAATGGTCTTAAATTTTAAATACATAATTGTTGCAAAATTTTGTTGAATCATTTCAAATTTTATGAAAATCGGATATATAGTTTAATTACATGGACAGCCAAATTGAGAAAGACTGATACTTTGAAAGAAGAAATTGACTTTCCTTATTTTTAAATTATTAATTACTCTAAAAAATTAATGATAGGTAAACAAAGTGTATACTATTGTGTTTGTTCCCTACTTATAAAGGCTATACAAGGACTAATTTTAGCGAGTAGAATTATTTCAATTATATATAATCTGTTTAAAAAAAAGAACTGATATCTACTAAAAAACAACTTTTCAAAAGTCAAAAAAAAAGCCAAGCAAAAAAAAAAAGAAAAGAAAAAAGGGGAAAGTTGTGGCTAAAAAATAGTGTGATATCAAATTTCCAAGCTAATATTATGGTACTTATTTAACATTTTTTATTAAAAATTTACCATATGTAAGTCGAGTACCTAAGTATGCGTTGATAGAAAGCCTTTTCTCCTTTACTAAATACATCATAACGTGTTTCTGAAAATTAATTTTTTTTAATTATGCATGATGGGCTTGGCGGCCATCTTTCCATATTTTACACAAATTTCTAAGCAGACAAGCTCGTAATATGTTTGCATTATTAAGAATTTTGAACTTCTAGTTTTGGCTACAGACAGATAAATTAAGAAAGTCTTTTATTTTGAAGAAAAAAAAAATTGATTTTTACTGCTTTAACTAATTAATTAACCCCCTCCGAAAAAAGAGAATCATAAGATAAAACCTGAAGTTACTTCAACTTTATTTTAAGACACAAATTTCTAGGCACTCATTTCCATAAATTAAAAGCATAAAATGTTTGCTTTAGCAACAATTTTGAATTTCCGATCTTAACAATGTACTTGTGTGCTTAGAAAATTGTGTAAAATATGGAAAGATGGTCGCCAAGCCCATCATGCATAATTAAAAAAAATTAATTTTCAGAAACACGTTATGATGTATTTAGTAAAGGAGAAAAGGCTTTCTATCAACGCATACTTAGGTACTCGACTTACATATGGTAAATTTTTAATAAAAAATGTTAAATAAGTACCATAATATTAGCTTGGAAATTTGATATCACACTATTTTTTAGCCACAACTTTCCCCTTTTTTCTTTTCTTTTTTTTTTTGCTTGGCTTTTTTTTTTACTTTTGAAAAGTTGTTTTTTAGTAGATTTTATAATACTGGTGGGAATCAATGAATCTGAATAAAAGACACAGCCCGTGAATATCACGGGAGGAACAATTAAGGGGTTAAATAAATGATTTTATGCCATTAGTGTTTAAAAATAATTTCGGGCATATGAGCGCTACGGCTGGCTCGAATTAAACGCAATTTAGAAGTCCAATTTTCCACCACTTTATCGATCAGCTGTGGAAGTATAACAGCAATAACACGGTGAATGTTGATTTACAAGTGGTCCGACGTCGGTGGTTTATCGGCGTAGATCAGCGACTTTACTTATTCCCACAGAAAATAATCCATTGGTGTGAGATCGCATGGCCGTGGAGGCCAGTTCACAAGCCCATTACGCGAAATCATGCGCTCACCGAGTTTCTCCCACAATAAACTGATGGTGTTTTGCACAATTTGTGAGCGTTTTTCTGGCATAAAGCTATTCCTGGTGAAATAGCAAAACATGCTGATATGATATAAATCATCTGTTAGCTGTGAAATTGACTGTAACTACAAACAGCGTTGACAATTTCAATATCACACCTCTAAAAAAAACACCCTTTATTTTTTAACACAATCAGAACAGTGAATACCACTCAGGTTCTAGTTTATACAAAAATAAACAAAAAGTAATGATTAATTCATAAGAAATTCTTTAATTTTCCAAATAGCAACACCCACATTTGACACCACATTTAAGCTCATTTAATGAAGACAGTATGATAAAAAGAATAGTTTATATAATTTTAGTAAAGTCTTGATAGAGTTAGAAGAAGTAAAAGCTTCAAGATGCGAAATTGACAAATTTTATTCAATGACTTCCCCCAAAAAATCCATTATATATATATTTTTTAGTTCCTATTCTTTTTGGTAGATCCTCACATACAGATATGCAAGAAAATATGTTAGGGCTTTACCCATAAAATTAGAAAAATGTTAATTACCTACATGTTAAATAGTTAAAAACTACTTTTAACAACTATTTATTTCGAATCCTGAAATGACTAATTATAGTCCAGGCAATAGAGACCGTATAGGGGCTCTACCTAGCAAAATTCATGGTAGTTCTGGAAAAAGGCTTACTATATGTTTTTTGGGTCACTGAATCCGAATTTTTAACTTCCCACAAAAATTTCCCCCGGCAACTCCCCCAAACTTTGGTAAAATGCCCCAAAAAGGTTTTTATTAGAAAAATTAATTTTTTTTTTATTGGTTTAGGGGGAAAATATCTAGAAATTCAGACAGTAGACAAAATTGAAACAAATTAGATACATGACATTCTGACTTAGGATGAAGGGGAAAGGTGTATCTGCCTCGGAACATGCGCGCGGTGCTGCGTGAACTAAGTTGCGCAATTCCACTTAACCACTCACACGTTTACATTCGCCCTCCCTCTCCCCAACGAACTTTCTCTCTAAGGCTTACTTTAAGTTTTTTGGGTCGCTGAATCCGAATTTTTAACTTCCCCCAAAATTTCCCCCCGTAACCCCCCCCCCCACACCCAAATAGTTATTTTTAACTTAAATTTCTTATTGATTTAGGGGAAAAGCATTACGAAATTCAGCAACTAGACAAAAATTGCAACAAATGGGAAATATGACATTATGACGTAGGATGAACGGGGAGGGGGAGGGCTGCCTCTGAACATGCACTGCGGCGCTACGTGCACTAAGTTATGAAGTCCAGGCAATAGGGGATTTTACCTGGCAAAATTAATACTAGTTCTGGATTTCTACTCACTTTATGTTTTTTGGGTCGCTGAATCCGAGTTTGTAACTTCCCACCAAAATTTCACCCGGCAACTCCCCCCAAAAATAGATTTTTTGAAAAAATTTGGTTTTTGGAAAAGCGTGCGGGGAATGTTCCGAGGCAGCCCTCTCTCTCCCCGTTTATCCTACGTCATAATGTCATATATCCTATTTGTTGCAAATTTTGGCTAGTTTCTGAATTTCGTAATGCTTTTCCTATAAAACAATAAGAATTTTAAGTTAATAACAACTATTTGGGGTTTTTTTGTGGGGGGGGGGGGAATTTTGAGGGTAAGTTAAAAATTCGGATTCAGCGACCCAAAAAACTTAAAGTAAACCTTATAAGAAAAGTTCGGAGGGGAGATGGGAGGGCGAATGTAAGCACGTGAGTGGTTAAGTGGAATTGCGCAACTTAGTCCACGCAGCAGCGCGTGCATGTTCTGAGGCAGATCCCCCTTCCCCTTCATCCTAAGTCATAATATCTAATTTGTTGCAAATTTTGTCTATTTTCTTAATTTCTAGATACTTCTTTAAAAAATTGATATTTTAATAAAAACCTTTTTTGGGGAGATTTTACCAAAATTTGGGGTGTTGCCGGGGGAAAGTTTTGTGGGAAGTTACAAATTCGGATTCAGCGACCCAAAAAACATAAACTAACCCGATTTCCAGAACTACCATTAATTTTGCAAGGTAAAATTCCCTATTGCCTGGACTATTAGGGAAGATATTTAATAACATAAAAAAATATTTTTTGTAATTTAGAGTATTTAGCAGCTTTTATTAAGAGTATTTATACTAATTTCAAATGCTAAAAGGTTTTTAATCTTTAAAATCAGTAAAAATACTTTTATTTCGACTGCTGACATGTTTCGACTCATCCCGAGTCATTTTCAAAACAAATAAATAAAACTATTCTAAATTTGCACGGTCTATGAAACGCCTTCATTCAGTTTTCCACGTATTCTTTCATACTACAAGTTATTTTTTATTTTACATGGACGTTTATGTTATTTTTATTTCCATAACCATTGAGTAACTCGAGCCATATATTTGGTAAGCGAAATGATGCTGCATCGTTACATATTGATTTTTTGCGAGTTACAATCTCTATGATTTCCCTTATAATGGATGGATAGACTGGATGGGGTAATTATTTTACTGTTATTGAAATTTATTTGGATGATTTCTTCTTGATAAAATCTTGCTAGGGCTGTGGTTTTTCTATTATATTTAATATCAGCTATATGCTCATTTTTTCTATACTTAAATTTCGAACTCGGGGTGAGTCGAAATAAGTCAGCAGTCGGAGAAAACGTATTTTTACCGGTTTTAAAGTTTTAATTTACGCCTTTTAACATTTCAAATTACACTGCTCAAAACAATTAGGGGAGCATATGGTTTTAACGAAATTACGCAAATATTTACACTGATAAGTAACTTAAAATAAAACATCCATAATTTAAAGTGCTGTAGAAAACAGGTAATGAAAACTTCACATGTAAATTAAAGTTTATGACGTCAAAAACTGGAAAATGGAGATAAGTGGAGAGATCAGGATTTTGCAGAAACGTCTGTTTCACTGCCTCAGTTGTAAAATTCAACTGCTCAGCTTGTGTTTTGAAGAAAGGTGACTTGAAAATTTCACAACAGCATGATTTACCGCAATCCATGGCTTGGCGTGCTATCGGGACAGTTGAATTTGGGGAAACACAACGAAGTGTAGTGGACGCTGTTGAAGTCGCAAGAAGTGTCCATAAAAGGCTGTGGAATCGATTCCAAGACACATGGAATGGTAGACGTCGACAAGTGCAAGGTCGAAAATGTGCTAACACAGAATCTGATGACCGATACATCCTGTTAACAGCTCCTCGAGACGGAACGAGCAATGCTATTCAGCTACTAACACATTTGTTCTTGGCCAAAGGACGAAGGATGTCCAGCCAAAAGTCCGAAATAGGCTTCATCAGGGCACGTAAGCCAATGGTCTGTATTCCGTTGACCTCAAGCCACTGTACGGCCCAGAGAAGGTGGGGAACTGAACATCGAGTTTGGGGGCAACGTTGATGGAGTCAAATTCTGTTTACAGACGAGTCCCGATTCAGTCTGGATGTGACATCTGATGTGTTTTGGCATGGAGAGAAAGAGTCACTCAAAATAATACCACATTCGTTAGTGAAAGATCACATTACAGACGAGGTGGGTTGATGCTATTAGCTGCACTCAGCATAGGTGGACGTACGGGCCTGCATATAATTCGGTATGGCACTTTGACGGTCCGAAGTAATACAAGCAAAATACTGAGACCTCCTGTCGTATTTTATGTTGCAGTAATTAGTGATTTCTTTTTTTCCATGCATGATAATGCCAGACTTCATACAGTTCGTCTTGTGGAAAACATGCTTGAAGCTAAAACAATACAGCGTATGGAATGACCAGCGTGCTCTTCTGACCTAAATCCGATCGAACATGTTTGGGACATACTCAGACGACGCATTACTGTGAGACCGAGGCCTCTATTTACTGTCCGGGACTTGGAGATTGCAATTCTTGGGCAGTAGAACAGTAGTCCCCAAATTCTTATCTATAACCTCATCGCATCCATGAAAAACAGATGTGCAGCAGTCTTAGCTGTTCGAGGAGACCACACGCCATATTAAAAATCTCGCATCATTTCTAAACAATACTTTTGTTTTATCATTTATATGAAACCAAATTGTTGCCCTAAACCATCTTTTCATGTTCTTTTCATCTTTTCAAAGAATAAAAGCTCCCTTACATTTTTTTTGTCTTTTTTTATGTATTGCTCATTGATACACGTGTACTATCCATTTTATGCCCATACATGGCGGTCTTGCACCGTTCTCTTCACGTTTTTACTTACGCCCCTATTTTTTTTGAGCAGTGTATTATATTATTATAAGGTAATTTGCTACATATACACAATCAAAACATTTTTGAAAAAGGAAATATATTTTACTGCATCATCGAGTTCAAAAATCAATACTTTTGTACCCGTTTCCATTATTGTCTTATTATTTCATTTCTTTATCTATATTTCACAAACAAAAATTCTTAAAATATTTTTATGTGGACTGTTTGATGAGCAATTTATCAAAAGAGCTTTCGCTCGTAAATTCATGAAATATTTATCTCAGAAATGCATTAGCTGCTGAAGTAAATTTTTTTACACATAAAATTTCTATACAATGTGTATTAAAACGATATCATTTTCTAATTCAGCGCTGCAATTATTTTTTCGAGAAAGCATTGTTTCTCCAAAGAGAAAAAAAAACACAGATATTTTTAGATAAGCTTTTAACGTTTTTTTTATTTATTTATTTCTATATAAATCATTCAAACCTTTTATTAATATTATTATTTATCTATAAATTCAATCCCGACCGATTTATCTTTCTTTTTTCTTTTTGATTTTGCTTTCAATTGTCTTTTCATCACAATGTCATGAAAGGAATAATAATGTATTTGTTTATATATATACTAGAAAATATGATTTAGAATTTTTTATTTCATTTATATTTTTATTTATTTATTTATTTATTTATTTATTTTGAAGTTTTTAAACTGTAATACAAAGCAATAAAATGTTTTTTTAAATTATTCTTTAACATAAAAAATGCATTCATTTTATGATTTACAAAATTATCTGGACAACGGGATCCAAACCGAAGTTGTCGGATTATCGAACGTAGGTGAAAACTGTACTTTTTAAATTGAAAACTCTAACATATTTCTTTTATATTTAATATACACTCATGTTTAAAATTAACCTGATGCTTGTGTACAGCTCATTTCTGCACACAGGAGAACCCGTTTAGAATGGTGCATAGATCATCGAATTTGGGCCAGGGATCAATAGGGGACCGTTCTATTCACTGATAACTCCCTGTTCATGCTAAGCACTGATTCTCGACGTACTTTTATTTGTAGAATACCAGTGTGATGTCAATCACATATAATTGTTTTAAATTCCGTAGGAAACATTAATTATTAAACTACATGGCTATTAATCAGACACTCATTTCCTTCGGAAAAAGAATCCATTTTCTATCACTAAACATGCTTTTTTTTAGTATTTTCTTTTTAAATCTAAATGAAACGCAGATATATGTATTGCAAATTATTTAGCAACCGTTCCATATTTTGTAAATAAAAGCATTCGATTTCCCTGCGATATACTATTCTTTAGATTATTTAACGCGATAATATTAATTTTGTAGCTAATAAATAACGTAATTCACGGATCCGTTTAGCAGTAATCATAAATAACTTCTAATTTTCTTTTAAGAAAACATTTCATAAATCAATAAGAATTATTTAATTTGTCAGGTTTTACAGAATCATTTTTCATAAGCTCAGTCTAAATGATTTAATGAAAATATTATTATATTGTTTGATGAGATAATAATAAATATGTCATTAGATTTATCTTACTTAGGTTTTCATTTTTCACTAAATTGCGTTTTATTTTTATATTTTTGGTGAAATATTGGCGATTTTTATCTTACGTATTTCAGTTCAACAAAACTCGAATACACGTCTGTGTCGTGGCAGAAGATACTACAAAATTGTGTTATGTAACAGTGACACCTCGCTGCTTTTAAATTTCTAACCAGCCTTATGGCTGGTAACATGTATGAAACATCAATAAACAAACATCCAGTTGAGCGTAAAGGACTTGCGGTTTAATTATTCCTCTTGATTTTCTATGTTTGCAGCTTTGATTCACACACGGGATCCGAACTCAGAAGTTGGGTTCATATGAACGTAATGTACTCGACTGATGTTTTTACGTCCATCTAAAAATTTGAATGTACGGTGGGTTTCTCCCCCACCATAGATAGTCTGGGCGGGCAAGGGGCGCACACCCCTCCATATGTTCGGCAAAGGTTCTGTGATTGGTGCGTGGTGTAGCAATGATATCTTGGTACCCTATGTTCACCTTTGCAGGGATGAAGTTGGCCCTAATTTGATTTTAATGGGCTACGACGCGCACCCAGATAGAGCTCATCTGGTCGATGAATTTCTGGAAAGTGGGGATATTCACTTGAGGAGTTGGCCAGCAAGATCTCTAGACATAAACCATATACAGCATTACACTATGTGCAAATTACTTAAAAGATGACAAAATATTTAAAAAGGTGTAAATTACTTTAATACTTCTTAGTATTTTCAACTATATACATGGCCTTCGTCAGAGAATACAAAAATACTGTTATTAGCGTCTTATTTTCAAATTTCACGTATTTGGTGTCGAAAGGAATGAAAGTTAAAGTCAATTTTTAGAAATCCTAAGATTTGTTAATAATTAATGTTAATGTTAATTAGAATAATTTCTAAAAATTGACTTCCACTTTCACTCATTTTGATACCAACAACGTGAAATTTGAAAATAAGACGCTAATAACAGTATTTTTCTATTCTCTGACGAACGCTATGCATATAGTTGAAAGTACTAAGAAGTATTAAAGTAATTTAATTCCTTTTTAAATATTTTGTCATCTTTCAAGTAATTTGCACATAGTGTAATTTTAAATTTAACTTTTTAAAGAAGAATTTAGCATTCTATTTATTTATTTGCTCCTATAAAGTATGTCTGGGATGCTCTAGGGAGGACAATTAAAATTCGCCCCCCTCTTCCAGAACCACCCAGGGCCTGAAAATAGCGTTGATGGAGGATTGGGACTAACTGCCGCAGACACTCATAAACTGCATAATTTTCAATGTAAATCCACGTTTGAGGAGCTGTATAACTGTAATGAACAATAATCTTTTCATTTTTAAATTTAAAAGAAAATATTGTAAAATTTGTATCAGACATCATTTATTGAACTTCGTTTTAACTGAATTCTATTTTAACTTGAAATTTTATATATTTTGTAAGTAACGGTAATGCTTCAAGCCTGTCTACACAGAAAAAAAAAAAGCTGATTGGCAATACAGGGCTCCCAAATGGTACATCAACTGAATACCAGAAAAATTTTTTAGAGAAAATTTTATGGTAAGTTTCTGCATCATTTGCTCTAGAATTAACCTCTGAAAGTGATTTCTACAAAATTTGCAAGAAAAATCTTTAACAAAAAGAATTTCTAAGAAAGTATTTCAAGCTTGTCTACACTGTAAAGGAAAAAAAATAATAGAAGACTTGGTTTTCAATACAAATTCCATATCTTTTACGGGATTTTTTTTTCTTCCAATGAAATGATTTCGTGAACGTGTTAGAAATTAAAGAATATAGATTTAGGAATATTCTTTACAGATAATAGTACTAAAAGTCTAGTTAACACCTTGAAAGGCACCGGTATATTATATATACCACTTAATTTTAATTCTCAAGTGCCACACTGGCACCAGAATTTAGGGATTAAATTTTCCTTTATGTAATGTATACGAATTATCTATCGCTTTTACATAATTTCATATAAATTTGGTCATAAATACCGGTTTCATTCAATCATTTTAACATTTTAGCAACAGAAGTACTTTGCTCCTGAAAGGGTTAAATGATCGTTTTGATAAGGCTTTAAGATATTTTTTTTTCTTTTTACCATCCAAAAGGAATTTATGTATTTTGTAAATACATTTTTTTGTATTTTTACGGGGGGTTTTATATTTCAATGTAATAATAAATATAAATTTCACAGCTTCAGGAAAAATCAAAATTGAGATTGATCTATCAAATATATTCTCAAATCTCTCTGACACATTCAGTAAATCGCTTTCATCGAAAACAAAATCCGTAAACACCCGTAAATTGTACAGGCAATCAACAGGATTCTCTTTTACTTTCTTCTATTGAGTTTTCGACGGATTTACACGTTTTAGGGATCAGAGATCCCAAAAAGCATGTTTATAGAAAATGCCTGTCTGTCCGTGTGCCCATATGTCCGTATGCCTACCGCCATTGTACCATCAAAAGGTGTATGAAGTTAAGCATAGAATTGAACCATTTTTTTTTAGTTTCTGGCTATAGCAAGCAGGTCCTCCCTTAATTTGGAAAAAATCTGCCGGAACAGCGATTTTTGTGCCATTTTCACTATTGTACCATCGGAAAGTATATGAATTTATGCATAGAATTGAGCCATTTATTTTTAGTTTCTGGCTATGGCAAGCAGGTTCTCCCTTAATTTGGAAAAAATCTGCCGGAACAGCGATTTTTGTCCCATTTTCAATATTGTACCATCGGAAAGTATATGAAGTTATGCATAGAATTGAACCATTTTTTTTTTTTTTTTAGTTTCTGGCTATGGCAAGCAGGTTCTCCCTTAATTTGGAAAAAATCTGCCGGAACAGCGATTTTTGTCCCATTTTCAATATTGTACCATCGGAAAGTATATGAAGTTATGCATAGAATTGAACCATTTTTTTTTTAGTTTCTGGCTATGACAAGCAGGTTCTCCCTTAATTTGGAAAAAATCTGCCGGAACAGCGATTTTTGTGCCATTTTCAATATTGTACCATCGGAAAGTATATAAAGTTATGCATAGAATTGAACCATTTTTTTTTTTTTTTTAGTTTCTGGCTATGGCAAGCAGGTTCTCCCTTAATTTGGAAAAAATATGCCGGAACAGCGATTTTTGTGCCATTTTCAATAGTGTACCATCAAAAAGTATATGAAGTTATGCATAGAATTGAACCAAATTTTTTTCTATGTCTTTGGCCATAGTAAGAATGTCCACCAAGAATTTATAAATATTCCGCCGTAAGGGGGCACTATAATAGCGATTTTTGTGTAATATTCTTGATTTTTCGTAGCTTTATTATACACCGGTGGCTCGTGTATCGACGGGAATTTCGCATCTTGATAAGCCAACGATTCCAAAACAGCTGATGTAGAACAGGATAATGAAAAACTATTGATTTTAAGGGGTCTCAGGACTCTTAAAATTGGAAAAAATGAAAAAAAAGGACCCTATTCAACATTTAATATCTTAAAATGTATTTGATATTAAGACACAATTTTAAATGGGAAAGAAAGATACAAGTTTGTTCTTTCATTTCAATTATTTGAAAAATTGCAAGATGCAGAATTAGCATTTACACGGTGCTCAAAACTGTCAGACATTTGACGAGCAGAAAATCGGCATAACAGCTTATGCGCACGATTACAAAATAAATTTTGCAACTAGAATGAAAATTTTGTTGCCTACTTATACATCAGATTATAATAATTACACTGAACCTAAATAACTTTGTATTTAAAGCATTTTTATATTTTTTTATACAAAGTTATATTTAGCTAATGCAAAATTTAGAAAATTTCAACAATATAAACCCCTAAAAAATATTTTCTTTTTACAATAAAAAGGAAATTTTAGGTTCAGTTTATACAGACTAACAAGAAACATATGTTTTGAAAATTTCATGAAAAAATATTCAGAATTTTTTGAGATATCGTGCGCGTTATGCCCAAAAACGCCATTTGGAGAAAAATGACTTCAAAGTTTTGGAAACACCGCTTCAGCTATTGAGCGAGTATAATTCTAAATGCTATAACTTCTGTTCTAATGGGAATTTCAAGATAACAATTATATCAAAATGTTCAGAAAACATAGAAGTTTAACATCTAAGAAAAAATAAAAATTCGAAAATTTTAGAGCTTTAAGTGTCCTGAGACACCTTAATAAATATCATGATCAAGGTCATCTCGTTTTTACTCCGAATAATTGACTGAAGCAGAAATTTAAGATGAAAGTCAAAGTTGATATAGTGTTGAACTAATAAAAATAAAATATTGTAACAACATTTTGAAATATTAAAATATATGAGATGGAAGAAAATTTTGGGATTGGCGCATCCAACTAGTTACAGTGTATATGTAATCTTCTTCCATCTCCTTTCCATTAATTAAAAAATAATTATAATAATTTTCTCCTGAAGAAATGCAGAAATTCTACTCTTTTGCTTACATTTCATAAACTAAAATTCTCAAACTCTTTTAATGAGAAGATTACCAGGAGGAGAAAATCTCGCTCCCAGAAAATTCCTGAAATATTTAATTAAAGAAGGCATTCGCAAGTAATGGGAATTTATTTAGTTAGTTGTTTGGAATGAAAACTTATATTTATATAAATATAATTTTAGAAGCCGTCGCACTTTGACTCTGTTAATACGGTAGCAACAGCAATAAAAACATATATAAAAGCCAATTGATACTGATGTATCTTTTTCGTAAGAAATACTGAAGCAGTTTTAATATTTTTTTTATAGTTTTCACAGTAGCTAAACAATAAAGTGATCACTCGGCATATACATTTCATATTGTATCCAATTTATCCAATAAAACATATCCATAGTAAATTACTTTCTAAATATGCTATTTAAATATAAGTTCCATACTAAACTCATAAAATTGTCGAAATTTTGTTAGATTTTAACGGAATTTTATTATTTTTCCTGTTTCACAATACTTTATAAAGATCAAAGTAATTTTAAATAGATATTTTTAAATAGACAATGCATGTACAGTCGTGGAAAAAAAAAGTAAACATCCCCTCCTAACTCCTCAGCAAATCATCGTAGAAGAAAGTTACTGGTACCGAACGATTGGAAATAAAGTCTACTTTTAAATGATGTATATAAAATTTTCTTAGGGCGTCATCTACATATTAAAACGAATCCAAACTTCATTTTTTTCAATGGCAATGCCCAATTTTAACGAGATATTTCAAATCTTCCGTTCAAACTATGCCTAGACACCAAATTTCAAGTCATTTGAATGATAAGTTTTTGAATTATAAACATTCAAAATTTAGTGCTTCTAATGTTAAATTACATTTTCATATTTTTATTTATATCTCCCGAAATTATGCTCCTAATGTGCTAATTTTTTTTGTAGTAATAATACTAATATACCCAAACATAAATAAGCTGAATTTGCAATTTTTATAATTTTATGATATGAATTATGAATTATGAAATTAATATTCGAAAAAATTATGAATTGCAACCTACAATTTTTTGATGGATTTAGATTTATTAAGTCCTGCTTTATGGAAATTCAAAAATTTCACATTTTTATTCCAAGTAGTTTTCAAATTATGCTTAAAAAACGGCAAAATGATGGTTTAAGGGGCCGTCTATGATGGAAGTGAGTAGACATTTTGAAATTTATTCTGCTGTACTGTAATCTAACACGCTTCATTGACTCCCTGAGTGGCGCTTCAGGTGCCTTGATCAAGGAAGGGGCTCTCTCGGTGAACAATCCAGTACGGAACATCAATTTGGATACAGCCCTTAAAATAAGCTCGTTTTAAAATAATTAATTTCTCGGAAACTTATAGTACGAATTGCATAAAAAATCGTTTTTAGGCTAATTGAAGGGTGTAGAGTTCATTTATGCTGTCAGAATTGGGTACTGATATTGAAAAAAACAAAGTTATGGTTCGTTTTGATATGTAGATGCCCCCCTAAGAAAATTTTATATACAGCATTTAAAAGTAGACTTTATTTCCAATCGTTCGGTACCAGTAACTTTCTTCTACGATAATTTGTTGAAGAGTTAGTAGGGGGTGTTTACTTTTTTTTTTCCACAACTGTAGATGTATAATTTTAATTACTATAAATAAATAACTAAAAAGACTTTTTTCGTAGATTGTATTTAGCAACAGCGCATTCCTCACTAGTGCGATTTAGGACTGCGTAATTTCAACTGCGTAATAACTTTATTGGAAATATAGTGATTATATTTATCATGTTTCACAATACTTTATAAAGATAAGAGTAATTTGAAATAGATATTTTTAAATGAACAATGCATGTGTGGTAAGTGTGTGATTTTAATTACTATAAATAAAACAATTAATACTACAATTAAATAATTAAATAATTAAATAACATACAATTTTATTAAATAATATAATAAATTAAAATATATTAAATAAGTAATTACTATAAATGAACAATTACTAAAAATATTTCTATTTCATTATTAATAGACTTTCGCAACACTCTAAAAACTAAATTGTACACCAAATAGCAGTAACCTGGTTCGCAGATCATTTATGGTATATTTTAACCCGTGGATTCCACACTTCCTTTCAGCACCAGCGCACTCCACACTAGTGCGATTTGGCATTCCGTAATTTCACAAGCGCGTATCTTTGTTGGAAATGCTATGATTATATTTAGCATGTTTCAAAATACTTTATAAAGATAATGGTAATTTTAAGTAGATATTTTTGAATGAACAATGCATAAACGTGGAAGATTTTAAATACCATAAATAAATAACTAAAACAATTTCTTTTAAATTATTAGTAGACTTTCGTATCACTCTAAAAACTAAATTGTATACTGAATAGCAATACGCTGGTTCGCCAGATCATTTATGGGTATTTTAACCCATGGATTCCGCACTTCCATTCATCATCAGCGCACTCCACAGTAATGCAATTTGGGATTCCGTAATTTCACCTGCGTATATCTTTGTTGGAAATATTATGATTATATTTATCATGTTTCAAAATACTTTATAAAGATAATAGTAATTTTAAATAGATAATTTAATAAAATGAACAATGCATAAAACGTGGAGGATTTTAAATACATAAATAAATAAATAAAAATACTTTTTAAAATTATTAATGGACTTTCGTAACACTCTAAAAACTGAATTGTACACTGAATAGCAATACGCTGGTTCGCCAGATCATTTAAGGTGTATTTTAACCCATGGATTCCACACTTCCATTCAGCACCAGCGCACTCCATACAAGTCGATTTGGGATTCCATAATTTCAACTGCGTATAACTTTGTTGGAAATATAGTGATAATATTCATCATGTTTCACAATACATTGTAAAGATAAGAGTAATTTTAAATGAATAATGCATGTACATGCATGTGTGATTTTAATTACTATAAATAAATAACTAAAAACATTTCTTTTACATTATTCATAGACTTTCGTAACATTTTCAAACTAAATTGTATGCCGTATAGCAATACCCTGGTTTGCAAATCATTTATGGTGTTTTTAACACATGGAAATCCCCACTTCCATTCAGAGCAAGCGCACTCCACACTATTGCGATTTGGGATTTCGTAATTTCAACTGTGTATAACCTTGTTGGGAGTATAGTGATTATACTATATTGGATATTAACCATTAAATGCCGGGTGTTGCTTTTCGGCAACATACCCAATTTAGGCTCTAAAATACTATTAGAATAATATTGAAGCTATAATGCCTAATGTTGCCAATAAAATACATTCTGAGAATATTATTAAATCAATTTTCAACATGTAGATGGCAACACTTGTGCTGTTTAAGAATAAAGATAGATTTATTTTTTCAATTGTTTCTACTTGTTCTTTTTGTTTTGTTTGGAAGCTTGCGAAATACCCTATTTTGTTCTGCAGTGAGCAAGTAAAATTTACTTCTTATTATAGTTCCTAAAATTCTAGTGTGTTTAATATTACAGAATTTTATCAAGGAAAATTATTTTTTCAATTAATGACCAGTATTGCCGATTAGTAACAAACTGTTTTTTAGCCATAAACCATACTTAAAACAAATTATGATTTTTTAAAGTAATTTCCCATGATTTATTTTAAAAATGAAAGCCGAAAAACATTGTTATAATGATTTTTGAAAAATCAGGCATTTAAGGATTAAAATAAAAACATATTCCAAGAAAGGTAGAAATGGTATAAAGCATATAACTATACATTTATTTATAAAATGTAAACAAGGACGTAACACACAATCAAAACATTCTGAAGACTAATCACATCTACAGGAAAAAAAAAGATCTTTTAAATAGATGGCGTAGACGTACTTATCTCTTAATTTTGGAGAGGTTCTGCTCTCGAAGCTGGTAGACGGGAAGGTGCTGGGTTCGAACCCAATAGCGCCCGTAGGTCTAATCGTTCAAAGTTTTCCGTGGTTTTCTTCGAACCTTGGATATCCTTCCATAAATACGGGTCAGATTCCCTTAGAAAGACCCTCACGGAGGGCACCCTCCCCCCGAGCCCATATCCATCGTTTAGATAATCAGTCGTCATACATAACACCAGCACGAACACACTAACACCTTAATTTTGGAGCAGTTATCTACATACTTTTAACACAATTACAAACAGTAGAGTGATAATGAAATATAATACCTGATTACTATACAAAATTTAATGAAATCTCGAGCTGTGATACTTATTTTAATCTAAAATTTCGTTTCGTTCTGCGTAACTAGTAATAAATTAATAATGATACAAATAAAATTCTTAAAAAGACAAAAACACAACGAACAGAACTCGCAAATTTTGGGTTAACAGACCGGTATTTTGACTACAGCCTCATTACGCTAACTTGTACACAACGACTCTGTTATACACAACTAAAAGTACATACGAAAATTTGGCGATGACGCTATTTCAATCCTCGTCAACGCCTAATTAGAACACTGATGGTGAAAAAGAACAATAAAAAATACGTATGATGCGATTCCGCCAAAATAAATCAAAGTATAAAAATAAAAATAATCCAAGTTTTTATTCTATATATTATATATATAATAGCGCTATGTGTATAATAATTTCTGAGTGAACTCATCCGGATCCCGATAATCTTTCGTTAAAATCAGGCATTTCATTTTTTTTTTTTTTTTTTTTTTTTTTTAAGCTGCATAAGATTAACCTTTTTAGAAATATTGTGAAAAAACAAAACAACTTGAATGAGAAGCTACATCGAAATGGTTTTCGATATATCTTGAGTTGAAAATCGTATAATTCAGCAATCAGTGATGGTAAACAATATGCGATTCATTCCTTTGAGATTCATTAAAATATAGACCATGGATGTAATAATTTTGCCCAATGGCAATATAAATCATACAAAACCAAAAACATTTTACTGCTTTTTGCAATCACTTTACCATTTCAGAAACAATGTTTAATTATGAATGTTTCCGATTCATTCCTTTGAGATTCATTAAAATATAGACGATGGAGCTCATAAGCAATATAGCGATCTGACCGCATTCCATGCATTAAAACTTTCTTTAAAAATGCCAATTTAAGGCAAGCGAAGGTGTGTATTAAATACAATAATATTAGAATTTTTATATTCGGGCTGTTTTAACATTTTGTTCAAAGCCGTGAATGACTGACTCTTGAGAATGACTCCAATGTTATTCCTAAGAAATATATTATTTTAAGTCGCTTCATGAGTGAATGTTTACTGTTCCGATTTAATTTTTCAGTCTTATAAAGTGTGTTCTTTTTTACTATTAGCTAAAAAATTTATTACGAATTGAAGTTATACAGTTTTTTTTTTTTTATTTATAAAAAAATGAAGGTTATACATTTTTAAAATGCAATAAGCGAAGACGAAAGACAAATTGGAAGAAGTCGTTTAAGAAATAATGAGCGGTAAGCAAGATGGCTAGCGCGGCAAAGCCAGGAGTTGCGGGATAAAATTCGGGCGGCAAATGGCTCAACACGTACAACGAGAAAGTGATGCAGAAGCCCATCGTTCTCAAGAGCTTCAAAGCCGTGTAAATGTTGAGTCGATGAATGTTGTCGATGAAATGTAGAAGTCTATTACGGATCGATGAATGAGTTTTGCCAATTCTGTGGTTCCAAAAATTTCAGAGATGAACGCCCGCATGACGGAAAATTTATAAGTTGCTCTAGTAAATAGAGTTATAAAGAACCCGCAAATTTTGGGAGACGGGAATAAATCCGTGAATTTTAAACAATAAACCTGGAATTTTAGGGAACATTGGAAATTTTGAAGGAATTTTGAAGCTATACAAAACAAGTTAGTTTTCAATTTGAAATTTTTATTTTAAAGAAATGCAAACACTGTCGTGAAAAGTTTAAGGTAGTTTTTTCATTATGAATTCACAAATCTTATGATTTGGTGCTCTAAGTTTTTATAATTTATTAAAACTTATTTCTTTCACAACAATGGCGGCTGTAAGTTGTTGAGGATTTGAATGTTTCTTTAGAAATTAATTTGTTTTAAATTTCTATTAGATGCATAACTACTATTCAGACATACTCTACATTTCTTTTCTAGCAAGTTACATTGTATTTTTTAATTGACTTCTTTTAGTTTCGTTCGTTTTTTATTATTGTTTACATTGGCTAATTCGGAGAACAGGGGTTATGTTTATATGTATTCGTATTCTAGCTGTTAAGGAAGAGTGAAACTGGAGAAGTTTATAAATACGGAGGAAAATATTTTGTCATACACTAATTTTTTTTTCTTTTTGAAACTGCTTATGGATCCGAGCCATCCTGGTTACAAGAACTTTTGCGAAAATAATCGTTCATACAACAGTGCAGTTTCATTTGTTCAATGGGAGGAAAAGTTGTTGATTTTAATGGCATAATTCAATTAATAATTTTCTTGCTAATTAAGTTTGGATGAAAAATGGTCTATTTTTATAACTATTTTATCCCACAAGACTCTATTAGTCGAATAAGATAAAATTTATTACTTCATAATTCTTTTTATAATGCTATATCATTCTTTTAAAAATGTAAACACGTTATTCTCACGGGCTATCTTCTAGTTAAAGTATAATGAACAAAAGAACTAATAACGCTCACGCTGACAGATTGAAAACTAAACTTCAGCCGGTAAAGTAAAATGTTTTTTAAAGAAAAAGAATGTGAAATACCAACAAAAAAAATATTTTATATCCTTAAAATAAACATTTATGAACTTGAAAATAGTCATTAAAAATCTAACCATAATCAACATTATGGTTTAAGTTAATTTAAATACTCTATTTTCGTGCTGTTTTAAACGTGTTATAGAGCTGCAGTCGATAGTGTGAGGCGGTCGCAAGAAGCTTTTGACGAATCAGAATTTATTGCCACTTTTGCTGCTTCTCTCAGTTACAAGTTCTCCAGGGAAAGGGAAATGCGGCAGCAGCATTGTAATTCAAGATATGTATTACACGGAGAAAAATGTAAATTTCCCATCCATTTTATTCCGGAACTTGTTTAATATTTTATTTTAGGCGTAGATATTTTTGGAAGAAGAATTAAAATGTGTATTACTCCGAATTCACAGAACGCAGAAAACCCCTGATGCTATGTGGATTGATCATTCTTTGCATAAAATAAATAAATAAAAACATACAAAACTATTTAAAAAAAATAATACAAACAATGTTGTTCCTCTCTCTCTTTTTATTTATTTATTTATTTATTTATTTGAATGTTCTCCTTTTCCTTTAAATTTAGTATATCGAAATTAACATGTTAAATCCAGTTTTATTTTCTTATATTTCTTATGTTAAACAAATTATTATTTTTTTTGGAGTGGGGGGACGGGGAGAGTCAGATATAGGAAGAACGAAAAAAATGTGTCAAACACAGATTATGCAACACTTTCCAACACATTCCGAATACTGCAACAAAACTTCACCATTTAATAAGGTGAAAGACGATGGCTAAAGTAAACAGCGTTCCGACTGGTCAGGGAAACCTACCAATTGACTTGGGCACGACATACACTGCTGATTGTCTAAGTAAACAATTTGATAAACGCATAACACATTTAATAAAAAAGAAAAGTGCCCAGCTAAACTGATGGCATTGAGCTCACAGGCTATTCACACTAATTGTATATTATACTCTTATTTTAAAGAATAATGCCCCTCAAAAAAATAAGTGAAGGGGAATTAGCCCCGTTTCCCTCTTTATACTTAACCAGTGAACCTCCAAATCTAATCAGGGAAGCTTCTTATCATAATAAACCGGTATACCAAATTTGGAGCAAATCGAATAATCCTGCAAAAAAAACCATTTATCTAAATTAAGGGGGTGGACTAGCCCACCTTTATCCTTAACCAATGAATCCCCAAAACGAATCAGGGAAGCTCCTTAACATAATAAACCGGTATACCAAATTTGGAGCAAAGTGAATAATTCTGCATGAAAACCCGTTTATATAAATTAAGGGGGGTGGACTAGCCCCCCTTCCCCCTTTATCCTTAAGCAATGAACCCCCAAAACTAATCAGGGAAGTTCCTTAACACAATAAACCGGCATACCAACTTCGGAGCAAATCGAATCATTCTGCATGAAAAACGCATTTATCTAAATTAAGAGGGGCGGGCTAACCTCCCTTTTCCCCCTTTATCCTTAACCAGTGAACCACCAAAACTAATCAGGGAAGTTCCTGAACATAATAAACCGGTATACCAAATGCGGAGCAAATCGAATGATTCTGCATGAAAAACCCATTTATCTGAATTAAAAGGGGTGGACTAACCATCCTTTTCCCCCTTTATCCTTAACCAATGAACCCCCAAAACTAATTAGGGAAGTTCCTTAACATAATAAACCGGTATACCAAATTCGGAGCAAATCGAATGATTCTGCATGAAAAACCCATTTATCTGAATTAAGGGGGTGGACTAACCCCCCTTTTCCCCCTTTATCCTTAACCAATGAACCCCCAAAACTAATCAGGGAAGTTCCTTAACATAATAAACCGGTATACCAAATTCGGAGCAAATCGAATGATTCTGCATGAAAAACCCATTTATCTGAATTAAGGGGTTGGATTAACCCCGTTTTTCCCCCCTTTATCCTTAACCAATAAACTCCCAAAACTTTTAAGGGAAGCGCCTTATCACATTGAACCTAGAAAAAAATTTTGAAGCAAATCGGATGTTTCTATCAATAGTTATCGCGTTACGTACATACAAACATACATACGTACGTACATACATACCGAACGGGCGGGCACATTAGCTCTCAGGCTTTGATAGCCTGTGAGCTAAAAACCCAATTTCAGAAATTATCATTAATAGTAGACACAATTTCCGAATTATTTTGTGTATCCCTGTATATGATCTACAGTTTTGTATATGGGTGTACTACATAGTATGCTGAAATTTACTTCGGTTAGAAAACGCATAGCACAGTTAAAAATTTCCTTCAGCAGTTTCCGTCAATAAACCGAAACGCATTGGAGACCTTTTCTTCAGCCCTAAATAGTATCTATAGAATTTATATACACCAAGTACACTGTTAAAAATGAAGTTCCATGTTTCACCAAGAAAATGGTGAAAAGTAGCTGAAATTTAGCTGCAACCAAGATACTGGTGATATGTTTCACTAGTTTATTGGTGCTTTCACAAATACCATTATATTGGTGAAATGTTGAACCATGATTCAGGTTTTTTATAAATCCAATTTTCTGGTGAAAGGTTGAACCATAATTGAGGATTTTCTTTAAATCCAATTTTCTGGTGAAAGGTTGAACCATGAATCATGATTTTTTTAAATCCAATTTTCTGGTGAAAGGTTGAACCATGAATCAGGGTTTTTTTAAATCAAATTTTCTGGTGAAAGGTTGAACCATGAGTCGGGATTTTTTAAATCCAATTTTCTGGTGAAAGGTTTAACCACGATTCGGTGGGTTTTTTAATCGAACTTTCTGGTAAAAGGTTTAACCATGATTCAAGGTTTTCTCTATTCCAAATTTTTGGTAAAAGGTTGAACCACGATCCAAGTTTTTCTCTCAACTTTATGGGGAAAGGTTACACCAGATTGTAGTTTTCTTTTTTTTCCCCCCTCACTTTGGAGTGAATTAACTAGGACTTTGGTTTTCAATTTATCATTTTATGGTATAATAATGAACAAAATTTCAGATTATGCAAGATTATGTTGCAGTACGAAAGCATAATTTTTTTTAGTTTTCATTAAACTGAAAATTATTAGTTTTAATTATTGATTCTATTGTCTTTGAAATATATTTAAAAAACAAATGTAAACCAGTTTGATCCAATTTCACAAAATAATCGCATTTTTTTTCTTTCACAAATATTACTATTCTGTCCTTGTACATTTTGGAATATTTCTCTGCACTCAGTTACACTTATAATCCATTTAGTGTTTGCTTACTCACAAATCATTCATAATGAAAATATCTTTTAAAAATATTTTTCTTAGATTTAAATACATACCCTGTTTTCATTATGTTTTTAATTTAAAATCCAGAAAATAAAAAAATATGTTTACTACACATTACTTTAAACAAAGCTGAAAGAATTTCTTTAAACAATATTAATTTTTGCACAGGTTTGAAAAAAGTGTTTCCATAATGCACTTAGCTCTGCTACTTTTATGATTTGTAGATTTTTTTTGTTTGTTTTATTGTTGTGAATCTATAGATGCTGAAATTGATATTATAGTGTTTTCAAATTTTTACTTTCTTTTTACAAAACAAGAAATATTTTTAGACATTTCCTCGTATAGTTAATATAAAAGGTTCAATTGTTTCACATATTTTAAGTTATATACATTCTGACAGTACTATTTTTGAACTTCTGGACAGTAAAATTGACATGTCCTGTCCAAAATCCCAATTATGAAAAATTGTTATTACTAATACATTCATTTTTAAATTAGCATTAAATAAAAATTTGATTTTTCTACACTATTGCTGACACATATTGACAGTAACAATAATCTAAGCAATCCATTTCCCCTTTTCTCAAAATGAACTATCGTCGCATAATTTTCATTTTTATGTCGTTAAAAGGGGAAAATTTTTAATTTCAAATGCAATTAAATTGAATCTACATTTCAATTTACTGATTTTTCAAGCACGGTTCTTTTAAAAATTTATATTGCACACAGCTCGATTATGCAATATAAACTCATTTGAATATAAAAAAACAACAAAAAGTTCAGCATTTGTTTCTGCTTAACATTCAATAATGAATGTAACATTTTTCAATAAATAAATCACAAACATAATGGATACATAATCTAAGTACAGTAAACTCTGTCTAAAGCAGAATCGATCGGAACCAAAGACATTTTCCATAGTCGACAATATTCTGCCTTAGACAAATTTTATTCAATGTCTATGGATTCACAGGGACTTGAAAATCTTTCCGAGCTAGACAGATTTAAATTTTACACAGAGTTTACTGTATATGCGTAAACACTGAAATAATCAGCATAAAAAAGGCAGCTATAAGTAGCAGAATCCTTCATTTAACCTCTAATATCAGCTAATAGAAAAGTATTGCTTTAAATAAATTTTAAAGCTCTTTTTTTTCTAATACACAATATGTTTCCATAGTATATTAAATACTTACTTTACAGAGTTAATTTAATAACAGCAGTGTCGCCAAAAGTGATTATTATTTATATATGTACATTTTCAGTATTCCTAAACAATAATCTATGACGAAGTTATTTTTTTAAATAATAGTAGTAGAAAAGGAAAATATTCACCAACAGCAGCCTTGCAATAGCTGAAAAAAGAAATGGTCACAGACACAATAAAATAACAACACAATTAAGTTGGTTTGCGGTATGCCGCTCCATTTATTGAAAATACAAATTATATAATCATTAAATTATATATATATATATCTATATAGTACGTCAGACTAATATTTACTGCAAATATAATGCCATTTTACATACAGAGTTCCTCTCAGACAGTTTTAGGAGGGTGCTGCACCCAGTCTGACCATTCATTTAAAAAATAGCCTCTTTCTTGCCCAAATGAGGATCACAAATACGACGAGGTCATAAAATATAAAGAATTTTTGAAGCTTAGTATAGCTTTTTATTAGTTCTGAAACGGGATTTCAAGTCAGGCAAAGTGGAATAGCTCCAAGCATAGGTTAATTTCTCCACCTGTTTAAAATGAAAGAGTAAATATTTTAAGACATAAAATTGTTTTTTGTGCAGACATAATAATAATAATTTCACACAGGAAAAATATTTCAAAAATTAAACAGCATTTCAAATTTTCATTTACAAGGAAAAGCTTCCGCATTTGAAAAATCAATCTGCTATAGGTGAAAATTAGCGGTCGCCACTCGCCACGTGGCGATTAAAGTTGTAAAAGTGGCGATTAAAGAATCGGCCATCGATCGCCACCCTAGTCGCCACTCGCCAAGTGGCGATAAAAAATCTGTTATCGATCGCCAAGTAAAATATAGCGTTTTTCATAAAAATATGCATCTCTACTTTGGTTACATCTAATTAGCAAACTGGTTAATTCTTTTTCCTACTGGATGCAAGCAGATTACAACGATTTAGCTGTATGTTCAATATTTTAGCTTTTCGCCATTGCTCTTTTGTTGGATTATTTTTTCAAGAAATACAGTTTTATTCTGCAAAATATATTCATCAGCTTTGATTTCCACATGCATTTCAAATAATTTATTCCTTTTTTTATTCACCGGATGCAAGTGGATTTTAAGGACATTGCAGTATATTTTCAATATTTCGACTCTAGCCACATGCTCACTAGTTAGATTATTTTTCTTTGGAATACACTCATCAGCTTAGATTTCAACTGTATGCAATGTGTGTAGTGTGTTAATAACACATTTGCTTATTAAATAGAATCCAAATAACATTTTATTGTGCTTTATTTGATTTTTTTTTTATTATTATTGTATACCTAACTGTTGGAATTTTGATTTAATTATTTTTTATATGAAGAAAGTAATAGTAATTTAATTGATAATAGTGTTTATGAACATATATATATATTCTAAAAAAATAATATAACAGATTATGTGGTTTTAAAGTAATTTTCTTGAATTTTGACTGCTTCCCTATTCTTATCATGAATAGTGTTGGCTGGTATAAAACTCTGACTTATAGAATAATATGTATATATACAACGATTATAGTTTATGTAGATGTCAAGAAAAATTGAAACATTATAGTGGCCACTAATGAAACTGAGTCTACCGGCCACTGGCTACTAACTCATTTTCCCAGTTTTCACCTATACAATCTGCTTTCGAAATCCTTTGTGGTCCGCTGGTCCAAGTCAATTGGATCACCAATTTGAAAAATTTAGTGGTTCGCAGGACCAGTAACTTTTTTCATTTTCTCACAGGGTCACAGGTAAACTTAAATTTTCCCATCCTTGAGAAAACTGCAACCAAACACAAATCACACAATTTTATTTTATTTAAAAAAATAAAATTGCATTAAACCATAGTAAGTTGAAATAATCAGAAATAAAATATCTAATTAATAATTTTATAGTTTTTCTTTATGTACTGTTTATTTAATTTTTAGTAAATTATAATTTTACATTTTATTATGCTGAAAATTTTGGTTAACTGCAAAGGAAGTTTGGTTTATATTCTAGAAGGGAAGGGTTGACTTAATGGATTTTATGTAGTGGGCCAGTGATGATGGCTGCGGACCATTAAATTCTCATGCTTACTGGTCCTTGGGACCAGTGACTTTTTTTAAAATCAATTCTACCACTGAATCAATGTATTGCAAAATGATTAAATTCACTGGGTAAGGATTTTTGATTCAAAATAAAATCTGGGAGGATGTGCTGTAGAAAAACAAAGTAATTTGAACTACTGAAGAATTCAGGCAGAAGGTACAGTTCCAACGGATGATCTCCAAGATTATCTCCTCAGACGTTACCGAACTTGTGGCACACTTTCGACAAGACAGTGCAGTGGGGATTTCTGGACCACTACATATGCACACTGACCACGACATTGCTCATAAAACAGGGCCTGGAAACTGAATCATTCTGTATGACATCAAGCATCCAGAATATGAACTCTACCTGAAGTGGGTAATCAGGATTGAGTAGGAGTTCGATATTCTACACATTTAAGGAAGGCATGTTTTCTGTCCACAAAACCTTCCACACTATTTCATGCTGAATACCCAGTTCAGCAGCAAACAATTGTGTATCAGTCGACAGGGAAACGGCAAAAGTGAGGAAAAAAAACTAAATTCTTTAATCGATCGGATGAAATAAACTGAAAAAAAAAGAGCGAAATTTGTCGATTGCTTGTAGACACCCCCCCACACACACACACACACAATTTTTGCCAATCCGTTGAAAATTCTCCAACTGTTAGGTAGATGGAAAATATTGTGAAATTCTTAAGTCAAATGTGTGGAAAAATATTTCAAAAGCATCAGTTGGTTGAGAGGAAAAATTTGACAATAGATAGTGATAAAAACTGATTTTTGCCATTTGGCTGCAAGAAAAGACTGCAAAATTCGCCGAATGTCAAAAGGAAACTATCACAAATTTCATTAATAGGTCACAGAAAATAATCTTGAATTCATCAATCAATCATGTGTGTGTGTGTGTGGGGGGGGGGTTATCAAGAAAGTCAATTGGTCACAAAAAATTTACAAAATTCTATTGATAGTTTTAATTAATTTTCATCAGTGAAATTATGCTCAAAATTATTAAATATATAATACGTGATTTATCACATTACTAATTATTAATTAATCTATGTAATTACTTATTAATGAGATGTTTTATCATTGATTGTTTTTTTTCTGTTTTACTGTTATTTTGATCATACTGAGTTAGAAACTATTTGAGCCTCCCCCTAAGATTTTTAAATTGCTCAGCTACAGACAGTACATAGTAAAGGCATATGATAAGAATGTCTTTATATAAAAAAATTCAAATCAACTATATTCATGAAAATAAAATTTCTAACTAGATCAAAATTTTACCTTTTATTTACTTTCATGCAAATTAACAATTACATTTTATGTTAAAAACTAATTTGTGAGAAACATTATCATTTAATTAATTTAAGTTCATATAATTTGATCATGTAAATTAAATTATGAATAAAAGTAACATGATACAATGCTTAGCAAGAATTTAAGGGAGACGAAACTGGTCACCAAGGATGACTAGTTTCTAATAACATAGTACTTTGCTGATGTTTACTATTTTTTGAGAGTACTGGCACATTAGCACTTTCAATGTAATTTTTTTGCAGATTAAAATATATTCTTGGCAAACTAAGAATAAAAAAGTTCATTTTATAACTATTTTATACCCACCTGACTCTACTGTTAATTAAAAAAACAATAAAATGTACTTACATTAATTACACGATTCAGCAGTCCTGATAAACCTGCAGCTTCTTAATTAAGGTGGCTGGTGTCCCACAGTTGGATAAATCCTATGGAAATTTAAAAGAAGAAATTATAAATTCTGTTAAATTTAAATTTATTATATTTAAATATATAATTTCAAAACTGTTTTAAACTTCTATTCGTATAATAAAATTTTCAAAAATTTAAAGCAACAAAATATTTTTTCACAATTTTTACAAGTGCCTAGAATTGCGTTTTCACAATTTCCAATTTTTATCATATTTCCTGTTTCAAAAACATTAAAATATTTTTTGCAATTCAGTTAAAAGGCTCTTATTAATTCACATCAGAGTTGTATAATATAGACGCATGCATACACAGAAAATTTTCTGCAAAATTCGGAACTTTGCGGGAAAATATTTAGAAAAAAAAAGAAATTTTTTTTTTTAAATATACCGAAAAATTAAAAATATTCCCCAATTTTATGTACACGATATATTTATTGTTTGCCAGAGGTGATTCTGTTCTGAATTTTCCGAAAATTTAAAATCGGCCATCAGTCAGAAAATTCAACCATAAAAAATATCACTTAACACTAGAACCATGGAGCGGGTCAATTTGACCCGAATCGATGTTTAATTTGTCATCGCGCCAAAAATAGTAATTGGAAAAACATTTCCTGTTCTGACTTAATATTTTAAGGTAAGCAACGACTTATCAAATGTAAAAACGCATAATATAAATAAATTCCCAATTATAACCATTTATACCTAGAACCGCGAAGCGGGTCAATTTGACCCGTTATAGGTTTTTTCGCATAAATGAGGAAAAAGAGATGCATTTTCTCAGAAGTAACGACATATGAGGGACTCACAAACATAGTAAACAAAGTCCATTTTGAAAAAACAATCTACGTGCATTTAGAAGGTGAATAAAATCAGTTTTATCCACTCCCACAGTGGCCCAAGTCTATTTTCACATACTTTCTCATATATGTCATCTAGTTACAGAATTGGTTTACTGTGGGAGTAGATAAAACAGATTTTATTCACCTTCTAAATGGGCTATCTTACTTTTTTTCAAAGTGGGAATTTGTCTTACAATGGTTGTGAGTCCCTCATATATCCTCAGTGTAAAGGAGTATTCGAATGCAATGGAAATTTACAACAGATAAGAATTCTTGAAGTTAGTTTTATCCTGCATTTATTGTAAGTATAGATAAGATGTCACGAAATCATAAGCTTACAATACCAAAAGACAAATTTCTTGAAATAATGGGAACCTTATAAGTTCGATATAAAATCAAACCGATCAAGTCATCTAAAGACAGACAAATTTGACACGATTTCTGATATCTGTAATCATGCCACTGAAAACTAATTATACACCATGACTTATAAAACTTGCAAAGGCATTGAAATCCAAAAACAGCAACTTTGTAGGAACTGTAAAACCTTCGTGAAAAGAAATACGAGTTCTCTGTAAAAATGTCAAAATCAAAATATCAGGCGACTATTGTACTAACCCATACTGATTACCAGAAAAAAGCATATAAATATGTTTTGTTGATGAACAGTACACTGCATTCAAAGATTGGTTTTAGATAATTCTAAAAAATGCAGTTGATTACTGCAAAGCAACTATATTCGGTGTAGATGTGATTTATCAGATTGACCAGGATGTATACTGTCAAGACTGTTTCACATAGGTGGGCGGTGCATGTATTTTATAATATTTTGATTCTTGCAGCTATCAAAGCTTGGGTTCTATACAAAGTCGTAACTAGACATTCTATTTGTAGACGGTAATTTATTCAGGACTTTGTTGAATAATTAGGAGAAAAGTGTGTTCTCTGTAGGTGAAAAAAAGGTGTCATTTGGGTGAGAAGCAACCACTGAAAACGACGGAAAACCTCAAACTTAGTGTAAACGAGCCCGGTGTCACACTTCAAAATGTGAAATTAAAACTGACGATATTTTTATATATATAATGCACCCATTTGTGGTAAACATATAAAATTTATTGCTAAGTTTTGCATGCGATGCACACAAATTGGATTAAACAAATCTGTTAAACTAGTAATTAACTCGTATATCTATTTTTTATGTATCTTTATTATTAGAAATTATGTCTAAACTTATTTTAATGAGATAATCTATTTTCTGTTAAAGTTATGAAGTCTACGTTTATTTTTGGGTAAAGTATATGTTATACTTAAGAAACTACAATGTGGAAGAAATCACTTTCTAAAATAACTGGTAATCTGAGCTGATTTTTTATATCAAATGTAATGTAAATGCATGGAAAAATCTATTAAATATAATGTAAACGTATTGAAAAATTGATTATTATATGAAAATATACTATTTTAGTTAATTAAGATACATTTATGCATATTTATATATTTTTTCTATCTTGCGTCAAACTGACCCGCTCTGCGGTTCTAGGTATACCGAAAGTACCGCGGTTCTAGTGTTAAAAATATTACGAATTTTTACAAATCATCTCCCGGGAAAAAAAAAAAAAAAATTCGTCAATTGTTCACAGAAAAAATATCTATTTCATCAAAGCATCGTGCAAAAAACACAAATTTCATCAAAGGACTGCAGAAAAAACACTAATTTCCGCAAAGGATCGTAAAAATAAAAAAACGAATTTCATCAAGGAATCATAGAAAAAATGCAATTTCGTCAATGTGCATGGGGAAACAACACATTTTATACAAGCATAGTGAAAACAACTAATTTCGTCAAAAGATGGGGGGAAAAAAAACTTTTGTAGAAGAATTGTGTGAAAAAACTAATTTTGTCAAAGGATTGCAAAAAAGAATACGAATTTCGTCAAAGTGCTGCGGGAAATGCAAGAATTTCATCAAAGACTTGCAGAAAAATACAAATTCCTCAAAGGAGTGCAAGAAAAAAAAATAATTTTTCAAAAACATAGCGGAAAAAGCCTGAATTTTGTCAAAAGATTGTGAAAAAAAAATCCAATTTTCATAAAAGAATAGAGGAAAAAACTAATTTTGTCAAAGCTCTGCAAAAAAATATGAATTTCATCAAAGGATCGCAAGAAAAAATTGAAATTTTGTCAAATGAATGGGGGAAAAAACGAGAATTTCGTCAAAGGACCGCGGTAAAAACTCACTGGCTTCAACACATTGAGTGCCACGATGACCGACACTGAAGCGCTGAAAACACAATGTTTAAAGTAATTTTTAAGAAAGTATAATCCTATAATAAATAAAAGGTAGGTAAATTTTAAATATTTGTTCAGTAATTATTTAAAACAATGTATAGTTTTTCAGTTTTGTATCATATTTTAGATGTCAGCCATCAGTGAATGATTAGTTTTAAGCGGAAAGTTTGCTGTCAGTCACCAGTGGCTGACGTGGCGCTTAACGTGTTAATGATGATACCCATGAATGGAACTCTTTACAAAATGCAATTCAGTTGTTTCAGAAGCAATGCCACATTATTTCTGTGAACAGAGTGACTGGCATTTTGAGCGAAGAGGTCACAATATAAAAAATTGGGCTGTTTGTAAATTCATTGACAAAATAATTGATAAGAATTCCCCTTCGGACCATGGATTTTTAGCTTTATTTTTTTTAACCAAAATAATTCTTTAATATTAATATTTAATTTAAATGGTAATTATTTTAATGCACCCTGCCCATTTTGGATGTGCGAAATTTTGTCGTCGGCATATTCCAATTAACAAATTTTAACAATAGGTCGCAAAAAAATTCGAAATTCTGAAACTGGTCTTTGGATCTGAAATTCTAGAATTGATTGCGGGAAAATATCGTAAAATTAGTCTATCGATCGTAAAAAAAAAAAAAAAATGTTGCAAAATTCACCAGTCAGTCGGAAAAAACAAACTGTTTCAGCCAGACGCGAGAAAAAATCGTGAATTTCTTTAATCTAATGCATGAAAAACTAAAAAAAAAGAATCTCCCATCGCTCGTAGGGGAAAAATTGCGAAATCTGTCGATCGTTCACAGAAAAAAAAAAAAAAAAAAATTGCGTAAATCGTTTACGTTAGCATGAAAAAAAAAAAAAAAAAAAAAAAACGCGAGTTCTGCCAGTAAGCCCTGGAAATTACCCAATCGGTCTCAAGAATAAAACCCTCAAAATGTAGCAGGAAAATATTGCCAATTATGTTAATCGATCATAGGAAAACAATTACGAAATTCTCCAGTAGGTCACTGGGGAGAAACCTCGAAAATAGTCGGCTGGTGGCGGGAAAACTCCACAAAATTCGACAAACATTTGCTAGAAAATAACACGAAAATCATCAATCAGTCGCAAGAAAAGAAATTAAAAATTCACGAAATTTGTTAATCAATCGCAAGGAAAAAAATTGCGAAATTTGTACACAGAGTGGAAAAAACTTCGGAAATTAGTCAATCAGTCCAAAAAATAAAACCTACAAAAAATCGCTGATAGGTAGCTGGAAACTATCGGCAATTATGTTAATCAACTGCGGGGAAATAGCCTCAAATGCGGGGAGCCCCTTCGAAATTCTTCAATGAATCTAAAAAAAAAATCCCTCAAAATGTCCCAATAAGTTGCTGGAAAATATCACAAAAATCGTCAATCGATTGCAAGAAAAAAAATAAAAAAAATTTCATCCATCGGTCAGTGGGAAAAACGCAAATTTCGTCAAAAGATTGCATAAAAAGTATCATGAACTTCGTCAAGATTGCACAAACAAACATAGCTAATTTTGTTGATCGGCCGCGAAAGAATATCGCCAATTTGATAAATCAGTTGAAAAAAGAATCAACAATCAAGCGAAGCAAAAAACATTAATTTCAGGGGGGGGGGGGAGAAATCATGAAAAAACCACGAATTTTATAAAACGATCATGGAAAAAAATTGAAGATAGATATATTTTGGATAACTGATTGGTCATTAAAGCAGAATCGATTGGATTTGTAGAATATATGTGGTTGTAGTATTGTTTCTGATATCAAATCAAATCTGATCGAAAAAAATTAAATTGAGTTTTTGAGAAAGTAGTCTATGAGAATACCTTGCAAACAAAAATTCAACTGTTCCTTTTACATAAAAATCTAAATTCCAATATATAACTAAATCTGGGATGATTCAGAGTTTAAAAAAAAGAAAAAAAAAAAAAAGCCGAGAAAAAATAATTTATGTTTGAAAATACCAGAAAAAAAAAAAATCCCTGTGTATTCCAGATTTTTTTGGAATTTTTCAAAATTCCCTGCATTTTCCCTGTTTTTGGAGGGTAATTTAAAATTCCCTGTGTTTTCCCAGTTTTCCAGGTGGCATGGCAACCCTGTAAATTTTCTGAAACGTTACAGCAGAGGGGAAGGTCAGGGGAGATCTCTACCCGGCACTAATTATGGGTTTTTTCTGTGCCCTTAGAAAAAATTTGCGGTTTTGCATCGGTCTTTCGACAAAATTTGTGGGTTTTATTCGCAATCCTTTGGCGAAATTAGATTTTTTCTGCAATCCTTTAACGAAGTTTGTGTTTTTTCCGCGATCCTTTGACAAAAGTTCACGTTTTTTCCGCGATCCTTTGACAAAAGTTCACGTTTTTTCCGCGATCCTTTGACAAAAGTTCACGTTTTTTCCGCGATCCTTTGACAAAAGTTCACGTTTTTTCCGCGATCCTTTGACAAAAGTTCACGTTTTTTCCGCGATCCTTTGACAAAAGTTCACGTTTTTTCCGCGATCCTTTGACAAAAGTTCACGTTTTTTCCGCGATCCTTTGACAAAAGTTCACGCCTTTACTGCAATCTTTTGATGAAATTAGTGTTCCCCCCCACATCATTTGATGAAATTAGAGTTTTTCACCCGTGATCATTTGATGAAAGTAGTGTTTTTTCTGCAATCTTGATAAAATTTGTGCTTTTTCCGTGATCTTTCGGTGAAATTTGCACTTTTTCCGTGATCTTTCGGTGAAGTTTGTGCTTTTTCTGTGATCTTTCGGTGAAGTTTGTGCTTTTTCCGTGATCTTTCGGTGAAGTTTGTGCTTTTTCCGTGATCTTTCGGTGAAGTTTGTGCTTTTTCCGTGATCTTTCGGTGAAGTTTGTGCTTTTTCCGTGATCTTTCGATGAAGTTTGCGCTGTTTGCGTGATCTTTCGATGAAGTTTGCGCTGTTTGCGTGATCTTTCGATGAAGTTTGCGCTGTTTGCGTGATCTTTCGATGAAGTTTGCGCTGTTTGCGTGATCTTTCGATGAAGTTTGCGCTGTTTGCGTGATCTTTCGATGAAGTTTGCGCTGTTTGCGTGATCTTTCGATGAAGTTTGCGCTGTTTGCGTGATCTTTCGATGAAGTTTGCGCTGTTTGCGTGATCTTTCGATGAAGTTTGCGCTGTTTGCGTGATCTTTCGATGAAGTTTGCGCTGTTTGCGTGATCTTTCGATGAAGTTTGCGCTGTTTGCGTGATCTTTCGATGAAGTTTGCGCTGTTTGCGTGATCTTTCGATGAAGTTTGCGCTGTTTGCGTGATCTTTCGATGAAGTTTGCGCTGTTTGCGTGATCTTTCGATGAAGTTTGCGCTGTTTGCGTGATCTTTCGATGAAGTTTGCGCTGTTTGCGTGATCTTTCGACGAAGTTTGTGCTGTTTGTGTGATCTTTCGATGAAGTTTGTGCTTTTTGCGTGATCTTTCGATGAAGTTTGTGCTTTTTGCGTGATCTTTCGATGAAGTTTGTGCTTTCTGCGTGATCTTTCGATGAAATTCGTGCTTTTTGCATGATCTTTCGATGAAATTCGTGCTTTTCCGTGATCTTTCGATGAAATTCGTGAAATAGTAACCCAACACCAGTTCGATTTAGCATTAGCCAAAGCCACAGTAAGGGTTATGCAGACGGTGTCAAATGACCATGTGCCAATCTAATAGGTGATTCTCTATATTGTCAACTAATCAGTAAGTCTGGAAAAAGAAATTCTAGAATATGGAAAATACACAAATTTCGTCAAAGGATCGCGAAAAGAATGCAGACTTTATTGAAGGATGGTTAAAAAAAGGAGATTTTCATCAAAAGATCGTGGAAAATAGGCGAATTTCGTCAAAAGATGGCGAAAACGAGAATTTCGTAAAATGATCGGGGAAAAAACGTTAATTTGGACAAATGATCGAGGAAAAACGCGAATTCTGTTAGAGGATTGCGGAAAAAACGCGAATTTTGTCAAAAGATCGCGGAAGAAATGCAAATTTCATCGAAAAATCATGTTAAAAAGCTAATTTCGTGCAAAGATCGCTAAAAAAACATGCATTTCGCTAAAAGATCGCGAAAAAACACTTATATCGTCAAAAGATCGTGGAGAAAAAGCATATTTTTTTCAAAGAATCGGCAAAAAACGAGAATTTTGTCAAAAGATCCCGAAAAAAAAAAAACCCGCGAACATCGTCTGAAGATCGCAAAAAAAAAAAAAACCACTAACGTCATCGAAAGATCGCGAATAAAAGCGAACATCATTGAAAGATTGCGAAAAAATGCGAACATCATTGAAAGATCACAATAAAAAAAGACATCGTCGAAAGGTAGCGAAAAAAAAACGCTAACATCGTCGAAAGATTGCGAAAAAACGCACAAAATTTCATACAAAAGCATCGAGGGAAAAAAAGTGAATTCCGTCAAAAAATCACGGAAAAATTTGCTGCAACATTGATGTTTTCACGAGATTTTTTTACAGCTGAGTGGCAGGTTAAATATTCGTTAGCCATGTTTTGAGTGAAAGAATGTTAAATTTTGAATTGCACAACTAGCTAAGATTGCTAAATAAAACATTGTATTAGAGTTACTTATAGTATTTGCACGAATTACTCAAATTTGATTTTCTAAGAATTTCAATCTGCTCCAATAACAGCTTTTATTGCTAAAAAATTAGATTTTTGCTGCTACAAAATTAGATTTTTGCTGATTCAAAGTGGCTTTAGTGCACTTTCATCCCTGTATTATCACATCTATATATAATTTTTGATATTATCACATTGTATCAATCTTTTCAAAAATTTTAGAAAATGGTGTTCATATGTTATTTTTACTGTTATTCTGTTTTCTAACTTCACAGAAATTTTGACAAATTTTACGAAAGATTTTTCAGATAGTGATGTTAAAAATTTTTAGGACAAAGGTAAATTATTTAAAAAAGTACTTTCCTTTTATGTTAATTGCAAATACTGGAGGGGGGGGGAGAGTGCATCAGCGATTGGAAAGAAGGCGTTTGTCCTTAAGTTCTGCAGACTGTTTTTAAAGTTTCTACTTGTGTTGCAGACTGCAGAAAAAAATTCTGTTGCTGGGTAAGGCGTAAGAGGACATACATGCATTTTTTTTTTTTTCTTTTCTAGGGGCCAAACTGCATTTCATGGTTACAATTTTATGTTACACCATATTTTCTCATCTCTTTTTGTAACCATGTTCAGGGATATGTTTAGGAAAATTTTAGGTCCTTTAAAGGACCCTTCACAAAATAATTTATCTTAAAACAGGACCCTTCACAAAATTTTTTATCCCCAAAAAGGACCCTTCACAAAAGATTTTATCTCAAAACAGGACCCTTCACAAAATTATTTGTCTCTTAAATAGACCTTTCACAGAATTTTTTCACCTTCAAATTGAACTTTTCTCAAATTTAGTCATTTAGAAATAAAATCTGGCCTGCAAGTAAGCAGTTGAACTCACCAAAGAGCATATTACTTAGCTTTTTATATATGAAGGATGGAACATGAAGACATCGATAATTTAAAATTCACAAAATTATGACTAGAATTTTCACAAAAATAAGAAAAACTTCACAATTTCACAAAAACAGGACCCTGTGAGAAAAGTCTGGACAGAACCCTGATGTTAACAATATCCTTTCCATCTTTATATGTTAAGCAGCGGTAGAATTCGCAAAAAAAAGTCACTGGTCCCAAGGACCAGTAAACATCAGAGTTTACTGGTCCGCACACATCGTCACTGGCCCGCTGCATAAAATTCTACTAAGTACCTTTAACCCTTTGAGTGACACCCTTCCCCTCCTCCTCCTAGAACATAAACCAAACTTTAGTTATCCAAAATTTTCGGCAGCATAATAAAATATAAAATTATGATTTGCTAAAAATTAAATAAACAGTAGATAAACAAAAACTATAAAATTATTAATTATGTATTTTATTTTCGACTATTTATTTCAACTGACTAAGTTTTACTGCATTTTTTTATATATTTATTTTTTTAAATAAAATAAAATTCAGTGGTTGGTGTTTGGTTTCGGTTTTCTCAGGGACGGGAAAATTTACATTTACCTGTCAGAGAGGGAAAAAAGTTACTGGCCCTGCGGCAGGGTTGGCAGGTTTTTGACACGTGTCAGTTTTTGACGGTTTAAACTGTCATGTCAAAAACCTCGTCAAAAACCTCAAATACTACAGTGATCTGTAAAATTTCACATTAAATGTCACACATTAGATGTAATATTTAAAATTCCCTATTACTGTAATTAGTATTAGTAATAATTACAGGGTTGGCAGGTTTTTGACATGTGTCAGTTTATGTCGGGTTTAAACCATAGTTTAAACCTTCATGTCAAAAACCTCAAATACTAAATTGATCTGTAAAAATTCAAATTAAATGTCACACATGACAACATTACATGTAATATTTTAAATTCACTCTTACTGTACATTAGTAATTAGTACATAGTAAAGTATTATTGTTAAGTACAACTTTTTAACAGGGTAAAATTTTTAAATTTTTTTTGTAAAATTGTGTTTTTCTAAAAAGTAGGCATTAAGCTCACCTGAGCTGTACATTTTTTCTCTTACTTAAAATCATTTTAATTTCTCTTACTTTTGAGAGCTTAAAGCATTAGCTAGCTTTTTTTATGGGAAATAAAAAACTTAGAAAAGTGCAGATTTTTTTGTATATATAACAAGGTAATATGCATCGATGTTATTCCAGTCTAGGCAATAACCATTCCATTCAAAATTGAAATTGGATTATTAATTTTAAACATTTACAAAATAAGAGAAGAAATTAAAAAAAAAAAAGCTTAAAGTCAAAATCTTTTTAAAACATGCTTTCTTTCAATGTATAAAAATGTTTTCGATTTTAAAACTGAACAAAATTGGCCAATCATCTAAAAGGAAATTCCTTTAAGCCCATATTGAAAAAGTGCATAATAGAAGGGATCAAATCATGAAACCATACCATTGTTTGGCTTATACTTTGCATCCCAACCATCAGGAGCAAGGGTTGACTGCTGTATCAGTTGATTCAGCTCGCACTTGAGCTTCAGAGAAAATTTATGGATCCTTACCCATACTCAGGGCCCGCTTAACACTTAGGAATAGGGGAAACCCGAGGCCACACAGGGGGCCCCCTATTACTCTACAAATTGCTTTTTTATTTACTAAATCTCTTTTTCGTATGCTTTTGGTCGGAATTTGGAATTTGGAATTTTACCATCAAAGTTTAGAGTAAATAACATTTTTAATATTAAACTAAAACTACCTATATAAAAGTATTTTATTATATGTTTAATTGTAAATAACCAATTTATTTTGTAAATGACAAATATGGAACTATAGTTGAGAATATGTGAACTTCAAAATATTTTTTGTGATTTACAAATTGCCAGTAAGAAAAAAAAAGTTTCATAAGAAAAAAAAAATTATTTTTTACAGTGATTGAGTTTCTTTTTTTCTAAAAATTAGTTTTGAAAAGTAAAATTGGGGGCCCTTTTGTATTTCAGTGGGTAAGCACGGGCTTCACAGGCCTATTCCGTAAACAGGCCCTGCCCATACTGATTGTGTATGAAGCTAAACAATCCCCTTTCCCGTCTTCTTATTTTAGTGCTATAGAGAGGACTCCATTGCTTGGTGGAAAGGTATCATTAAATGCAACAGCTTTTTGAGTCTGCTTCAAAACTTGCTCATCTAGCAATGCTTTTGCTATCAAGTCCTACTAGCTCAGCATCAATTAAGAGACAAACTATTTTCTAACACTTCATACACTCTAAACTCAAAAATCTTTTGGGTGTAAATAGATGTGTGAAACACGTGGTGTGCTGTAGCATGCTGCAGGGTAAAATTGCTTCGGATTATTTAATTGTACAAAATTATTTTCTTCTGTTTGAAAAGTCCAAAAAAAAAATATTTTATTGCAAATAATATTTTTTAAATTATTAAATTTCAATAAAAGATCCCATAAATCATTGACTTATTTAATGTTTACCTATTGTTAAAATGTTTTAGTGTGTTACATGTATTTGGCAGTTTTCGACGGTTTAAACCAGTTTATGACAGTTTAAACCAGTTTTTGACGCTTGTCATGTCAAAAACCACTTTTTGACGTCAAAAACCCAACCCTGCCCTGCGGACCACTAAATTTTTTAAATTAGTGGTCCGATTGAATTTTTAGTGGTCCCGGACCAGCGGACCACCAAGGATTTCGAACGCTGTTAAGGGCGAGGGGGAGGCTTACATATTAAACACATTATCTCTGTGTTAATCATTTAAACAAAATAAAAACTTATGAAAGTGTAAAACATGATTGAACAACATTTGGATTCTAGAAAAATGTTTAACTTATTTTTTCTTTTTATATAAAGCTAATATACATACAAAACAGATTGTTAAACAATTATGTCCATAGAAAGAAAATTTAAACTTTTACATACAATCAGAGATAAGCCTAGTTTAGAAAATATCTTGTGACTGAAAGTGCATTAGAAAATAAAAAAATAGCAAACAAATTAACCTTTGGTAGAGGTGGAGAAATGCATCACTTTACTTGTCACTGGCGAGTGAATTTTCTGACAGGGTGAGTGAATTTTTAATAGTCTTTGAAAACTGCAAACTATAGAGATACGCAAAAACTTTTTCTTAGTATTAGCTACATTTTTCAAATTTCCTAATTACTGTTATGCAAACATGGTACTAAGTTCTATTTTATATTAAACTTTCCTCTCTTGTTTATATTTGTTAATTTTACAGGAAAAAATATATGAAAATGCAGGTACCATATTGTATGGAAGAAACGCCGCGGCATTTAAGAGTTTAAAAGTTGATTTTTTTCTAAGTGCGGTGTTTACGATTTTTTTTAAATACCAACAGTTTCCTTAATTTAAAAATTCATAAAAATATTTAAAATTGGATTTAAATATTTTAAATAAAGCTTCAGACATCTTAAGATATTAAAAACGAGGCATCCTACACTACTCAGAAAACTTTGATTAAAGTTAGGTCAATGTGACGCTGTCGACAAAAGTGGCGTTCCGATGGATGCGTCGTTTACAACAGGTGCGGGGATTACGACATTTTTAAGGTTATTCAGGCCAATTTGAGGAGTGCGGCATTTCTTTTACAAAATACGGCATCAACTATTTTTGAGTTGCATAAATTTTATCATAAAAATTTTCAACTGTATGTTGCATTTTACTGGCTGGGGAAATAAATCCTTGGCTGATAAGATTTTCTAGAAATTAACCACCACTGACCTTTGGATATAGTGTGGCATTATACTTTTTTTGGAAGAGGGGTATAGCAATAAAATTTAAGATTCTTGATACTAGTGATGCAACGAATAGTGGTTTGGCCAAATAACCGAATACCAATTATTCAGCCTAGGTATGCAATTTTAATTTTTTAAAACATTTCATTCTGAAAAAATATTCGGCTATGTTCGGCCTAAAAATTACTTCATTAATATAATTCGGCCAAAAAGTATATATATATATATATATATAAACAGGTGCATTGGGAGGGTTTAAAAGAGCTGCCGGGTGTAAAAAAGAAATAAAGGCTGCAGGGTATTGTGCCCTGCTAAAGCAGGCTTAGAGTTAACACTACCCATGTAACTAAATCATGGTTAAGTCTTGCCAACAAAGTTTGATTATTTAGAAGAGGAAAACTTATTTAGTAATAATAATAGTGAACAAATTATTAGAATATTCTGTTTTTGCACTATATTAATTTATGATACATAACAAATTTAATCATTAAACTATTGTTTTGTTTCTACAAATTATTTTTTAATCAAATATTAGTCTTACATCAGTTTTAAAGATGACATTTTTATTTGTTAAAAATTAAATTTTGATCTACTTTAATTTGACATCTATATTGTCAGAGTACATAGTCAAAATTTAACTAACAGCAGAATACTCTATTGGCCTCTACATAAAAATAGCTGTATTTAATATTCAGAGGCAGTTTATCCATTAGTATATACAAACAAGGAACTTATCTAAAGCACATAATCAGAAGCAATTTTAAATCATTTAATATGTGTACTGAAAAGCATAAATATATACCTAAATAAGCCATAAAATTGTTATACGACAAAAATAATTGTTTTTTCCCTACCCCAATTGGTTTCTGTTTATAACATTTGGTAAAATATCAGTTTAAGATTTAGTTATTTATGTCAAGGACCGTATAAAAAAATTACCGTTCAGTTTAATTTTCATTAACATTTGGCAAACCTCACTTCAAGCCAGAATTGCATCAAGATTTCTTGAAAAATACCAGGGTCTCCCCCCTCCTCATAAAAAAACAAACAGAAAAGTAGTGTTAAGCCTAATGGTTACTTTTAATTTAAGTTGTGTAGCATCAAATTTGCAGCCAATATTTCATTTTAGCAAATGTGGCTTAATGAAAATTTAATTGCAATAAATATTTGAAAGACTAAACAATGTTTTTTTTTTTTTTTTTTTAAGTTCTGGTATTTAGACTAATTCACTATTAAATTACATTCTCCAACAATGTAGGGAGAATGTAATTTAATAGTGAATTAGTCTAAATACCAGAACTTAAAAAAAAAAAAAAAAAAAACATTGTTTAGTCTTTCAAATATTTATTGCAATTAAATTTTCATTAAGCCACATTTGCTAAAATGAAATATTGGCTGCAAATTTGATGCTACACAACTTAAATTAAAAGTAACCATTAGGCTTAACACTACTTTTCTGTTTTGTTTTTTTATGAGGAGGGGGGAGACAATGTTCATACTCTAAATAAAATTGTGTGGCTTTTACAGGTTTTCCCAGATCATATTTTCTACAATTCCCGGACCACAATTCACGACATTTTTAGAAATATATATGAATTACAATTCTAGATTTTAATGATTAAAATTTATACAGCAAAAGATAATACACGTTCATGCATTAATAAGAATAAAATGTAAACAAATCATAAAATTGAACATCTATATCATTTCATACTTAAAAAATGATAAATTAGAAACAAACATGTCATTTACTGATATTGTTTTAGAAGCAGTGTTTTGAGTGTTTCAATTTTTTGTGTTTAAAAACATTTTAATTTCAGCTACAGCTCCCCCCCCCCCTTTTTTTTTGCATGCTTCATAATTTCTTTTGCAGAGGTATCGGCTATCTGGCAAGAAATTTATATTAGCTAAAACATCGTTATTTTAAAAATGTTTAGCGAAAATTCAACTTGCAGGTGACAAATCAACTTTCTTTTGTAGACTGAGCTCGGAACTCATTAGAATCCTTACACATTAACAGAGAATTTAAAAAAAAAAATAATCCAGGATTTTTCCAGCTTTGAGAAAATTTTTTTAATTTTCTCTGACGTTTTGAGCACATGTCATTTTTTCTTGACAATCCCCAGTTTTCCAGTCACATAAGAATACCGAATCTAGTGTTTTTATTAATAAATGCACAAAGCTTTAAAAACAAAATTTAGATTTGGTTGTACTTTTTGTGGAGGGGGAGGGGGACTAAAGTATAATTATGTTAAATACAAAATTAAAAAAGGAACAGATGTGTTATTATCCCACCCTCCGCCATCTTGGATTTTTTTTGGCGAGAAAACCCCTTTTCCGCCAAGCACCCGTTTATATGCATGTTTGGCTCAACGAAAATAAAATGTAAATAATAAACAAAATTCGCTAAACTGGCAATCAGTAATCCTTGTATGAGCGCTTCGCGCACATTTAACGGAAAAAAAACATCGCCGAATTCAGCATTTCTCGCGATATAGCATTCTCAAAATTCAGCAGTTCTCGTCTTGTAGCAATCTCAAAATGTAAAAAACTCTTAAAACAGCAAAATATACCTAAAAAACGAAACTCGCTAAAGTGGCAATCAGCAATAGTTATATGAGCGCTTCGTGCTCATTTACCGAAAAAAAAACATCGCCGAATTCAGCATTTTTCGCGATATAGCATTCTCAAAATTCAGTAGTTCTCGTTTTGTAGCAATCTCAAAATGTAAAAAACTCTTAAAGCAACAAAATATACATAAAATTATCAACATACCTTAACAGACATCTGCTTTCTTGAAACCTACAGCACAAAATATAACACCGCCGTCATTTTCCAAAATAGGCTTAATACGCATTGACACGCTATAAACAAACCTCCCTTTCATGTCAAAATTTCCTCATATTTCTTAATTACTTCAGCAAGAGCATTTAAACGGACTACAGAAACTATAGTCAATGAAATACATCCAATAAATTTAACATAAAAATAAAAAGACAGCCATAGAACACGATATCAAAGTGTATCTGGTACAAGAGTCAAGCAACCATCAACAACGACACCCGGCAGTGAAATGAAAAAGCACGCTCTCGCGTCGTAAAAAAGGGGGTTGCCATAATAAGTTACTAGACGCCAAACGCCGGGGTTGCCAGAGCGATAAAAATCGCCAAATACTCAACATCGCGGAGGGTGGGATAATAACACATCTTAGCCTTAAAAAATCTTAAAATAGTCAATTTAGAAAAATTTTGAAATTACTAATCCCATTTATTTTTAAGAACTTAAATAACTGGAAATTGTACAGTTTACATCCAAAACTGATGCATTTACAGGATGAATTATACAGCGGCATATTTTGAGATTAGAATATTTATCAAATTTACCTATTTTATAAGTATTGTGAAATAACAGCATATCAAAATGAAGTACTTGCACCATTAATTACAGCGTTTCGGCAGATTGTAGGAAAACTTTTAGATCCTCATTATTTACAATCCTTTCTCACTTGGCGCTAAAAATCTTTGTTTTTATAAAGAAAATTAAATGTTTACAGCAAAGCAAAGAGGCATTTATAATTTAATTCCTGCAGTTTTAACTGGATTTTACATTGTTATTTTATTGTATAATATAATTAATAGTAGTTCGTGAAAGTAATTTTTTAATCTTATGCCGTTTGGTGCATATTAATTTAATCTTATTCTTTTCAAGCATTCAGACTGCTACATTTTTAATTGTAAAAATATATTACTTGAAATTAAGCTGTACAAGTTTTTTTTTTTTTGGTATTTTTGATTTTTTAAAGTTATTAAAATTGTTTTTTAAATCCAATAAACCTTATAAACGGATTTGTAACTCTAATGACGTACTTGAACAGAACATGTGTTACACTTCAGGCAAATCGCTATAAAAATCATCACATAAATTTATATACTGCATCTTTTGTTTTTACCTGTAATATTATTAATAAAGTAAGCATATCAACAAATTCTAGTTATATTAATAATAAAGATGGAGAAGGTTTACATACAGCAAGTCACATTGCAGTTTTCGACAGCAGATAAGAGCTTCTAAGCATTTTCTTTCGAGATTAACATAAGCGTTATAATAAGATAAACACACTATACAAATGCAAGCAGAATTTAGAGCGAAAGTGAAGGCTCCTTCAAATGCGACTGAGCTTAAAGCTGTTTTTGAAATTTTTATTCACTCGTGCTTAATGTAGTCAGGATCAAGGAAAGAGCCCCAGGATCAATATTATGCGCGAAAAATGAATATTAAAAATACATATATTAGCGCGAGAAAAAAATAGCAAAAGATTTTATCAATTGTATGTACAAAATAAGCAAAAACAGTGAGAATCTGAGCTGAATACAGGTTGTTTAACAATAATTACATATAATGAAATGTTTTTCTAATACCTTAAAAAAAAAAGCACTAATTTTATAATACATAGAAAAACAAAATTCCATAGAAAAAATAACTCCTGAAATCATACTGATCAAATTGGCCACATAAAAAAAAAAAATAATTCCATAAAAGTAAGAAATCGCGAAATCATACTAATCAAATTGCCCATATAAAAAAATAACAAATAGAAAATTTACTCACCTTTTACGACGTTAGAAGGAATCTCATAAGCAGTTGATACCATTTTTTCAGAAATAAACAACATGCTTCAGTGTTCAGTGTTGAATTCATGAGCACGAGCACGATGCACGGACGAATTTCCCCATCTCTCGCTACTCGCTCTCGCGTCGCCATTGTAGTTACAGTAACAGTTAGGTTTAGAAGTTGAACCACGATACAGGTTTTTTTGGGAATTCGCTAATCGCCTTCGTTCTAAAATAACCGACGCAATGGTGCTTTCTCTTGAAGGTCCATGGTTTAACTATCTTTCTGGTTCTAAGTTCAACCTTTATTTTTAACAGTGTAATTGGGAAAATATTGATACATTCAAAAACGCATGCCACAACTGAAGACGTATTTTCAGCAATTATTGTTTATAGACAGTACTGTTACCGAAATCTTTTGTGGTTCCCGGTAAATGAATAACAAATGCTGTACACACCGAATTCTACGATAAGAATTTTGTAGCGCACCTCAGTGATATATATTAATTTCAATACGTTTAATCCTTTATCTACTGACAGTACTTATATGTACCATTAAAATAACTTGTTATAAAATTCATTTAACAGTTATTAATACAGTTTAGAATGAGTTACAGATGCTTTACTTTATCTTGTTCCAAAAACATTATTGGTTACACAAAACAAAAATATGTTTGAAAGGACGATTTCTTTTGCCTTTGCATCTCTTCATCTTTCTTAGCGTTTGGGGGGGGGGGGGGGGGGGATTTTTCAATTCGGAAATATTTCTATATCTCTATTGTACTAACATTATATTTGTACTTTTCCTAATTCTACAAAATACTAAGAAAAATATTTAAAATAGAAGATTTGAGTGGGGTTATAAATATTGCATAAAATTCCTAAAATTCAAATTTAATTAATCCTTCTAATAACCCTCTAAAATTTATTAAATGATTATGTAAATCTTCTCATGTAGTTTAAAAAATAAATTCACGAAAAATGCTTAAGAAGATAAAATTTTCATGAATTCGTAATTCAGTACATAAAGGGTTAAAGCAGTTTAACATTTTAATATACACAGCAAACGATTGTACATAATGTAATGGAATTTACTTTAGTTTCCCTGTAAATGATTTATAAATGCTACACACTTCATATCCCATACGGAACATGCCATAGAAAACTTCAACGCCATATTTCAATTGCACGGTAATCCAAGTTCATATATGCGAGTTAGAGCATAGGCAGACGACAGACAGACAAACCGAATTCATAAACAATTTTCAACTATAATTTAAAATTCTTTACTGTTTTTAAATGGCATAAGACTTATAAATTTAATGGAAATTTAATTAAACTTATCAGAAGTTGTCTGAATATTAAATATAATGGCATATTAAATATAATGCATATTAAATATAATGCAATGTTTCCTGAAATATGACATACTTCATTAATAATTAAAAGATAAAACGTAAATTGTATTTTTTCCCTTGTAATTCAAATCATTTCAGTTTTAAAAACATTTATGTAAATAATTAAATATAATGCAATGGCAGATATTTTTAAGTTAAACTTTTTGATCTTTTGACTTATTTAATAAAGATTAAATTTCTACTTAACTACGTTTAAAAGACATCTTGTGTTTGAAGAAGTGCTTTGTAAAGCCTTTCAAATTTGTCTTTTTAGAAATCTTTTATCAAAATTGAATGTACACTTTTTTCCTCATATTCTAAAATTTTTCAATAGAATATAAAGGAATTTATTTAAGTAGATCAAAGGTAAATCTGTAACATTAAACGCAATAGAAATCTAAAAAACACTTTGATAATGATTTTAAGGAATTGAATTCCCGCGTCGAAACACATTAATAATATTTTCTGTTGTTATAAAATATAAATAGTATTATAAAATAAATTTTTCATTAGCATGGCCTGTATTTTTATTACTTTTTTAAGTAAAGAGTATTTGTAATAATTTATTTGTAATAATGTAATCTGATGTTTTATAATGAGATTTTAAAAATACACAGAATCATAATTATTTTTTATTAAAAAGACTACTTGAATACGTATTTCTTATTAAACTCGAAAGAAAATGGTTTAAAAAATTGGATTTACAAACATAACCAGAGTTTCGTGGTATTTTGCATTAGAAATTGATATTATATTTGACAAGATTAATATAGTTTTATTGTTTTGAAAAAAAAAGGTCAGGTTGATGAAAAGACAACTGTACTTTCAGACGGTTTATTAAGTTGTTAACATATTTGTGCCTTTTTTAGGGTTCCGTAATTAAAAAAGTAAAAACCATTATAAGATCACTACTGTGAATGTCTGTCTGTCTGTCACAGCCATTTTACTCGTAAACTATGGAACGTGGAAAGTTCAAATTTGGGGAAGTAATAAACACTATTGACCCACATATTTTCAGATTATTAAACATTCATAAATATATTTAGTAAAAATGTAAAGGGGCTATAATTAAGTTACTTGAAAAAAAAATCTCTTTTCTTCGTATATCGTGTGGGACATCGTGTGAAAACTTTCGTAAAGCTGAACTAAAAAATACATTTCTGTTAATTTTGTTACATTTTCAATGAAATCGTAGAAAATGTAGCGCAAAAATACGCCCCCCCCCCACCCCATCTAATTCCAAATCTACTGAAACTAAAATTATGAAAAAATTAGAAGTAGTAGACGTTAGTTTGAACCTTGCAGCAAAATTATAGCGATTATCCTAGGTCACATAGTTTTTGAGAAAATCACATTTTTCCGCTACACACAAATTTCGATTTACGGGCATTCAGAAAAAGTATTGAACAGCGCTGGGGGTACCTATCGTAGCAGAAGTATAAAAGCATTATTGATAATTATTTTTAAAAAAATCGTCAATAATTTGCCGAGATATTAACCCTTAAAGATACTGACGGTTTGGACACACATAGACAGGAGCAGCGTACTCTATGTACCGCCGGCTTTTAAAGCCTAGTTAACACCTTTTAATGATACATGTGTGTAATGTAATGCCAAGTAACAGTATAAAAGCAATAAACGTCAAATTGTTAAAGCAGACTAATTTAATTAGAATGAATCACATAAATACTATGGGATTCGCGACTAGTTTGCATTGAGTATACCTCTCAATACGCCTCGAGTGACTTTAAAATTTAATTAAAAACCTACCTGGAAAAACGCGGCACAGACCAAGGCGGCGTAGCAAGTTTGCGGCCTCCTTTCGAAGCGCGCTTAGCACAAGGCCAAATTTAAACTTTGAACAAAGGTTTTATTTTAGCTACACTGTAGACAGAAAGGTTATTTCTACGATGAATTTAGTTTCATGAAATACCAAATGAAGTTTAAATATGTAGTGCTTTTATTGTCAGTACCGAATTAAGTTCATCACAAAAAGATTAGGATAATATTAAAAAATGAGTTATACAGAATAGTTATATTTGATATTGTTTAGGTTCCATATCTCTTTATATCCATTTACACTTTTCTAGTATATACAGTTATATCCAACCCTTCGTTGTATAGTTTTTTCAATGTTTTAGTCATCTTTTAGCAACAGATTTTTTGTTAATGCTCTAGTTCATATATTTATTCTACGGAACCCTCTGTACGCGAATAATACTCGCACTTGATCGTTTATTTTATTTCTCATTATTTTCTTTTCTCGGAATTTGTTTCATTATAAATACTGTACATATAGTACAATAATTATTACATTATCCTATTTGTAGATTATGTAAGGTAATCGTAAATAATGGAAAAAGAAATCTTGACTAAAGAATTATTTCCGAAAAAGTCCGTGAGTTTCAATTTCGGAACGATGGGCATTCATAAATTGGCTATACATTGCAATGTAAAAATATATATACCCCATAGAATTTGGCAATTCAGAAAAATATGTTGATTTTTGTGAAAAAAGAGAGACATTAGACGAATGTAATTGGTAATGGAAACAATACAACAAGAAAAAAAATTTGTATTTAATTAATAGCATATGGAAAAAATAGAGAAAATGTGGTTTATTGCCAGTGCAAAAGTATACATACCTTTTGCAACGTTGTGGCATTAAGTGCCAATCAGTTCTTGTATAGTGTAATATTCAGCACATTAAAACTGATTATTTACATCATGTTTTTTATTTTCACTATGTATATACGAAAGCATTACAAACACAGCTAAATTACAGTGAACCGATGGTAGAGGGTATAAATACACTGCAAAACGAGTAAAACGTCCTGGCGATGGAATCCAAACTTTTTTGACGAGACAACGAAATTGTGGTGTTAAAAAACGAACAGTACGTCCTCGGAAACTTTTAAAACGTGAAGAACAGCAAAATTTTAGGGCTTTATCAAATGAAATGAAAAGTGCAAAGGAAGTACAGAAAGAATTACAGCTAAATGTTTCACAAGATACAGTTCTTCGAACAACTAAACGCAATTCAAAACTTTTTTTTTTAAATTAAACCTGCTCTACGTCTGAAACCTAGACGCAAAGAAGCACGATTGCAATTTTATGGCAGTAACATGTCCACGAACTGAAAAATCGTAAGTTCCATTTTTCTTCATGAATTAAGGATTAAAAAAAAAAACGTTACAAACGAATCGTTTATGTTTCAGATTATTTTTAGTGACGATAAGAAATTCAATCTCGATGGGCCTGATGTTTTCGTATATTACTGGTTAGATATAAGAAAGGAACTGAGGTACGTTTCTAAAAAAATTTACAGGAGGTAGCTTAATGGTATGGGAAGCATTTAGTGCTCGTGTAAGCTTCAGCTGTCCTTCACAACATCAAAAAGTGATAGTATTGAGTACCAACAGATATTGCAAGACCACCTTATCCCGTATCCCCGGCGATTAAGGAAAGTAAAGATAACTTTTCAGCACGACAATGCCTCAGTACATAGCAGTCGTAGTACATGTGATTGGTTGAAGCAATAAAAAGCTGATGTTTTGAATTGTCCACCTGGTTCCCCCCATTACAATCCAATGGAGAACCTGTGGGGAATTTTAGTTCACAAAATCTATGCCCACAACAGACAATGTAAAAACAAAGACGAGCTCCCTGAATCAATATTAAAAGCCTGGTATTAAATTGAGAAACCTACGTTGATAAATCTTGTTCAAAGTATGCCATCCCTGATTTATGACATCATTTAATGTCGCAGGCGTCCTTGTAATTATTTATTTCCTTTTGTAAACACAAAAACATTAATTAAGGTCTTTTTTTATACTGGCTATGCACTGTAAAAAAAAGACAGGTGTTTCTTAAACTACGAAAATTTACTGTAATAACAAACGAAAACATTCCATAAGCCTTTCCAAGCCCCCCAATATTCTTAAAAGCGTTCCTTTATCTTTAGAAACTTCAGAAAACATTTATTTTAGAAATTTAAAGAAGAATTTATACAAATAAATTTTTATTAGCTGCCCATAATTTTCGGAAACGTTTTCGAGTAGCTTTTACAATGCATTAATCAGTTCCCTCTACTCGGAAAATTGGTTTTTCGTATGCTATCAGTTCTCAACTAAATGTTTTATGTGGCATATCTGAAATTGTGCAGGCAATTGTAACAGAATAATGTTAATTTTAATTTTAATGTTAATGCTGTTAATTCTGTATGTTTGTCAGTTAAACATGTTTGCTAAACATGAAAATATTTAGTTGAGACCTAATGGCATCCGAAAAACAGATTTTCCGGGTAGAGAGAACTGATTAATGCACTGTAAAAGCTACTCGAAAACGTTTCCGAAAATGACGGACAGCTAATAAAAATTTATTTTTATGAATTCTTCTTTAAATTTCAAAAATAAATTTTTCGTGAGGTTTCTAAAGATAAAGGAACGCTTTACGTAATCTTTGGTGACTCGGAAGAGATTATTAGACCCCGGTCCCCGGTATGCTATTTCTTTCTCACAGCTTACTTTGTATAGTCTCCGAAAAATAACGTTACCTTACAGAAGCCAGCCTTGAAACAAAGTAGTAATCTTAAATACTTAACTCCAATTTTTTTAACTTCTAAGCATCGCACATTTTCAATTTTTATACCGTCGTATTGGGAAAAAAAGTACTTTTAAATGCAATTTGTTTGAAAACTTCATCTATATTTATTTCTGAGATATTAATTTGTTTGTATATTTTAGCAACATTTGTTTAATTTTGGCAACTCAAGTACTCCATTTCTGTAGAAAGTAAACGAAAAATAGTTGGAAAATTGTAATTATAGCTTTCTGTTGCCATTTTCCCATAAAAACTAAAAAATTGTACTTAAAATGCGTGCTATTTTGAAAAAATATGAATCAATGATTTCTGATAAAACATGAAGCTATTATAAACTAAATTTAATTTTAAGTATATTTATGTTACAAACAAATGAAGACATATGAATCATTAGATAGCCGATATTTTTGTCGGGTTTCTTGCCATTCAGCGATGGTGACGTCATATGCGTACTTTACTGTAGATGTTGTTTAATACTGGATCGCAAATGAGGAATTCCCCAGCGGATGCGGATGACGTCACTTTATATAAAGTAAAAGAGTGTGTTTTAAGTCTTAAAACTGAAATATGTTTTGTACTGTCTCTCTATATATATGCATGTATTTTTTCTTCATCGGGGGTGACACTAAATTCCGAAAAAGTATAATTCCTGTTTTCTAGTTGTACATTTTCGTTCGTGATTATAGTACATTTTTTGAAAATTAAGAAACATCTGTCTTCTTTTGCTGTGTGTTTACGTTTGCATTGGCAAAAAAAAAAAAAAAAAAAAAAAAAAAAAAAAAAAAACATATATTTTGTATTTTTTCCTATGCTATTAATTAAAAATGCATTTTTTCCTTTTGTATCATTTCAATTACCACTTACATTCATCTAATGTGTTACTCTTTTCACAAAAGTCAACATATTTTCAGAATTGTCCAATTCTAAGGAATATGTACATTTTTGCATTGCAAAGTACGTAGGTGGGTTACACAATTATATTATTTTCTTTGAGAATTGTTACACTTTTTTCCTTTCGAAAATATATAAGTTATATTAAAGCAGTGACTGTTTAGGGAGATTTTTAATAAACCCTTTTCATTTCATATTGAAGTTGCAAGGCATGTTCTCTTATGAAGTGAGAATTCTTAAACATAGCATCCTTTCATATTTACATTATTTATTAAAATGGTGTTAGTTGTGTTAGAATTTGTAAAGATTTGTAGAAAAATAATGAAATAATTTAAATTACTATTAAAGAAGCTTTTTATCAAACATTTCTATTGCTAAAAATTGCGGATTAGGGAGAAATATATCTATTATTTTATGATTTTATTCAATACAAAATCTCAGCAAAAACCTTGTTAACTCAGTTAATTGTCTTAAACATTTAAATCAGATAATTGCCGCAGATATAAATAAATCAGATTATTTGTAAGTCTGTATCTAGATGTACGAGTATAAGCTTAGATTTGAATTCTTTGTAAAAATCAAAATTCCACATCGGTACGAAATCTTTTAATTCTTCTGCAGATCGTATTCATATAAACGACTTCGTATCAAATGTAATATTTATCAATTAAAAAAACCCTTAACGGGTTAAAAGTTTGTGACGCAGCGCTTTATCTTATTGCTATAAGAATTTTAAATATGGAACTTAAAAATAATGATATCAAATTTTAAGTGACGCTATATTATTTATTTTATCATTTTATTTTTGTTTTATGTATAATTGCATGCGTAAGAATTATATTAAATTTAAAAGGATGTATAAAAATTTATTCATTGATGCGTTATCATTCACATTTTTCATAAATTCAAACTATGAGTTTTAAAAGATATGATATCAAAATTTAAGTGACGCCTTGATGTAGCCTTAAACAATGTTTTAAAATTCAATTTTAATTATTTTCGATTTGGCTAAATATATTTACACATCTAACCAAAACTTTTAATTTTCCAATATACTGTTAAAAATACCACTTTCACTGAACCTGTACAATGCACTGTAATGTATTTATATGAATAAATTGATTTATCTTTTGTACCACGCTATCCAAAATCAAAAGTAAAATTTATGTAAGTGATTTCTTTGCGTCATTGTATCCAAACTAAGCGAAATATATGCAAATGGATATTATGACGTAAAGAAATCACTTACATAAATTTTACTTTTGATTTTGGATAGCGTGGTACAAAAGATAAATCAATTTATTCATATAAATACATTACAGTGCATTGTACAGGTTCAGTGAAAGTGGTATTTTTAACAGTATATTGGAAAATTAAAAGTTTTGGTTAGATGTGTAAATATATTTAGCCAAATCGAAAATAATTAAAATTGAATTTTAAAACATTGTTTAAGGCTACATCAAGGCGTCACTTAAATTTTGATATCATATCTTTTAAAACTCATAGTTTGAATTTATGAAAAATGTGAATGATAACGCATCAATGAATAAATTTTTATACATCCTTTTAAATTTAATATAATTCTTACGCATGCAATTATACATAAAACAAAAATAAAATGATAAAATAAATAATATAGCGTCACTTAAAATTTGATATCATTATTTTTAAGTTCCATATTTAAAATTCTTATAGCAATAAGATAAAGCGCTGCGTCACAAACTTTTAACCCGTTAAGGGTTTTTTTAATTGATATCATTACTTTTTTTAAGTTAATAATAAAAAGATAAAAAAAATTTTAGAGGCTAATGATAGGAACTCATAATCGTGATTTCCATTCACCTTTAATCCCCCCCCCCCCTTCAAAAAAGCATACCTGATACTTATATTGTAAAGAGTGCTGTGCTATTTGATTTTTTTAAGAACTTTTTAGGAAGATATGGAAGTAATATACAAAATGTGGGGGGGGGGGGTTATGGTTTGTTTCACAGATATAGAAAGCTTTGTTAAAACTTACTATGTAAAAGGTTTACTTTCTTAAGAAAAATATAAAGAAATATTACTCTTTAAAACTTTTTATTAAAAATACAATAAAATTGTAAGCAAAAAAAATACTTTCAAATAAAATTTATTTGGAAATTACTGATTTTTTATTTTTTAAGAAATAATTTCCCATCATGTAAGTTTTTAATCTATAGTTGTATTGGGGTGATAGGATATTAGATTTACTTGATACAACTGTATAAAATGCACAAAATACATTATTATTGCTCTCATTATTGAAAAGAAAGTTTTATTGTGATATCCCCCCCCCCCCCATTTATTGTTAATGCTGAATTTAGGCAATAGATGGCGATACCATGCAGAGAAGCATTTAATTATTGATGTATTTAACTAATCCTGCAACAAGCAATGTAAAATACTTCAAAAACAGATTTTAATTATATTTTGTACCTTGAAATTTTTAATGCTAGGAAACGGTTTAATAATTTAGTTAGCCAACTGAATTATTTAATTTGAGGTTTTATTTCACTTAATTTTTTCTGTGAATACATTTCCCATTTATTGTTAATGCTGAATTTAGCCAGTAGATGACGATACCATGCAGAAAATCATTTAATTATTGATGTATGTAACCAGGGCCCGACTTAGACAGGGGGGGGGGGCCCTGGGGCAAAGATTATTCGGGGGGGCCCCCTTCGACCTTTTGAAAATTTTCGTGAATTATGTTGAAATGACTGAAATTAAACTTCATACCTATTGTATGTAGACTTAAATTTTATACCAAGTACTATTGACATCTGTATACAATATGGTACAAGAAAGATAACTTTAAGAAACTATAGCATACATTTTTGTTGGGGGGGGGGGGGGGAGCGGGGGTTATAGGAATATAAGGATAAATGTGAGCCGTTAAAATGTAAGTACAGTTCTCTCAGGCATTATTGGCTGTTTGTGTTAATACTTTTCTATTCAACTTAATCTTTTTATTCAATCAACATGCATTTTGGTGATTCCATCATATAGAAATGCAAGTGGTGGCATGCATTTAATAATAATAGCAACAAATCTCAATACTTGTTATGTTGTTACCAGGGCTTAATTTGCGCCGAAGCCCACCGGAGCCCGGCTCCGGTACTTCTCAGTTTTCAGTAAATATTTAAATATTGGTCGGAATTCACCGGAGCTCATAAATACAGGGCTCCGGAGCCCAGTGCAATAGTGCTTCCGAAAAACCGATGCCTAAATTACCTTTTCATTTCCTTCCCATCTCCAAGCTTTGGCATTCTTTTTTACCAAACCACTTTACTATATGTGGCGTAATGTGTCGCACACGTAGGAGATGGAGATAAAACGGACTCTATTTTTATATCAGTTTTTGGGCTTGAACTGACTCGAGCTCAATCGGTATTATGGTTAAAATTTTATTTATTTATGTATAGAAAAAAAAAAACTTTTTCTCCTTTAAAATTACGTATTATATTCTGTTTCAAATAATTTTAATGCTATTTTGATCAGAATGAAGGGAAAATAGAAATCGTGTTTTTCTATTTCAAACTTATGTCGTCGACGAGTTAATACGGAGCCATTCAAGATACTAAGAATATTTTCTGTTTTAGCCAACGGGCATCAGAGTTTTATTTGTTTGAGGTTTTTTCTCTTCATTGCGTACAAGTATAAAAATCACATTAGTGATTTTTCTATTTATTTTGTATCATGAACGGTACCCATGTTAAGGCTCTGCTCTGCACATTTACGAAGCCACTTTCATTTGTAAGTAGATATAATTGCCATGTATTGTTATTCTGATAGAAAGCAATCGATCAGTGTTTTCCCTTTTTCTATAAAAGCATCTATTCTTTCCGATAATGGTGTCAAATTTTTAATTTAATCTGATTTTCAGGGGCTCACCACAAAAGATTGTTATGCGGAAGGAATCGATTATAGTTTAAGATAGTCACCCTTTATAAAATATTTTTCCATTCTTCAGCATATAAATATTCTGTAAATTTCATTCATTTTTTCTTAAAAATGCATAGCTGCGAACTAACCCTTTTTTTGTGCTAACATTATTTCCTAATCATAATCCTTACCATATTTAATCGCAGAATTCTGCAATTAATTAACATTAAAATTAGGCAAAGATTACTATTCAGAAGGAGTGATAACTAAAAAGTGGAATAGTTGACAGCTAAGTATATGCTGATAGATATTTTTAAAATTTTTATTTTCCCAAAGAAAAAAATTCTTTAAATTTTGCAAATAATGTACGAAACATAAATATGCAGATTGGAGTGAGTGACAGTGGAGGGGGGGGGGGGGGTGTACGGAATATTAGGGCTCCGGTACTTTTTTATGTTAGAAATTAAGCCCTGGTTGTTACTGCATTCCACACGATGTCTTAAAGTACTTTGGTATAAAGTTTCATAATATGAAAACAGAAAGCAACAGATAGCAGATGTGTGATATTACTGTAATATTTTAATTAAAATTATGTATTTAAAAAGAAATTATGAAATCAGTAAGGAAGAAATTAAATATCACAAAATGAAAAACACTTTAAATTAGAATCTGGTCACTTTTGGATATTTTTTATCATTTGGCTCTCCTTTAACTAAAACTTATATCTGCTCTTGCCCCCCCCCCCCTCAAATCGGGGGGCCCGGGGCAGCTGCCCCGCATGCCCCTGCATTAGTCGGGCCCTGTATGTAACTATCAGACACAGGAAAGAAGACTAGACTCAGCAACACCAATTCAGCCTATGTTAACGAATGAAGGAACTGGGAGCGTGATCTAGGGACGTTTTCTGACCCTTCCAATATGGCAGCCAGTGCGAGAGCAGTGAAACTCAAATTAGTGATTATTAAAAATAAATTAACATGTATGCAATCCAAAGAGTTCTCGATTATTCCTGTTTTCATTTATGAGTAATACTATTAATTTCAAGAGATTTCTCAACTTTTATTTAATATTTATTGAGGAAATCCTTACTTGAAATTCTGAAAGAATAAAAATATTAACTGTCTAGATTGCTGCTGCTGCCATCTGTTGAACCAAATTTGATGAAGTTGAATAAAAAAATCTTTAACAGTAAAAATGTTTAAAAAATATGCTAGATTAAATGTTATTAAATGATACTGAAATACTCGAGAAAAATGTGTACACTGACTCTGAAGTACTAAAATACTTCAGTTTTACTCAGTAATAGGCACAATATTTCTCCATCATTTATTTACTTTAGAGTTAAAATTCCAGATCTTGAGCTAGGGTTTTTTTTTTTTTTTTTTTTTTGGCATTAATTTCATTAGAGTTAAGTATTCTTATATATAAAAAAAATTAAGAATAATAAAATTTAATGACAAAATTAATTATTATCCCCCCCCCTCTCAAAATACCTTTTATTATTATTAATTTTATATCACAGTAAATCAAAATTGACGTTTCTAAATTCATTAGATTTTGCCTATCAGAAAATTTATTAAAATAAACGTCAAAAGCCTGTGTTCTTAGATTTTAAACAGTTTTTATTGCATTAATTTCGTTACCTTAAAAAATATTTTTTAGAATTCTCGTCATTTTTTTAAAGTAAAATTATGAATAAGAAAATGCAAAGACAAAATTAATTACTAATCCATCCCCACCCCAATATCTCATTTTTTATAATATTATTTATAATTTTAGTTCACGTTAAATCGGAATTGACGTTCCAAAATTCACTAGATTTTGTCTACCAGATGGTTTTTTAAACAAACGTCTTAAGCTCTTAAGCGGTAGTCTTCAAATGACTAATTAGTGAATTAACAAAAAAATTCTGCCTGATAAGTGATTTTTAATTATTTAAAAATTAATTATTTCGCAAAAAAAGTGTATATATATATTATTTGTTATGATTCGCAAATTATTAAAATGCAATAAAAGTTCAGCGATAATGAAAAATTCTTCTATATTTTTGGTTAATAAAGACTTAAAATAATTTTTTATACTTCATTATCCCTTGATTAGTTTTCAGCTTTACAAATCTTACTGAAGTATGAAATGATTTTTATAAAAGTAATGCAATTCATTTAAAACACTAGTAATAATTTTAATCTAGGTTCTATATTTTATTATTTTTTGTTAATAAAATTCTAAATTTAAACTTCAGCATTGAAAAGCTAGTAATGTAATTCATTTAAAACATTAGTAATAATTTTAATCTAGGTTCTATATTTTATTATTTTTTGTTAATAAAATTCTAGATTTAAACTTCAGCATTGAAAAGCTTACAAAATCAAATGAATGATTTTTATAAAAGTAATGCAATTAATGCAACTCATTTAAAATATTTCTTATAAATAATGCACTCAGGTGCAATATATTGCATTTACAAAATAAATCTATATATATATGCTTTAAAAAAATACTGACTGCTTCAAAGAGGACAGACCTCGCGACCTATGTATTGCGAGGCCCGCACTTAACCGACTGAGCTACGGAAGGATCGTAAATTTTGCACTAAACGTTGATCAGAAGAAAGCAAGCGCATGAATACAGTATACGCAACTTCGGTGAAATTCCCATAAATGGTGGAAAAATATAGTCCGATTTTTCATGCTTATTATAAAACGAATAAGAGTCTTCCTGGAAACACACATGGTCTTATTCGGTTCACCTAAAATAGATTTATATTATATAGTAATTTTAATAAGATCATTTTCGGAGGGAAAAAAAAGTGAATTAAAAATAAAATTAGAGTTTTCCCAGAAAAAAGAAAAGTGTTATTCACCTCGTATTAATCAGATTTATATTATATATCAATTTGCAGAAAATCGTTAGAAGCGTTTTCGAGATTTTCATATTAGGAACTTCCTCGATAATCATACCAACGTTTTCACTTTAAAAATGGCTATTTAGATCTCAAAATATACTGCACGTAGAAATGTAAAAATTTCAGTATACGATTAGACTGCAGATATAAGACTGTTCTAGAAAAATCAGAACAATAGGACCTATATCTGCGGAGATATTAAAAAGCGGCTTTTCGCGTTTTCTTTGATGTCGAGTTAGCTGTATATATGAGTTCCGCCATCTACGAATTCTACGATACGATTTTAGGCTTAAGGCTGCGTCACTCGCAATACTACCGTCTTCCATGATCTTTTAGAATTGAGTATATTCTTTCAATTCCTGTAATAAATCATTTTAAAAGATTCGTTTTTACTTTCTTCTATCTTTACAAGAAGAAAGTATTGGATTCGTGCAAATTTTCGACTTCCAGTTTTTGACGGATTTATACGTTTTAGAATGGCCAGAACACGATTTGATGGTTTTTAGAAAATGTCTGTCTGTGAGTCTGTCTGTCACTCTGTGAGTCTGTATGTGACAAAAATTTTGTGGGTGCTCTATCTCAAGAACTAATGCACAGAATTTCACAAAACTTTATATTTAGTTAGAGCTTGATATAAACTGGACATGATTAGTTTTTGGTGAAAATCTCCCAACAGGTGGCGCTGCTATGCGGCATTTATCACGATTTCTGCAATAGCTATATCTCAAGAACTACTGCACGGATTTTCATAAAACTCCAGATTCAGTTAGTCCAGGTGCTGACTACTTTTTTGTGAAAATCGTCCAACAGGTGGCGCTGCTATGCTGCATTATTCATGATTATCGCATTAGCTCTAACTCAAGAAAAAATGCACGCATTTTCATCAAACTTCAGATTTAGTTAGTCCTTGATATAAATTAGTGCTGTTAAATTTTTGGTGTAAATCGCTCAACAGGTGGCGCTGCTGTGCTGCATTTTCACGATTTCCGCAAATAGCTCAAGAACTATTGCACGAATTTTCATCAAACTTCAGATTTAGTTAGTCCTTGACATGAATTGACGTATAAATTAGTGCTGTTTAATTTTTGGTGTAAATCGCTCAACAGGTGACGCTGCTATGCTGTATTTTTTGCGATTTCCGCAATAGCTTTATCTCAAGAACTAACGCTTAGATTTTCAACAAACTTCAGATTCAGGTATACCTTGATATCATTTAGTGCTGTTTATTTTTGGTGTAAATCACTCAACAGGTGGCGCTACTATGCTACATTTTTAAGAATTTCCACTATAGCTCTATCTCAAGAACTAATGCACGAATTTTCATCTAACTTCAAATTCAGATATACTTTGATATGAATTGGTGCTAAATTGTTGTTATTTCTTGTACTATTTAAAGGATTTAATTGACGTGATTTATATAGAAGAAAGTTTTGTGATGGCCACAACAAACTAGTTTAATTAAAATGTTGGAATTGTATTTGTTGTGTTAAAGAAAAATTTCACTTCGTTAAAGTTGTCTTTTAGTGGAAACGCTTTAAAAATTCACGAATGTATTAGTTTGTATAAATATAAATACTAAATTTTCAATTTAAAATTACTTATACAGAATGCAATTATAAATAATACATTCGGCTATTTTGAGTTTTGAAATTATTTTCATAAATCAATATAAGAATCTAATAATTTTATTTTCATTTCCATTAACAAATTTACGTATTTTTCAATATTTTAAGATTTTATTTATTTATTTATTTTAGTTACCTCTGCACTTGAGATTATTATTATCTTTTATTCATTTTTATTGGTACATTCAAACAATATATTACAAATAAGAATAAACTCTTACCTCTTCTTATTTAAGTCACAGCTCTAGCCTAGTTTTAATTCAATTTATGGTTATGTGTACCCGAAAAAAAAAAAAAACCTCTACGTAACGACTGTCATCAAACGTTTTATTATATGTTTAAAAATCTCTTTACTTCCCTAAATCTTTTTCAATGGTTTTCATTTAAATACTTTAGCCATTGTGATAGTATATTAAGGATGGTTTCGAAACCTGAATGTTATATTTTATTCTACATTAAAAAGAAATTTTCTCGTTCCTTATTAAATTTTTCCGAACTATTTACATTTCAAGGACTAAAACATTATATCACATTATTAAACATGGTTTTAGTCACTATATCAAGCATTATATTGTACGTTAAAAAAGAAACATTGTTTATTTCACAAATTCTCTTTCTTTATCTTTCGAAGGCATTCACAATATGCCATTCGCCGAATATTAATGAAGATCTGAGCTACTCTTGTTTCAAGGAATATCCCTTTGACGTTTTATGAGTGTACCATATTTACAAGGATCAGATATTTTAAATCAGATCGGTTGTAATTTTGTTTCTCAATGAAAAACTCGGATTTGGATATTCTGTTTAACACAAAAATGTGAAAAAACTTTATTAGCAGAGTTAATTGTTTCAGTCATTGAAATCGGATTGTCCGTAAGTCTTTTTCTACATGAATAAGGTCGGATTTGGATTTTGTTCTATGTTTTTAAAGAGATTTTAGCTCTTTACTACCATAAATCTTTTCAGTGGTTTTCATTTAAATTGTTTAGCCATTGTGATAGTATATCAATGATTGTTTCTATCACCGAATCTAATATTTCATTGTACATTTCGTTGAAATTTTCTGTTTCCATATTAAATATTCCCGAACTAATTATTCAACGAATACAGCTTTATATAGTAAATTAACGATGGTTTCAGTCACTGCATCAAACATTACACTGTACGTTAAAAAAGAAAAATTATTTCTTTCACAAATATCTTTTTCATGATTTTCTTTTGAAGGCATTCATATACGCTCTACCCTGAATGTTAACAACGATTTTTTGCTACTATAATTTCAAGAAATTTTGATTTGATGTTTTGAGAATGTACCATATTTCCAATAACTCAGATATTTAAATCGCATTGTTTGAAATATGTTTCTCGATGAATACACTCGAATTTGGATATTATTTCAGGACCTTGGTGGAGAAGAGGCGAATCCGGAAATTTGGGTGTTGGGATATCAATCTCAAAGTTTTGCAAATAATATTATAGAATATGGTACTACTCAATTTAGCTTGACACTGTGACAATACAAAAGGCGAACAAAGGCAAAACGACTTTCCTAATTGTTGTCTACATCTATCTGACGTGGAAAAACAAAAAATCGTCCACCCTTTCTTTTCCAAGCTCCTTATATTTAACACAAAAATGTGAAAGAAACTTTATTAGCGTTGTTCATTGTCTCAGACATTCAAAGCAGATCGTCTGTAACTCTAAGTTTGGCGTGCTCTTTGCATCCGTGCTCTTCTAATAAGAGAGTTTTTTCATTCATCGACATGGGACCGATAAATCGCACACGATTGTCATGAGCCAACATGGGGCTGATAAATCTTAACCGATTGTCGTTAGCGACATGGTCGCACACAAAATGCAGTCACATACATTACGTGCTTTTTCACAAACTCGAATTGGATTCCCCTATAAAAAAAAGACAGATATAATCTAGCAAAATATAACATAGCTACGAGCGGAAATATACATTAAACTCTTCAGAGCTAATCATGATTCTGAAAAGCCTTCTTTATCTTTAGAAACCTCAGAAACTAATATATTTTCGCGATTTAAAAAAGCATTTATATTTTTAAAAAAAAATCTGTTTCTTTTACAGCCACTAATTTTCTCAAGCACTTCCGGGTAGTTTTTTTTATAGAGTATTAATAAGTTTTTTCAAACCGGAATATTGGTTTTTAGGATGCTTTTAATTCTGTATTATGCATTGTCAGCTGCGTATTTGAATTTATACATGCAAGAGTAAAAAAATAATATTCATTTTAATGTTGATGTTAATGCTGTTCATTTAGCCTGTTTCTCTGTAAAACAAATTTGTTGAAAACGGAAGATTTACTTGAGAATTGATAACACTCGCGAAACCCATACTCCGGGTTGAGAAAACGGATTAATACACTATACCAGGTGCAGTGGTTAATAATTCTTATTTTTGTCATTAAAAAACAAGTATAATTTGGGAGAAAGGTAAAATATGCTTTATTCAAAGTATGCCCCATCCAGCGACACATTTTCTCCATCTCAAGGGGCAAGTTGTAGAAGGCCTCTTAGAAGAACCGTGCTTCTTTTGAGATGATCTATTTATCAAGCCATTTTTTAACACCTCCGTAAATTTTGAGGTTTTTCATGGAGAGTACGTGAGACATCGATGAAAACAAGTTGCAGCTGGAAGGGGCAACGTCTGATAAGAACGGCGGGTTGGGTAAGAGTTCACAGCCAAGTGTAGAAATGGCGTCTTTATCCGCTTTCGCTGTGTGTGATGGTGCAATGTCATGCAGTAAGATAACTTTTTTATGTGTTGTAGCCCATTCTAGTAACTTTTCGATACATGCGTGGTTCAAATTGATCATTTGTTGACGGTAGTGAACGATATTAAGTGTTTCAGCAAGTTTTAGAGCCCATGGTACACAACACTTTTCTGATCCCACCAAATGCGCAACATTGTCCTCTTTCCAAAGCAATTCGGTCTTGCTGTCGATGTTGATGTACTGGGTCAACCCTTGATCTTGCGTTGGGACATTTTCACCATAAGTTTCCAAAAGCATATGTCACTCGTGTTAATCTTTTTTTTTTTTCTTTTTTTTAAACAAGAAAAGCAGTACGTGCTGCACATGCTCTTCATTTGGGTACAAACTCGACATGTTTACCAAACGAAAAAAATGTGACATTAACTCGAGATTGCTTAAACATCAATGAAGTTTGTTTTAAAAAAATGTACTGTCATAGCTACAAAATGACATAAGAACTTAGATTGTGGACCAACTCTTGCTTCCAGTGCAATCTCTTGAAAAAATTAAGAATCATTAACCGCCACACCTGGTAAAAACTACTCGGACACACCTCCGAAAATCAGAAGAAATTTTTTTTTAAATGTTTCTATAAATTTCGAAAATATATTAGTTTCTGAGGTTTCAATAGATAAAGAACGCTTTTCGGTATCGTTGGTAGCGCGAAAGAGGTTATTGTATATATTTTATCATGGTTATATTATATTTTCATAGATTAAAAAACTTGTATTTTTTTACAGTGTACTCCCTCATTAGAAGTAAAGCGATACTTTCTGAGAAAATGGATAAAATATAATGTTATGTGTAAGGCTACGTAAGTCATTACGTCAACTATTGAGATGAGTAATGAGCTGTAAACCTCTTTAACCAAAGTCGCCTGAGTTTACAACAAATTTGAAATAATTAACCTAAGTTGTCGAAGCAATTATACAGAAGACTGGACATGAAATTCTTTTATTAAGCAATTGATTTGTAAGGCAATCTGATACTCTGAAAATAGCTTAAAAGTATTTGAAAAAATTAAATTAGAAACGTTACTTAAAACTAGATAAAAATATGCCATAAAAAAGAGTCTTAAGACATATATCAGACTTCTTTTGAAACGCATTTTATTCCTAAAGTCAGTTTTCAAGTGAGATAATTTAATTTAAGATAGTGATAAAAGTGGATTGACTCAAGTTTCTTACTTCTCCGAAAAAAAAATGTCTGTATATTACTGAAATTTACTGAAATTTACTTAAAAAGTTACTGAAATTATTTTATATTTCAAGATGTTCTTCTGTATCTCCATATTAACACATTTTGACTCAAGAACTCCGATTTGAAAAATATTTACTCAGATGTTAGAATGCATTAATTTAAACATGTAAAAAAATAATGAAAAAAATATAGAACTAAAAAAAAATTGTGACTAAATAATATTTTTTTCATATTTGCAATAAACAAAAAATTACATACTTTAGTCAATTTGTATTCTTCAATTTATAAATACAAAATTGTAAAGTATACGAACTTACTTTTATAAAAAATCTATTTTTGGACGCCTTTAGACTTTTTAATTTCACAAAACTTACAAAGTTCATCTTAGCAACAACGATGCAAAACTACTTAAATTGTAAATAAATTTTTGACATGAACATTTAACCCAGTATCGCGATCTGCTGAGAATTCTATGAACAATTTATATTAACCACTGTGTTGAGAAATAGCAGCAATAAATAAAATCGTCTTTTAACCGCTTACGAGGTTAATTTTTTTTACACAATAAACTAAAAATAGGGACATTACATCACTTTTACCATACTAAAGTATTTATCTACTATAATTAAAATATGTCTGCCATTAAATAAAGTTAATATTACATTTTAAAATTAGTAATTTCTAAAAGACTCTGGTATAACGGAACAAGCAAACCCTTCTTGCACTTACAGTGTACAGTCAAACCTGTTAAGGAGTTAAAGCCCACTGTGTAAGTAACATTGACTTTTGGGTATGTTGCAGATATGCAATACGGTGATAAAAATGGTTAAATAACATATTTCCTGTAGGTATCTATCAGTTATAAATTTCCCAATCCACGTTCAATGCTGTCAGGAATAGATTTTTGCCGCGTCTGTATTACCACCAAGAAGTGGAAGGTAGTCAGTTCGAGCACCTTTTTGGTTTAAGTTGAGTCAGGTTATTTTTTTTTTAACTTTACAATGAAATGAATCTAATTAGTCTTTAGTCCCATAAGAAACATCGTAGGATACATTTTTGATTATTAAAGTCTTTTTCTTGAGACCTTTTCAGCCACATGCCACATGATCACACACTTCCATTTTAAATTTCGAAGTTAAACTCCACAGTGGCGCCGACAGTGCTAAACTCCCCTTCCCCAAATCCCATTCTTTTTAACCAGAGGAGGTCCCCTTGCCTTGTTTTAACACATATTTCGAATTCTAAAATTCTAACTCATTTCCGAGATAGGGGTAGTGTTTGAATTTGGTGGACATTCTAATAGGAATTCTTAATTTAATTTGTACTGAAAAAGTTTTAAATACGGTTCAAACTATTCATTCATTTAATCAAAAATTCTTGGTTTGTTTGTTATAAATTTAAAATTTTTTAATCATTTGTACGGTCATTACCGCATTAACAGTTTATACACAGGAACCTAGTTGAGTACAGTTTTAGGACCTAGTTTCACTTATCGCTGTATTATATGGAGCGTTGAGAGCTAAAGTGGATAAAGTTCAAAAGTAGTAAAAAATTGTTTGTTGCGGAATAATACTTGTTAAAGTTGTATTTTTTAGAGCCATAGTGAACCAAGTCCCTACTATTGCTATTTTCTAACAGATGTCCTATTTCAGGGTAAAATATTTCAGTTCCGAAGTGGATCAAGTCGAGTAAATTCTGATTTAAAATTGAATTCCCAGCTTAATTATTTTTTTTTCCAATTATGACCCCTATTTAATTTAGTCTTCATACTACAACAATAGAAAGAAAATTATCCTCTAAATCACTTTAGGATTCAACTCATCAACTAGTTTTAATAAACTTTAACCGTTGGAAGCTAGTTTCAACAGCCATATCGTACCGTCATCAATTCAAAATATGATTGCTCAGAGAAGAAAATTAATGAAATGTATGTAGGAGAAGCGGATTCAATGATAAGGTTTATTAGCCAATAAAATTACAGGAAATAGTCAACGAAACAGAAGTGGATTCAAAGATAAAGTTTATTTGCCAATAGAATTACGATAGGAAATTTTAGGAAACTGGCCATGTGAGCAGATGCAAGGATCAACCGTAGTATGTCACCGTAAATGTGTCAGTGGAGCGCAAAAGGTTAACCTTGATTATCTCAAAACTATAATTTATGGACTTGATCCACTTTAGCTCTGAACGCCTCATATATGCTGTTTATTTTACTCGGGAATGCCGCAACCCATAAGATTAGCATGGGTAACGCCGGTCAGAAACTCTAATAAATTAATGGTGCTTCAAGAAAGTCAAGTTCATAAATGGAAGTTGGTTTTGAGATTATTTTTGCGACGCTAAAGTCAAAAAAGTCCCTAAAACCATGTTTATTTATTGCATGTTTATTTGTTGTTTACCGTATGGTGTCAGTGGATTTGTGGTTAAACTTAGTATGTCACCGTATAGGTGTCAGTGGAGTGCAAAATGTTAACCTTCATTATCTCGAAACTATAATTTATGGACTTGATCCACTTTAGCTCTGAACGCCTTATATATGCTGTTTATTTTACTCGGGAACGCCGCAGTCCATGAGATTAGTATGGATAACGCAAGTCGGAAAGTCTGATAATGGAATGTTTGTCAAAAATATCCATTTCAAAATTATTTATAAAATTTTCATTTTGTAAATTTCAAACGTAATACGATAAGAGTTTTTTCATTACTTTTTAACAGCACAGAGTATCAAATGACTTTTTTTTTCAGAAAGAAGGTATTTTTAAAATGTGCGCTAAGAGGAAGAAATATTATGTAAAAGATTATATTTGTTTTTATATTGCCTGAAGCAAAAATAAAAGATAATTTTTAACGCACATTGGAAGTTTTTCTTGCTTTTTAAATCCCACGTGTCCTGAAATCAAACAATAAACGAAAACAACTTCTTTCCTCTGGGTAGTCTTTTGTTCAGCATTTTAAATTTCCCCGTCAAAAGGAAAAACATTATACATTCGAAATGTGGATGTTTATTTTATTTTATTGAATAAGTCCGACTGACGAAAATTCATTTCTTATTCTATTAAGCTTTTTTATGACTATATTTTTCTTCTAAATGTAAAATGTATCTCTTTCTTTCTCAGATATGCGGATAACTTCTGTACTAAGTCGAGGCTTAGGGACCGATAAATCTACCTTAACTCGGAAATATCATAAGTCAAAAATAATAAAAATTTAAACACACTATTGTAGAGATAGTCGTTCATAGCTGAAAAAAATGTGAGGATATTTTTACTATTAATATTTAGAGCAGGATACAGCCTTACATTCTAAGTACAAATGTATGCGCGGTTTGCATTAAAAGCATTATTATAACGGAGAATTTTTTTTTTCAGCAAAGAAAATTGTAATTCAACAGGTCACTGATAGAAGGCGCTCACGCGAATATATTTTTTGGAAGTATGAAAATACGGATGATCATAAAAGAACTCTCTACTCGACCAATTCGTGTTACTTATGATCAATGAGGTATGTAGAGCAATATTACTAGTCAAATATTGTCTATGCATTTCGTAACAGGGTAAGAGACAATGGATGCTTTGCAAAATTTCAAACACAAAAAACATCTAAAGAAGACATTTTACACTCAAGGCAGTAAACTTGTTTTACGCTCCTTGTTGATTCGAATCGATTGCAGTGTAACACAGATTACTATTGAAGTAAGCAAAATCTATCGAGTAGAATCGTGCATCGGATCGGGTCGGGTTGCCGGTGAAAAATATATTTGAATAGCAATGAGTGTATATAGTATGCCCACTAAGTGTGTTAAGAACCACAGTGCGTTAAGAAATTATAAGACCACTTAGATTTTGAAAATTAAGAAGTAAACAAAGATTCTAATTATAGTTTAAACACATGATATATCAAAATACCGGGTGTCCTAAAAAGGACTGACTGATTTAAAAATTCAATAACTTGCAAACGGTGACAGATACTTCAAAAATTCTTGCAGGAGAGTTATGCATAAGGTCAAAAGTTTTTTTTTACAGTGATTTTTGATTTTAGTTCGAATTACGAACAATAGATGGCGCGGTAAGCAACAGACGCTAAATACAGGCTCGATTTTTTGGCCGATATCTTCTTCCATGCAGAAAAAGGAAATTAAAATGTATTGAGTGGGTCCCGAAGGACCAAAAATCTAGTCTGAATTTAATGTCTATTGATCGCAGCGCCATCTATTGTTTGTAATTCGAACTAAAATCGAAAATCACTGTAAAAAAACTTTTGACCTCATGCACAACCCTCCTGCAAGAATTTTTGAAATATCTGTCACCATTTACAAGTTATTGAATTTTAAAATCAGTCAGTCCTTTTTAGGACACTCGGTACAATATATTTATTAAACTTAATTTGCAATAATTTTGAATAATGCAATAAATATGTATGTTAACAAAAATTTAAGCAATGATTGAAAAGTACACTGTTAACAAATTCTAAGACCACTTGTCTAAAAACAAAAATAATATGTAAATTAATACGATATTAGTCCTCCATTTTTCCTTATAACCTCAAACACTCTGTTTTTCATACAAGTAATCAAGGTGATTAAGTACAAATTCAGACATATTTTGCTATTCGTTCACAATGACTACTTCCATTTCATTGATGGATAAAATCTGTTTATTATTAGCATAAACTTTGCAATTTAATACACCCCAAACATTTTCCATAGGATTCAAGTCTGTACTGCGACTTGGCCATGACAAAACATGATTTTTTTTTACCATTGCTGGGTGGATTTAGACACATGGCAAGAAGCATTGTCCTGCTGAAACATCCAGTTAAAACCACCTAAAAAGGTCCAAACGGTATCGAATGATAAAATAACATAGTCTGATATTGCGCAGAGTTCCTACGGCCCGAAATTCTGGTTAAATTGCATAATCGATCATGACTAAAAGCTCCCCAAACCATTACTCATCCTTATCCCATTTGTCGACTGAAGCATTGTTTCGGTTCCTTCCTCAAATAATAGGCCGTCAAGATTAAATTTTTTTCAACTGAAAATATCACTTGTTTCCATTTCTTGTCCCATGACATGACATTTTTAACCCATTTTAGTTTTTCTTCTTTATGATGTTTCATTAACCTCGGTATTTTCATTAGTTTCATACATTTTGCATTACTATTTGATTTCAGACTCTTCCAAACTGTTACGTGTGAGGTTCTTCTGCTGAAACAGTTTGAAATTGCCCGAGCTGAAAGACCTTTCTGAGTTGATAATCGAAATATTTGCCAATCATCCCGTGCTGTCAAAATCGTTTTTTTTTCAGATCGCTTAATTTTATTTGAATCTTTTTTTCTAATTATTTCATTGTGAACGCAGATTTAGAACGCTTCATTAACCCAGCTATTTCTCGTTCAGATTTACCAGCACCCTTTTAAAACCAACTTTTTCTTACTTCGGTCGCAAGCAACTCTTTACCTCGCGACACCTTAAAATATCTCGTAAATAACACAATCTAAACCTGCACCTTTGCTTATCGGGAATACTTTCACGATATACAAACGCGCATGTTTTATAATGATTCTGATGTCACTTAAAATATGCTAATTTCCTCAGGTGGTCTTATAATTTCTTAACAGTCACCTTATTTACGTTTTAAAAATATTAGAAGATTTTAATAAAATGTAACTTAAATTTTAATGTAGCAATTATAACAGAAAACGTTCTACGATCAATTTTAAATACCCACGCTAAAAATTTGCATATTGCGTCTTCTTTTACAGAAGTGCACCAATTCGTTAGTTGTCTTATAATTTCTTAACGCACTGTATTCATAAAAGTTGTGTCTAGGTACGGTATAGTAGCCATGCACTACTGAATGAAAACGCTTACGACGTCAACTGGTGCAAAACTGCGGAGTTAGCATTCCTATCTCGAAAACGGAAAGAGATAGAGAAAAAAAGTGAGGTATAAAGTTGTAGGGCATCATAGATTTAGTACGAAAAGACAACTTGTGTACTTTAATGCAAAGAATGTAACGGTTAAATTTAACGGCATTTGTTCTTTCGAGCTTTCCTACACTGTTACATCTTGAAAATTGAACGGAAGGAGAAATGATTATTTTTCTGACAAATGCGCATCCAAATGTGCATTGCAGCTGGCGGTGACAAGTTTGATCATCTCAAATAAAGGTATATTGTTATAACTAGTTTTCTTTTTCTTTTTAAGATCGTTTTGTCACGCCACAGTGTAGGAAATTACGAAAAAACAAATGCGCGTTTTAACAGTTCTATTTTTCGCATTAATGTCCACAAGGTGTATTTTCGTTCTAAATCGATGATGCCCTACAACTTTGTAAATCACCTTTTTCTCCTACCTGTTTCCGCTTTCGAGATAGGAATGCTTGTATGTTCATTTTTATACAAAAAAGGAAAAAATAATATTAGAGGATTTATATTTTCCATAATTCCACATTAAAAAATGAATTCATTTTCTTTTAAGCTGGGTTCTGGTTTGAATATCAGATTCACGTTTGTTTCAGGTTGAAATATGTTTTGTTCGAGAGTTGATGAAGTTTCTTCGTCGGGTTCAAGACGAGGTTTGGCTTGATTTTAATTTTAGGATTCGGTTCAGGTATAACCCTCCTGCGCAGAAATCTAATCAGTCACTCCCTAGTGTGATGTTTCGAACTACTACTAATTTTGTTGTTTTTTTTAAAAAAAAACCTATCCTAAGAATGCTTTTACTGTAAACAGCGCTTCAATATAATTTTTGTTCCTTTTTTATGAACTCTAAGTTTATATAGACATTCTGCAGAACCACTACACAAAATAACAATACGGCATGACATACATGAACATACTGAAACAAATGCGTATCTAATAAATCATATATACGTTATTTCAATTGGCATTTAATCCAGTTTTAACCCTTTAAAGATCGCTTAATATTTGGAAAAAACATAAAAAAATGTACCTATTTTTTATTACAGAAATTGAATAAGTTTTTTTTAAGGCGAAAAAAATCATGTTATGGAACAAATTCATATTTGTAGGAAAGCCGTCATGCGAGAATTCTGTGTCTTAATGTTTGTTTTGCACCACAAAAATTAATGTAAATAAGACCTTTATGTTTCACATCTTAGATCTTTATTTATCATCATCACACAAATTTTTACAAATAATATTTAAAATAATATATATGCATTAAATTTGTATTATTAATAATATTTTGAGTGCAATATATTTCGAAACATACAATACAAAGTGCAACATCACAATCAGCGTCAAAAACCAAATCCAAACGGTAATATTCAGAGACTTCACACGGATTTGCCAGTTAAATTTTTCTGGTTTCAGAAGTTTTTTTCAGCAATTAAATCTCCACCCCGGGAATATGACAGTCACGATAAATAACGAACGGCACCTCAGCCAGTGATATTGACGGGAGCGAGAATTAAGGGGTTAAAGATGAAAAAGTATATTTTATTATTTTGTAACATTTATGCAAATTTGACAATATATTCACGCTTAGACGCTTTTCATCAATTATCACCAATTATTTATATCATACATAACTAATTTCTTCATAGCTATAAACCTTCTTATAAAGTAATATGAAACATGACAAAGCATAAGTTAACTCAAAGGAATTTATTGTAAAATAACTATCGACACAGTTATTAGGAACTTGCTTCGAAAAAGAATTCGTTCAAAATGTCATCTATTTTATCTGCATAGACACGAATAGCTGACGTTCTTCTGTGATGTTGGGAAACAATAGAAAATGTCTGGTAGAAATGCTTGTTATATATAAGCAGCAGCAATTAAATTATTCCGAAATAAGAGACGCGCTGTTTCTAACAGTGAAACGATTATTTGTTATAATTTCTGCATTCCAGTTTCTTAGAAAAACTATTTAATGTCATTAATACCTGCGTATACATCAGCAGAAAGGAGCAATTTTAACGCAACTTTGAAAATATATTTATTTAATGTAATGCGTGGATTAGAAAAGTGCTATTAATGGCAATAAGTTTATCTCGTAAAATTAATTGAACTTTTGTTTTTATTTTTTCTATTAAATTGTTAATAATTGATAAAATTGGCGAAAATGAAGAAATAATACTTTTCTTTATAAGAAATGCATTATTTCTTTTCTTTATAGTATTATACTTTTCTCTTTCCTTTTCAAAGTGTACCGAAAATAAAGTTCTTGTTCAATGTTTAAACTTGGCATTGTGCTAAACGCGCTTTAAAAAGAGGTCTCAAAGTTGCAACGTCGCCTTGGTCCGTGCCGCGTTTTACCAGATAGGTTTTTATTTAACTTTTAAAGACAAGGGGATCTTATAATGGTTCAGTTTGTACTTTTTAAATACGGAACCCTAAATGTTATAAATATTAAATCCTGATAAGATACTTTAAGTATACGAATGTATTCCACCTCCATGGGTTTAACTTTAGCGAGAGGGATTTGATTTTTTTCCGGAAGGGCTGTAGTTTGGCTAACCGAAGAGACTTCGGTAATCGGGCTATGCAATGCGAGAGTGTAGAGAGACATCGGCTATTATTCGCAATGAGAAGAATAATTTAGCAATAAAATTTATATGTAGCAGTTATTTTTCTAACTTTTTTTTATAAAATATTTTATTTTGAATTCGATATTCCTTTAACAGGTGCTGTAACCTCTTCGTTCCGGAAGCTAAAATAATACTTGAAATACTCATTCATTGTTTTTAATCAAACAAAATGACAGAAAAAAGATTGTTTTGGAAATTGATACTTTGGGGGTCTAGTAATTTAGGTTCACAAATACGGATCTAAAATTACGAATGCCCTTAAAATACCAATTTAATTATCACTAACCTAAATCCACACAATCACAAATTTAAGGCCTTTAAACAAGTGAATAATATACAAATCCTCAAAACATTTTATTGTAAACTATTTAAGTTAAATAATTATGAAATTTTCTCAATTTCTTGACCACACTGTCTTGAAGGCATTTTGCAAACTCGGATGAAAATAACATCTATTTTATGTTTTAATCAGCATAGGGGAGATGGAGGCACATGTGAACAGTTCGCATAAATATGGCTTTTTCTCATAATTGGATTAATTCTTATAAATAAAAACTAGTCAGTATAGTAAACAGAACTTTCTTTTACACATGGTAATTTTTTTTAAATCACCTGTATAGTTTTTCTTACATTTTTTAATAGCTTTATAAATTCAAAAAATTGTTCACATGTGCCCCAGCAGAGGGGTAGTTGTGAACACTCGTGGGGCACATGTGAACACAAGGATAAAATATCCTTTGACATGTTTTTTCTCCTGTTATTAATTTGTTATCATATCCATTACTTATATTATCAGTTAAATTCATCATAAAGAAAAAAAAAATATTTTTTTTTATAGTTTCTGAGTGATATGTTTAAACAAAAGATTTTAAAATGAAACGAAATATATATAAAGCTGTTCAGACACCATGCCCAAGAATTATATTAGTTATCATTTTGAAAATTTTACATTTTAAAAATGTTACTGATATCTATCCCAATTCAAATTATCCTATTCATAGCTGGTATTTGAGAGATGGAAGTAAGCCATCACTGCAAGTTTGAGACAAATGAAAAGAAAAAAAACTACAAAGTTGTTTGTCATAATACTCTTTTTATTAACAATGCATAAAAAATATTGTTTTAAACCGTTTACTAAAATAGTACATAACACTTATTGCATTTTAGGAAACATTGAATTTATTTAAATTATAATTGAACTCAAATGATCTTCTTGCTCTTTGTGTACTTCCTAACAAATGTGGAAGTGGAAGTTTCAATACAATATCACTTTTTTGTATGTCAGAAATGTCTACTATTTCAGGGAAATTATATGAATTGAATCTGAGATTCTTTCTCAGGAATTTAACGTACATTTTATCATTATCAATTCTTTCTATTCGCCCAGCAGAGAAAGTTTTTGATTTTTGTGAACTGTTCACATCTGCCCCAACTAGTCTGTTCACAAGTGGCCCGCATGGCTGCTAGAGTTAAATTGATAAATAATTAACATTTATCAATTTTAGGGAACAAAACAACTTTATCCAAAATATTCATTAGTAGTCATAGTATATGTTAAAACATTAAAATTCGAATAACTAACTATCTAAATAAACTTTATCACTTACCAAAGTTGAAATCGACATTTTACATTTGACATCTACAAACAGTGTTTTGGCTACTGAAGACAAGCAAAATGTCGAAAAGCTTCAAAAAAATTTTACCATATGTCTACAGGTGCTGCCATCTTTGGTAATTTTTTTCAAATAAAAAAACTTATAATAACTATTGAAAAACTGCGATGTTCACATCTGCCCCCTGTTCACATGTGCCCCCATCTCTCCTACATGTTGTAATTTATTGGCTTTCTTTAAAAGCAAAAAACATTCAGCTATTAAGAAATGACGTCAAAATGTAACAAAATCAAACAGTTTAGTTTCAATGAGGAAAAGTATAGAGGTCCACATATGCAGACACAGGTAGCGAAGAGGTTAAGCTGTGATACAGACACAGTAATTTCACAGAGAAAAGCTAAGTTATTGCGCTTCAGTTACAAAATTTCATTTAGTTTAATTAGCCATATGACTACCCATTTAAAACTATTTATATTTATGTGTGGATCAGGGATGCCATTTTAACCTCCATTTTTATTTAGAAAATGCGAATTCATTCATGCCAGAAATTAAGAATAGTATCGTTTTGTTTTATTTAATGACATACATTTCGTGATTGCATAAAGTAAAAAAAAAATTATTGGGAAGTTTCCTGTATTAATTTGAAATTTCTAAAAAAATATGGAGACCAAACTAGCAATCCTGCAGTGGATTTCATTTCATAAAATCGATTTTTTTTATAATTGCGTTACAATGACGTCATTTTCACAGGCTTAATTTTAACCGCTTAGAAATCAAATCAGATAGTCTCAGAAATGAAGGAGCGAAATGTAAGAGAAAAATTATGTAATTTTCAGGCAGTTATAATGTATCTGTTGTCGTTGTCGTTTGCTTGTTTTTGCAATATTATTTATAAACTATCAAAATATGACGTTACATTTAACTAATGAAAGCGTTCCGCCATTAGACTAGCAAATGTTCAAACCACACAATTTTGTAATGTGATGCAAGTTTAAATGTGTTTTATTTCACTGGAATCCCGAAAAAGCGAAAGGTTACCGTTTGAGAAAAGTATGTTTAAATAACTTTCATTCATAAAACAAAAACAAACACACACATTAAAAAAGGTGATTTTTCGAATTTTCATGTCTGTTTAAAATCCAACTTAACTTCTGTCTGAAAGGTTCATCAAGTGATTTTCATTCATAAATTCACAAATTGTCTCGAAAGAAAAAAGATTTTAAAATCATTACTATAGAGGAGATTTAATTAGAGATTCCAGGTTCATGAATGAATGAAAAAAAAACTCCAACACTAAGGATTTCGAGGACTTACTTCTTTATTATGAAAGCTTTTAAAAGGAGGACCATGATAATACAGTGGACGGGAGAAGTCACAGACGAGACTGCCCGACGGGGGAGCCCCGAAGGGCAGAGAGCCGAGGTCTGTCACACTCAAGTTCAGAGGCAGTAGTGGTCAGATATTCATTACAATCACTCACTCATTGGCGAGATGAATAGCAACATCTGTACTGTATTGGCGGTGAATATTGGTGGCGTGGACAAAGGAATCAGAGGCATCTCGAAGTATTACATAGAATTCAAACTTACGCCATGGCGAGCTATTTATGGTTACACGTGTCCTAACATTCTTGCGGTAAGGGAAAGTGGTTAGAGAAATAGGAACACGTGATTTTTAGATGCACGTTACAGATCTAACTACAGCTGCAAATTAGTCAGCAATGGGCATATTGTTTGTATCCGACAGAGTACAAGGGTGAGAATTGAACACTAATGCAAGCCCAGATGCTGGGAAGATATGCATTAGATAACGTCGGCTGCAAAGCGAAAAGAGATTCATTTGTATTTTATTCTTCTACTTTATTTCAATGGAAAATAATTGCGGTTAAGATCTTTTTCTATCGTGTGAATTTGAAAGACAGAAAAAGGAACCGAGATAAATGATGTCTGCATTTGAAAAGAACTTTAAAAAGTAAAAGCGAAACTTACAGTAGTGAGAGGGGGGGGGGGGAGAATGATGACAATTTATAATAAACCAGTAAAGTTAAAAGTTGATTTTTTTTTAGGGGAAAGGAGGAATAATGAATATATAACGGTAAAGCCGTTATAATTACTTTCCAAGGGTTGAGTTGGGTTGATTTTTGACGGCCGATTATCTACAAGAGGGATATAGGCCCTAGGGAGAGTGACCTCCGTGGTGTTCTTTCTAAGGGAACCTATATCGTATTTAAGCAAGGTTTCCCAAGGTTCGAAGAAAACCACGAACGGTTAGGCCGACGGTCGCGATTGGGTTCGAACCCAGCACCTCCCGTCTACCAGCTTCGACAGCTTTTCAGAACTTCTCAGCCACTGGCTACTTTCCAAGGATTTCCAGACTTTTAGATTGGTGTAGACTAATTTGAAGATCACAATTTTTTCGTACCACTGTTAAAAAGGGGAGAATTCGGTAAGAAAAAATAAATAAAAATACAAAAATTATGTGACTTCACAAACAAACAAATTGCATGTAAAACAACTAACTTTGACGTACATTTTTCTAGAGAACGACTAAAGCATTTCAATACTTTTTGTTTTTATCGTTTTTGGGTATCTAAACTATAATTGATTGTTCGTCAAACAAACTGCAATAATTATGATAATTAACCTTCACACGGGGTCTCGGAAAGCATCTGTCTGGCTGTAGCATGTATTCTTGGACAGATACTGTTCGAGTCTCCGTGTAAAGCGAAAACAAAAAAAATAGATTTCTTTTGTTTGCGAAATTGCGTAAATATTTATATTTAGTTTTTGCTGAACGGCAAATTTAAAGTTTAGCCAGTGCCATAAAAAGTACTGATATCGCTTTAGAAGTTCTCTAGAAAAAAGGTATATCAATGTCATCTGTTTATATGTGACTTTTTTGTTTGCGAAATTGCGTAACTATGTTTTTTTTTTCCTTACTATTTGTTGACATCAATTTATAGTTGTTCTACAACCAAAACCATTTTTTATTTTAATATTAAATCTCTGCAGTAGTTCCCGAGTAAAAAGATACATCAATGTCAGCTGTTTTATATGTCATTTCGAAACTGTTGTCATCAGTGTTGAATTCAGACACTTTTCTCTGGGAGGGATTTGTGGCTCCGGGGGGCGGACATTGTAGAGTTCCGGGGGGGGGGGAATTGCACTTTTTACCATTGAAAACACAAAATCTCACATCTTCCGGGGGGAACAAGTCTTTGCTCCGGGGGGGGATGCCCCCCACGGCCCACACCCTGAAATCGACACTGGTTGTCATCTCCTTAAACAGTACATATATGAACGCCCTGTATTCGCGACTACAACTGGTAATTGATATAATTTAAATTTTAAAAACACTTGATTATCTGACATTATTTTGCAATGTTTTAATATTACATAAGAGATCTAAATGTCCAGTATAATAGGCAGTATTTGTAAAGAGCAACAATAACATGATCAGTAAATGAGATGCGACCGGAATGAAAACTAACACAACATCTCACTAGTTCTGTATTTGTATTCTTTAAAAAGTTATTTTGTAACTAAAGGGATTATTACTTCCAAATTCATCAAAATGAAAAGTTAACATTAATGTATTTCTGAAAATACATTTGTTCAATACAATACGTAGATCACAGCCTTATGGGGCATCGTGTTTATTTTAGGAAGCTTATTAGAAATTTCAAAATTTTCTCATTGAAATATGAAAAGGATGAAAGGTAATATTATTAAAAAAGTTTTATTTCAGAAATTAAATAAGGAAAGATAGTATTTCATTGTAGAAAATTTTCGGTCAATATTGAACCATTTGATTGGGCAGAAATTGCAGAAGCTCCAAAATATTGTTCACCGTTGGTCCAGGAGAAATCCAATAATAATTCAACTTTTCAAAATCATTTAGCAATATGCAACAGCCAAACAAAAAAACTTTGTTATATAGTAAAATCTCAATATTCTGCTTTAAAAAAGTGGTTCTCAAGCTGTGTGCCGGGGCACAATGGTGCGCTCATTGGAATTTGAGATGGATGAAAGGCAGTATTGTTAATAAGGTTTTATTTCTGAAATAAAATATCGATGTGCATTGTAGAAAGTTTTCGTTTAATATTGTACTATTGGATTATTCAGAAATAGTAGAAACTTCAAAATATAGTTCCCCTCTGATCGGAGTGAAACTGCAGCAATAACTCAACAATATGTACCAGCTAATCAGAAAAAAATCATTATATACACTCTCAATATTGTGTGTACAATAGCTCAGAATGTTCCATTGCAGTCAATGTGTTAATGCAATTTTGCGAAGGAATCCGGCACTTTCGACTCGAGTAACTGAGGATTTAACACTACACTGTAAGAAAAAAATCTGTAATTCTACAGATGTAAAGTTACAGAAATATGTAGCCTTACTAAAATTTTATCTGTATAATGTAGAAAAAGATGTAAATCTACGAATTTAGTTATGAAAAGCGACAGAAATCTGTTGCTTTACAAAAGAATCTACTAAAATTACAATAATCTTACAAAAATTTATCTATAAGCCGGGTTGAAGTTACATGAAAAGTTTTAAGCATTCAAGTTTACTAAAAAATTCTTAGTTACCTTACAGATTTTTTTATTTATGGTGCAAAAGTGTATCTATTGCATGAAGTTTTGTTGCTGCGGTTACATAAAAATTCTAGGAATCCCGGTTTCTTAGAAAATATTTTTAACATTACAATTATTTTTACAGTGTAACAAGAGCTGTATCAGTGAAAAAAAGCTGTTGAAATAGTTCGAGTAGGTCCACAGCTCATTGTCATCATTTTTTGCTAATGAAATATATATTTTCAGCCGTTTAGTCTTACATTTGTTGTTTTTTACAATAAATTAGATGTGTCCCCCACTACTGGATGTTTTTTATCTACTAGTGACCCATTTTAAGGTGTCCGAAAAAAATATTTTGCCAGAAAATGTTTAACATACAATTTTTCCAGCACAATATTGTGTAGAAAAAATTAATGGATATATCGAGCATTCGCTGTTGTCTCAGTTGCTAAAACTAACAATAGATACACTAAAGATAGGCGAAAAATAATCATAAAATGTCTACTATTGTACAGTTACCTTTTTATGTCCATCATCATCTCTCACTTTCTAAATAGATCATTCGGATGTTTCAAAAATAAAAGTGTTCTCATTTGCAAAGTTTTGTAGGAAAATAATTTCTGTGTAACATTTTGAATCACTGATTAGAAATCAAATTTTTATACCGAGAAAACCTTTTTCAGAGTTTAACCATCGGTTATCTATTTAAAAGAGATAAAACGAAAGTTTGAAACAGAAAATGATGCCTAATACAATTTTCATAAATATCATCCATTTTGATTAATTCCAACGTTTCTTGTGTCCTTAAAACTTTCGTTATATGAGCCAATTTAACATTAATGATGATCGGGAAATGTAGTTAAATGTTTGCAATGTCTTCTGATCGATGGAAATATATATATATATTTTAAAATAAGATACTTGTATAAGGACAAAAGAATTTCTGTGCAGCAGCGTTTTAAATCACTGGTTAGAAATGAAATTTCTAAACCGAGAAAATCCTTTTCACAGTTTAACCATTGGTAATCCATTTAGAGGAGATAAAACAAAAGTTTGAAACGGAAAATGATGTTTAATACAATTTTCATAACTACCACCCCTTTTGCTTAATTCCAACGTTTCTTGTGTCCTTAAAACTTTCATTAAATGGGCCAATTTATTATTGATCATGATGGCGAAATATAGTTTAATTTTACAATGTCTTCTGATCGATGGCAAATATATTTTTTTAAAAATAAAATATCAGTATAAAGAGTTCTTTATAATTTATAAACAGATATAAAAATGTATGCGGAAATTTCTAAAACAGCTTTATAAAATTTGAAACGATTCCTCGGCAATATCCTTTAAGTCATCTCACCTTCCATATATTAGAGATATCTGTTGAAAAAATCTAACGGTGATTGATGATAGATGGCAAATAACGACGGAAGAAATATATAAATAGTTTCAGGGTTAACTATTTTTTAAAGATATTTCACTCCCTCAATTTTAAAGAGCTAGTTTTCTTTGGGAGCAAAAACGAGTTATTAGAAATGATGATAAATTTCACAACAAAGTCACAACAAAAGTTCAAATTAATTATGTTATAGAAATCGTTCCAGAAAACAAAAAATAAATACTAAGGCTTCTTTTAAGTTTGCAATCATTCATTATTTTTGTTTACTTTAAATTAAGTTAGCAAACAAGGAATGTCTTTTTAAATATCTTCTCATAAGATTTTGAAAAAAAAATGATGATTCTAGTCATGTGGTCGTTCATAATTAGAAGAAAAGTTTGACAGAAACTAAAAACAGTTCTTAGATCACTAAAAAAGGACATATTTGACTCTGTTTGTCGATGTAATTTTTTTTTATTCAGTTTTTGAAAATATTGTTTCGCTATTCTAGTGATAGTGTATAACTGTCAGTCAGATTGAAAATGCAACAAATAAACATTGTGCTAATAGAAAATATTTTATTTAATAATAACTGGAAGAAATATCTATTTATCTGCCGAAAGAGATCGGAACAAAAATAATAAACTCAAAATACACAAGAACGAAATATCATGCATCATGCAAAGATTATGAAATATTTTCCAATTTTATCATATTATTGTTAAGAAATTTCATTTTTTCATGTTATTCAACTGTATTTCTTGACGTATTTTTTGCTTTTTTAAATGTTGCTCCGTTTATCTAATGATAGTGGCTGACTGTCAGTCATATTAGAAATGCAACAAATAAACATAGTGCTAATGGAAAATATTTTATTTAATAATATTTAGAAAGAAATATCTATTTATCCTCAGAAAGACATCGAAAGGGAAATATTAAACGCAAAATACATAAGAACGAAACATTATGTATCAGGCAAAAATTACGAAATACTTTTTTACTTTATCCATAATACTGTTAAAAATTTTAATTTTTTCATGCTATTGAACTCTGTTTGTCAATGTAATGCTTTTTTCCAAAATTATTGTTTTGTTTTCTAAGGATAATGGCTGACAATCAATCAGACTGGAAATGTAATAAATAAACATTGTGCGAATGGAAAATGTTTTATTTAACAATCTTTAGAACGAAATTTCTATTTATTTGCCTTGTAACAGCGAACTGAAAAAAAACGTAAAATACACAAGAACGAACAATCATGTAATGGTAAACATCATGAAATACTTTTAACATTACCGTAATATTGTTAAGAATTTCATTTTTCCATACAATGAAATTAAATATGAAATTAAACAATTAAAAAAAAACACATAATGTAGTAAAAATCCTTTTTCAGCAATTTCTGCCCATTGTCGATTGTTAGTCCAGGCAATAGAGACCGTATAGGGACTCTACCTTGCAAAATTAATGGTAGTACTGGAAATCGGCTTTCTAGATGTTTTTTTGGGTCGCTGAATCCGAATTTGTAACTTCCCACCAAAATTTCCCCCGGCAACCCCCCCCCCCCCAAATTTTGGTAAAAAGCCCTCCAAAAAATTATTTTATTTAAAAAATCAAATTTTTATTGTTTTAGAGAAAAAGTATCTAGAAATTCAGAAAGTAGACAAAATTTCCAACAAATTAGATATATGACATTATGACTTAGGATGAAGGGAAGGGAGGATCTGCCTCGGAACATGCGCCGCAGTGCTGTGTGGACTAAGTTGCGCAATTCCACTTAACCACTCACACGTTTACATTAGCCATCCCATCTTCCCTTCGAACTTTCTCTATAAGGTTTACTTTAAGTTTTTTGGGTCGCTGAATCCGAATTTTTAACTTACCCCTAAAATTCCTCCCCCCCCCCCAAATAGTTGTTTTTTACTTAAATTTCTTATTGTTTTAGTGGAAAAGCATTACGAAATTCAGAAACTAGACAAAATTTGCAACAAATAGGATATATGATATTATGACGTAGGATAAACGGGGAGAGAGGGGGCTGCCTCAGAACATTCCCCGCGCGCTTTTCTCAAAATCCAAATTTTTTCAAAAAATCAATTTTTGTGGGGATTGCCGGGTGAAATTTTGGTGGGAAGTTACAAATTCGGATTCAGCGACCCAAAAAACATAAAGTGAGTCGAAATCCAGAACTAGTATTAATTTTGCCAGATAAAATCCCCTATTGCCTGGACTTCATAATTTAGTGCACGTAGTGCCGCAGTGCATGTTCAGAGGCAGCCCTCAGCCTCCCCGTTCATCCTAATTCATAATGTCATATATCCTATTTGTTGCAAATTTTGTCTAGTTTCTGAATTTCGTAATTCTTTTCCCCTAAATCAATAAGAAATTTAAGTTAAAAATAACTATTTGGGGGGGGAGGGGGTATTACGGGGATGGAAATTTTGGGGGAAGTTAAAAATTCGGATTCAGCGACCCAAAAAACTTAAAGTAAACGTTATCGAGAAAGTTCGGAGGGGAGATGGGAGGGCGAATGTAAACGTGTGAGTGGTTAAGTGGAATTGCGCAACTTAGTTACGCAGCACCGCGCGCATGTTCCGAGGCAGATCCCCCTTCCCCTTCATCTTAAATCATAATGTCATATATCTAATTTGTTGGAAATTTTGTCTACTTTCTGAATTTCTAGATACTTTTCCCATAAAAAATTGATTTTTTTAATAAAAACCTTTTTGGGGGGGCTTTTTACCAAAATTTGGGGAGGTTGCCGGGGGAAATTTTGGTGGGAAGTTACAAATTCGGATTCAGCGACCCAAAAAACATCTAAAAAGCCGATTTCCAGTACTACCATTAATTTTGCTAGGTAAAATTCCCTATTGCCTGGACTATGTGTGTGTTAATTGTTCCGTGCAACGCTGTATATGATATACAGAATTTGTATACGCAATGTAATACACTAAAATTCAATACAGTTAAAAATGCATACCATGGTATATGACCAGGGTCTGACAAACCCCGAGCGACTAAAAAATTCCTCTTGGCGACTAACTTTTGTACCTACTTATTAATTTTTTCTTCTTTTAACCAAAAACATACCAAAAACATGAATACATTTGTTTTTAATAGCGCGATTATTTGCAGTGGAAGAAAATACACCATACCGGCGCAACAACTCTCCTTAATTTTTCAGAAATCAGAGTTTTTGCTAAGAGAAACTAAAGAGCATGTTTAAAGAGCACTGCTTAGATAAGAAAACCTTAAAAATACTCCAGCAGAAAATGAAAAAATGTTTTTAATGATGCTTCATTAAGAGGAATGTACCTAAATGTGCAGTTGTCAGACATATCTTACAAAAATGACAAATGATATTTCAAATCAAAATCTCAAGGGCATTGTTAATTTATGTATATAATTTCTTGTTGGGAATTAAAGGTAGGGACATTAAATAGTCTATTGTTTTAATGTTTAATTTCATAGTTTGTTTCTAATTAATTTTTACAATGTTAAAGTGGTATTATCTTACAATTTTTGCTCAGTTTGATTTTTTTATTGAATAGTTAACTTGTTCACTGCAAAATGACACATATCACTCAAAAATAGCCGAATACGATTATGAGTAGCCAGTATTCCATTTTGCAGTGAATGCGTTAATGTCAGAGAAATGATTCTTCAAGCTGGCTCCTAACAATTTCTCCTGGCGCCTAAGAATTTTCAATTTTTGTCAGTCCCTATATATGGCGTATAGAATTTATATACATATCATAATGCACTAGAAATGAGTTACGTTTAAAAAGGCATACCACGACTGAAAACACATTTCCAGCAATTATCGCTCGTATCCATAGTCCTATGATGGAATTATTTTATGCGTCTCTCTAAATGAAAGATAAATACTGCGCATTCCACAATCTACAGAAAACTTGTTGTGGTGCGTCTCAGTAATTCATATCAATTTCATTATATTTAAGGTTGTGTAACATTATTTAAATAACCTGCAAATATTTATTCTCCTTAGAACATAATGTAATGAGATTCCATTGTGAGTCCTAGTAACTGACAATAAATGCTACTTAATCGGTGCTCTATAGAAAGCATGTTGTAAACCACATCAGTGATGCATGTGAATTTTATTATGTATGAAATGTCATAATATCATTAATACTCAACGCAAATATTATTTCCTTATAGACGGTAATGTAACGAAATTCTTTTGTGTTCTCCTGTAAACAAACTATAAGTGCTACATATGTCATTTCCAATACAGTTTATAGTCTTTACCGTTTCACCGCTACCGTTACCGTTTATAGTCGTATATAGTGAATCCCTGTAAACGACTATAAATACTACTTACTCGATACTCTATAGAAAGCATGTTGTAGCCAACCTCAGTGATGCATATGGATTTTATAATGTATGAAATGTCATAATATCATTAAAATTCAACACGAATGATTTTCCCCCATAGACGGTAATGTTACGGGATTCTTTTGTGTGCTCCTGTAAAGAAACTATAAATGCTACATTCTTCCTTTTTAATAGCGTAAATAACATAATAAGCCTCAATAAAATACAGTAGCCTCCCGCTTAACCGGCCTATACGGTACCGAAGGTTAGCCGGTTAAGAGAAAAACCGGTTAAAGCGGAGAAGTAAAAAATAAAATTAAGTATCTGCCTAATTTAATTAATTAAACCCGTATGATACATTTAGTTTTTTAATTTGTGTAGTTTTAAAAAAATACATATTTTCTATATTTTGTGAAATGAATACTAGGTATAATTAACTGAATTAAAAGAAAAATTATCACTGATAACAAATAATGAAAAATATTTAACACAAATTAAATTGTTGAAAATCATGTCGCACACCTTTTTAAGAAGTTGTAATTGTTCTACATTATGTATATTAAATTAATCAATAATAAAGTAATCAGTGACAGTCTCCTGTTGAAGGCAAGATGCCCGACATTTTGCAGCATAATCTCTCTATCTCTTTGGCATCATAAGTCTAACCGAGAAAGCTGTTAGCTACTGCTCAACATAGTCAACATAGCCAACTCTGAGGCTTTTACCCCTTCCGTATGAGGAATTTTAGCAGTGTCAACTTCAACTGGTTCATAATCAGGATCGTCTTCGTCTTCACATTGAACAGCATCAGTTACAGTCCTAATTATATCCTCGTGAAATAATGTTTAAATCTTGTACAAAATAGTTTCCAGATAGATCAGACATTATAGATCTCTGGGGGGGGTGTGCACTTTTAACCATTAAAAACACAAAATCTCAAATCTTCCGGGGACATATCATTGTTCCCGTGAGGGAAGGGGGTGAGTTACCCCCCGGTCAACTCCCTGAATTCAACACTGGTGAAGGTCAACGCGAATCCGTTTAGAACCGACGTTCTGCTTTATGAATTTTGCCTCCTTCCTCTCGGGATTGCACTTCAACTCGGAAGCGTAAGCTGAGTTCCCGAGGCCGTAATCCCTGAATTTTGCCTGATGTTGGGAAAAAAACGTCGGCCGGTAAAGCGGAGTTCCGGTTAAGAGGAGGCCGGTTAAAAGGAGGCCAGTTAAGAGGAGGCCGGTTAAGAGGGAGGCTACTGTATATCAGTTACATAGTCTCATTATATAATATGAGAATTAAAGCACAGACGGCAGACAGATAAAATAAATCATAATTCTTTTACATCTATGAATAATTCTGATACAGATAATACTTAATAATAATAATTCTGAAACTAATTTAAGTAATCTGTATTTTTCAGCCACGTTCATCCATTAGAAATATTTTCATACAAACGTAAATATACAGGGTGAATTTATTATGATTAAGATTTCACTTCTGAAAGGCTGTAAAAAAAGAACCACAGGTTAAGATGGCCTGATATTTCACGTGAGTACATGTGAAGCAATTGGAATTTGTTTCGCGAAAGAAAAAAAGTTCAAAAGTTGACCGATAGATGGCGCTGTATTCGTCATAAGATGCTAATAAAAAAAACGTGACATGTGCTCTGCACATTACACTTGTGATAAAAAAGCGGGGAACATGCAATTCCTTTTATTCTGCGTCTGAGAAGGTAGTCGTGACTCTATCGTCAAAGGATCGAGCTCTGCTTTTGAAGCATTTTTTTTTTACAAGAACGGGGACTCTGCGGCAATTGAATTGAAAAAATTCTGAACATTAAAGAGTTTAAGAAGAGGCTCTGGCCCAATGACTGCATTCAGTCGGAAGACGTTGGTTGATAAATTCGAAGAGGTTCATTTGAACAATCAAATGATGAAAAACCAAAAATTTCGATGAAAAACCGATTTTTCCTATCGGCTGTGGCACCACCTTGTCGTAGTGGATATGCTTTGAACAAAGAGTGCCGCAACAGCATGTTACGTCCTTTTACTAGCATCTTATGACGAGTACAGCGCCATCTTTCGGTAAACTTTTGTACTTTTTTCTTTCGCAGAAAAAATTCCGATTGCTTCACGTACACTCACATGAAATATCAGATCATTCTGACCAGCAGTTCTTTTTTTACAGCATTTTGAAAGCAAAACTACATTTATAATCACCCTGTATTTATGATTAAAAATCTGTCACAGATAAGGTTTCGTATAAGTAAAATATAGCAACCATCAAATATTTTTTACAAATTAAAACTTCAAGAAATTACTCACATTCTCCGTATATCCAAACATTTCAAGTTATCTCCTAAAAGTTCTACTAATCGGTGTGAATATGGATGGAAAAAGATTAACTGATAAATTACTGAAATTTATAGACAAATAACTGAATTTTTGTTGACTGCTGCAAAAAAAGCAGACACTTAATTATTAATCAAAGAGAAACTTTACTGAACTTCAATAGCTACTACTAACAATAATATTAGTAATAACAACAAAAGGCAGCTTATTAAACGCATTTTTAACTGGGGACCTCATTAAATTTGAAACAAACAAATTAAAGCTACGAGTTTAAAATTTCTAATTCGTTTAACCCTTTCAGAGGTAAAGCACTTTCATTGCTAAAATGTTTAAATAAATGAATGACAGCGTTCACAAACAAGATTATTTGGAAATAAGAGAAAGCGAAATTCCACATACATAATAAACGGAATTTTTTTAATATCAAAATTCTGGTGCCTCTGTCGCATTTGGGAATTACAATTAAGTGGTTTCATAAACATACCACCGCCCTTGAAAGGATTAAAATGTGTCCAGATCAAGAGACTTTTCACTCAATTGGAAATTTCCAACTCATATAATTTCGTCTTGATATAAAAAATGAACTGTAAATGATTGGTATATTTGCTACAATTTTATTGAATTGTTCTTCCTTTGAATATTTTTAATTGATAGAAATAAAAAAATCGCTCAGAAAGGGTTGGACGATATTTAAGGGTGAGTATTGGACCCCAGAACAACCAGTTTTTATACAAGAAATCAGGATCGTAATCCATTTTTTTCACTCAAAAATATAAGGTGGTTCAAATTTAACCGAACATAACTATCTTTCATAATTTTAACTGAAATAAACTAATATTTGACAACAATAACTATAAATATAGTATAAACTACAAATAAAACTATTTATTTAATTACTAAAAACGAAATATATCTAATATAACTAATACAATAAACTATAATTTAAAAATTAATAACTAAATATAGCTAATGTAACTAATATAACTAACAATAATTTAAATACTAATAACTAATATAACTAACTATAATTTAAAAACTAATAACTAATAACTAATTATAGCTAATAATAATAATATTTGATAGCTATTTTCAACAGGCTTACATTGCTTTGTGTGGAATGCAAGTCCTGAGTTACATCCAACCCGAACCCGAAAAATTGATTTGAAGTCAACTATAAACCTGGCACACTGCAACCTAAACCCGAACTGAAATCGATATGGAGGGAAATTAATCCATATTTCAATACAATTAGGGAAAAAATAATCTAAATTTATATTTTTATTATCAATTTTGTCTTTGTGTTAAAAAATGAACATAAATATACTCATATTGATAAAATATATAGTTTTTCGATATGAAAATAAATTCTAGACTTTTAAAAAAAAAATCAAGTCAACCCAAACCTAACAAGCAAGAATAACATCTCTACTCGAAATCGAGTTGAATTTTCGACAATTAAAGTCAATTCGTTGAAGGAAACCGTATGAATTATCAATTATATTCAGAAGTATGTAGCATCTACTTCAGGAGTGCTTGGATAAGGTTGGTGGCCACCTTCTACCACTTTCCTTACACGTCATACAAAAAAAGTTTAATCTGTTCCAAATTTCCTTAAAATAACTTCTTCTTATTATACTTCAGAACTACTTCCCACTAAACAGTGAATTTCCTCGACCCATAAAAATAGTTCTGAGAGATCATTTCCATCTCTCTCTGTCTAGAGTAATCTCATCAGTTAAATTATATAGTTTCATTGTCTCTCGAATAGAACTTTCCCAAGTCATCCTTGGTCTATAACTCCTACGTTTGCGTTCCGGACTCTATTAAAAGAGGATTTTAGGAAGGCATTCCTCTTTCATTCTGCGAATATGCCCATACCATCTAAGCCTCTTATACTCGACTGTATTAACAACATCTTGTTTGACTTGCATTATTTCACGTATTCTTGAATTTTTAACTTTTTCCAGCCTAGACATTCTCGCTGATCTTCGCCAGAAGTCCATTTCAGTAGAGAGGAGTTTCTTTTTAGATGGTGTTTTAATAAGTTCATAATTGACAAAGTTATGAACAAAAATCCTAATTAGGATTTGAATGAGACACCCCATGTTTTTGACTTAATGAATAGATTGTGATCCTTATTCCCAACAAAAATTTATTTGTTTGTAGTGTGCAGCGTTTCTTAAAGTTTGTCCGATCTTTTTTTAATCATTTTTTAATTCAAAAGAATCCATCTACATTCCTTTTGAATTTATTTCTAAATCTGCTCCGTGAAACTTAAACATGTTTTCTTATTTCGGAAAAACAATAACGAAGCTTCAAAGAATTCACTGTTTAGAAAACAGTTACAAAGGTTTATTCAAAGATTTCAACTGTATATGAATAGCGGCTAACGAGATAAATTATTTTCAACCTGCCACTTTATTTTTTTTTAACTGAAAGTTCTAACATTCACCAAATATCTGAAATACAACTGCAGTCATCCGGTTAATGTTTGGTTTATAAATTTAATTACTTTACTTTAAATTTAAGAACTAATGCTGCTTTTTTTTTCTTTTTACATGCAGATGGCATTATCACATACATATACAGGGTTTGGCCAAGTTCGATCGGCAAAGTCGAAGGGTTGTTAAGACGCATCAAGACGAACAGAAATTGTAATGAATCACGGTGGCGCAAACCAATTATTTAGTCAAAAATACAAGGTGTTTCAACCTAACTGAACTCGTGTTAGCGACAATAATTTTGAGAAAAATAAAATATTGCAATGTGCCTGATAGAAATAGACACATGCATATCTAATAATGATATGTGCCTTATTTTGTATAAGATGTGATAGCATGACAAAAAGTTCTTAAAAAACAGGGCGCTCACGCAAACGAGGATATCGTATGAACAGGAAAACTGAGTCTAATATGTGGACTGTCAAGAGCATACTGTTGCAGCATATAATGGATACTTCTATCACTTTTTTTATGTTATCGCATTTACATCAAAGGTGACGATATCAATTAAAAGTTTCATTAAAATGTACTTCTGTTTCCGGAAAGTTATTACTTTCAACCCAAATTGAATTACGGTAGAAGACCCTGTCTTTTTGATTAAGTACGTGGTACCATGTTCTATGGTAATGTTTTATCCTCTTGATGCCTACTATCACTCCTCTGAATTTGTCGGTCGAATTCGACAACACCCTGTATGCATGTATCTATAGACACACACATACACACACATATATATATATATATATACATACATTTTTATGTAAATAGCAAGTAATATTCATGAATTATAGACTTTGAGGACGTCATTTACAATCATAGAAAAGAAAGTTTATAAATTTTAATAAATTTCAATGTGCGGAATGGGGTTTCAGAGATTTATTTTATCATTTCATCTATTGTTTAATATCATAAATCTTTAAAATAAGCTTATGATTCTAAATATATTGAGACTTCATGGTAGGATTACAAAATTAAAAAAATTTTTGCCAAGGTTAACATTATTCTATATAAATTTTCCTCTTAATAATATTCCATACATTATACCGGCTTATTAAATTAAAACCTATTCTTATACTAATCTGTCAATCTCCATATGCAAAGGTATAAGATCTTAATCCATCTAACAATATGTATTCCAAATTGCTTAAATCTAGAAATGGCGCTAACTACTTATATTCCTTAAATAAAACCCTCTTATTATTAAATCCTTATTAAAATTCGCTATGATTTCCCTCTAAATTCTTTATTTAATAGCTAAAATGTCATAATTTATAAATTATTCGGCACTAAAAACCTATTTATTTAAAATCATTCTTTTATTAAAATACCAAGGTGTCTATTATAATATTTCGATGCTTTAATATTCTAATTTTTTCCGATTCAATAAATTCAATTTCTCTTTTCTGTTAAAATTATCTCCTGGCAATCTAAAAAATCTATTTTTAGCTATCACTCTTGATCGCAGAGATTATTTTTTATTCACACATTGTGTACCTGATTCGAGGATATAGAAATTTCTAGAAGAAACTTTTCGCGCTATGGAAATTGAATCACCTCAAGATTAATACACCGGAACTATTAATGAGTCCACCTTAAAGCAATTATGATTGGAGAAGAGAAGTCAGCTGATCTTGATTGTGGCTTTGGGACAGAGTAAGTTAAATAGATATGCGTCGCCAGATACGAGAAAAGAACATTTTTGGGAGTCGACTTTGAGATGGAATAAGATACGAGAGGGTCTTCGAGACTTCAAAATTTATTCGAAGCTCTTTTTTTCTGAATCACCGGCTACCACCTAGAGATGATTAAGTAATTATTTTATCATCGATTAGATTGAGCATTTCCCTTACTGAGTGTTCCTGAATATGTAAATAAAATTTGGAAATATCTCATTCAACTGTCTCATTTCTGGAATTCATCTACTTTTTTTTTTTTTTTTTTTTTTTTTTGACATACATAACCATCCGGCTGAACGCCTGTGCGACAGTATTTGGAAACCCAAACCAAAAACGATTTCGCAATTTTTTTTTTTTTTAAAGCTCCAAAGCGCCATAACATCACATATATATATAATTGAGGTAAAAAAAATTCAACAAAAATTTCGTATAATAAATAGGATCAAATCACTCAATTAAAGATATCATGTAATTATATTTTACGAAAATTTTTATATTAATATACATAGTAATATACTAGGTTGAGCAAAAAGTTCTGGGAAATTTGTGAAAGTTGCGTTGTTATGCGCAAATTAACAACAGAAGCAACAAGGACTATGCTTCAAAGTAGAGACCATCATAGTCCACGATTTCTTGTCATCGTTCTGCCAGATTCCGGATTTGCTGGAAGTACCATGGCGGCTCATTGGAATCGAAAATCTCCTGACATGCTTCTTCAACTTCATTAAATGATTCAAATCGACACGACGAACCTTGAAAAAGGGTTGCATTGATCGAGACAGGCCATAATCGGATAAAGCCACGTCTGGACTGTAGGCGGGATGTGGAAGAATGTCGACGCTGTACAACTGTGCAAACTCATCGACGGCTTTCAGAATCGTTAGACCTTTTCTCCAATAACGCCGGATCAACACACGCAAATCAAACTATTCAATAGGCATTTCAAAGCCAAAATTCCAGGCCTCCTATTAGTCCAGGCAATACGGAATTTTACCTAGCAAAATTAATGGTAGTTCTGGAAATCAGCTTACTTCATGTTTTTTGGGTCGCTGAATCCGAATTTGTAACTGCCCACCAAAATTTCCCCCAGCAACCCCCCCCCCCCACACACACACACACATTTTTGGTAACCCCCCCCCCTCCAAAAAAAGGTTTTAAAAAAAAAAAATCAGTTTTTTTATTATTTTAGGGGAAAAGTATCTAGAAATTCAGAAAGTAGACAAAATTTGCAACAAATTAGATATATGACATTATGACTAAGTTTTTTGGGTTGCTTAATCCGAATTTTTAACTTACCCCAAAATTTTCACCCCCGAAAACCCCCCAAAATAGTTGTTACTAACTTAAATTTCTTATTGTTTTAGGGGCAAAGCATTACGAAATTAAGAAACTAGACAAAATTTGCAACAAATAGGATACATGACATTATGACGTAGGATAAACGGGGAGAGAGGGGGCTGCCTCGGAACATTCCCCGTGCGCTTTTCTCAAAAACCAAATTTTTTCAACAAATCAATTTTTTGGGGTGTTACCGAGTGAAATTTTGGTGGGAAGTTACAAATTTGGATTCAGCGACCCAAAAAACGTAAAGTGAGTCGAAATCCAGAACTAGTATTAATTTTTCCGGGTAAAATCCCCTATTGCCCTGGACTTCATAACTTAGTGCACGTAGCGCCGCAGTGCATGTTCAGAGGCAGCCCTCCCCTTCCCGGTTCATCCTACGTCATAATGTCATGTATCCTATTTGTTGCAAATTTTGTCTAGTTTCCGAATTTCGTAATGCTTTTCCCCTAAAACAATAAGAAATTTAAGTTTAAAACAACTATTTGGGGGGGGGATTTTGGGGGGAAGTTAAAAATTCGGATTCAGATACCCAAAAAACTTAAAGTAAACCTTATAGAGAAAGTTCGGAGGGGAGATGGGAGGACGAATGTAAACGTGTGAGTGGTTAAGTGGAATTACGCAGCACCGCGCGCATGTTCCGAGGCAAATCTCCATTTCCCCTGCATTCTAAGTCATAATGTCATATATCTAATTTGTTGCAAATTTTGTCTACTTTCTGAATTTCTAGATACGTTTCCCATAAAACAATAAAAAAATTGATTTTTTTAATAAAAACCTTTTTTGTGGGGCATTTTACCAAAATTTGGGGGGGGGGGGGGTTGCCGGGGAAATTTAGGTGGGAAGTTAAAAATTAGGATTCAGCGACCCAAAAAACATATAGTAAGCCTTTTACCAGAACTACCATGAATTTTGCTAGGTAGAGTCCCCATACGGTCTCTATTGCCTGGACTACATAGAACGCGACGCTTTTTAGTTTTTGTGCCAATTCTACTGTCCAAATTTAGAGAACATGAATAAAAAACGTCAATTCTTTATTTTCGCTCAAAAAGGTGAATTAAATAACATTTGTATTTCACTCATTAATATACTTCCGAATATTATTATTGTTGTTTTTGTTGTTTTTGTTGTTTCTATTAGGAAATAGGCTACATTTTTATTTTCATGAATAGCGGTCATTTTTCGCTGCAATCAAAGGAAAGCAACAATCGCTAAAAAAGTGAATGAAATGCTATTATACAAATAACATGTGCAATTCACCCATTACTATTCTTACGAATGTTATTATTGTTATTTTTGTTATTTCTATTAGGAAATAAACTACATTTATATTTTCAAGAATAATGTTGATTTTTGGCTGTAATCAATGCAAAAAAAAAAAAAAAAAAGACATCGAATTCAACTAATCTTTTAACTTCATAAATCCTTCAATGTCCAATATTTATTTATTTATTTATATATAATATACTTAAAAATTTTATGCTGCATTTGACATATCAGAGAATAGAAGCCGCTCCTGGTTCTGTGAAAACATCCCATACTTCAAGAAAAAAAAAATCTTCGAGATAGTCTAAATAAATTTTCAAGTTTGTACTTCTGCTATGTTTTCACAAAAAAAAATTTCCTTTTGCACACTTTCAACACTTTATTTTCTTTACTTATCACAGCATCTCTGAAAACTATCTTTCTCTCGCGCATCTGAGTGAAATCCAAGTTTCTTTAGATACATATAAAATATATATCTTCTTATAAAATGATACAGAGTGCATTCAGCATGATTGCTTCTTTTGAAGTGAAGAATCCGCCTGTACGATAAAAAAATTTCTACTAGATTTTTTTAGTTTCACATTTAGTAACTACAATCTGACAGAATTTCAAATCTTCACATGACATATCAGAATACATTCCGAAAGTCATAGTAAAAAGTACGAATATATTGTTGATGTTATGAAATATACAATTTATAAAGCATAATCCTAAATATTTCCTTCTGAAGCATTTCATTTTTATTACTTTAATTTCAATTTTCCGTTTCAATTAATGTTTTAATCCAGAAAAAAAAATTTGGAAAATACTCGTGTTATTTTAAAATTTACTTAAAAGATTTTTCTTGATTTTTTTCATACCCACCTAATAAAGTAGCTCTTTATTTTGGCAATGTACAGAGACAAAATATCAGTACACTTCCTTTTGAAGTTTGTATTTTGCTTTTTTTTAAAGAAAACATACTTTCGATTTTCAGCAAAGTTTTTGAAAAAGTATGTTCTCTCCACGCGTCCGATACAAATGTATATTCCTTGATATGCGTAAAATTGCATATTTCCTTCTAACCCATATATAACCAAGTATTGAAAAAAATGTTTCTATTGTTGGTATGTCATCTCAAAAATCTTTTGAGTTGTAGAAAATTTACTTTCTGTTTTTATATTTACATAGCACCTTTTAAAAAAGCACTTTCTCGTCGTGCGTCCGGTAAAAATGCAACCTTTTTTAGACATATGAAATTGCATGTTTCTTCTTAAAGAAAATTTAGAGTGAATTTTATATGATGGCTTCGTTTGAAGTAGAGATTCTCTCTGTCGACACGGCTGAAAATTTTATACAGCTTGTTTTTCCTTCTTATTTTATTCTTATATTTTACTGTACATCTGTCATATTTTTTACTCATGACAACGTATTTCGAAATCGCATTCCAGATGCGACAGCAAAACTTACAAAAATTTTGTTAGTGATGTTTGCTTTTTTCTCTTTTATTAATACTCATCTAACGAAGTAGCTTATGACTTCTGGTGTGCACTATAAAGAAATATAAGCATAACGCCAAAAATGCCTATCTACAGTACTCAAAACTACTTTTTACGTTTGTACTTTAGGTATATTTTCTCCAATGAATTTACAATTTTTAGCAACGCTTCCTTTTTTCATCTTTATGTGGCACCTTTAAAAAAGCATGCTCCATATGATAAAGCAGGCATATGAAACCATGCCAGTCAGAGTTACTTAAAAACTTTTCTTCTAGTTTTCTTTTTTTCAGCTCAATATATTAGAAAGTGTCAGGGTTTGAACTCTTGAAATGCCATTTCACAATGCATTTTAAGCTTTTGTGACACAACAATTTCGATTTGAAAAATATTTAATCTTATGCTAGAATACATCATTATAACTATGTAAGAAAACAAGAACACAAAAATAAAAATATTATTCACTAAAACATATTTTTTTCACACATCTGCATTAAGGGCACATGGAACATAAAATGGTTCAAATTTTTTAGTTTTCAATTATCGCCCTAAAAAAACGAACTAAAAGATTATGGTGCTAAATGGTTCTGGACCTAAAAGATTATGGGGCTGGAAGGTTTTAAAATAATATATTTTATGCACTGTGGATGAACTGTTGGACTTTTTCACGATATGTGATTTACTTTATGCTTTAGTACATTTTTCTAAAATTCTATTTTAGGTAAACATTTGAAACATTCCAAAATTGTGTAACTAATTTGTTTCTTTAAAAATATCTAACATTATAGGTTTGAGTGAAAAAAAAATTAAATAATGAAAAATATGTTCTTAAAAATTTTATACTGTAAAAAAAATCCGACCAGTTTTCCTGTAGGAATCGGAAAAATATATCGAACCTTATCGAACCGGAAAATTTTCCGACCCAGCTCGGAATAAAATCCTTAAAAAAAAGGAAATAGTCAATAAAACGGTATTTTACGGATTTTATTCCGAGCTGCGTGGGAAATTTTTCCGGTACGATAAGGGTAACTATTTTTCCGATTCTTACAGGAAAACTGGTCTTATTTTTTTTTTACAATGTAGGATTTTCAAAGATTTTTAGTAAAATATGTTTAACTTTATTTCTTTTAGGCCAAAACAATAATTGCTTCTTATTATTCTCAAACAGTATGTTTTCTGACACCATAACAAGTTTTAAAGTACTATTTTCGTATTTTAACGGATTTTTTCTTCTGTAACTGCCGGAAAAATTTCCGGGATTTTTTTGCATATTTCCGTGTTTAGAAATTTCCTTTTAACCCTCGCGCTGCGCACCCTGAGAGTTTCTCGGGCATTGTAAAGGTAGCAAAATTTGCGTAACCCGAGATTTCATCGGGATGCAATTTTTTTCCGTCTAATTAACCCTCCTTGATCTTTCACACCATTAACTTTTTATTGTAAATTTTGCCTTATCTAATCGGAGAATTTTTCCGATTAAATCAGGCGAAAATTTTTGTTTTGGAGAACCTGTGACAAAAGAATAAAAAGTCTTAAAAGACGCTCGTCGCGAAGGAATTAAATACGCAATTTTTGAAGCTATTTTGATAAAACAAATACGCAGCGAGAGGGTTAAAAGACAAAATATGATTTTCAAGGGAAAACTTGCATCTATATGAATTTCAATATTCACTTAAGAGCACATTTACATCAAAGTCAGGATTTTTTTTATTTAATACGAACAGAAATAAACAAACAACGCTTACTCGACACACGATACAAACTAGCGAACGGTCATCTTTCAGCGTAATACCTTGACCATTCAGTCACAATTACACAAGCTGCGTTTTCAAATATCGTTACATATTTCAGATTACTTTTATGAAGCACGGGCAGGATGTTAAAGGTTAAACAAGGAACGTATTTTTGAAGAGACATTTTTTTTTTTTCAATTGAGTACAATTCTGAACGTTTTGCGAATTTTCTTTCCATAATTTTAAATATTTGGCTTTTTAATTTCATGCTTTATAAAAGATAAATTTTAGCCTTTAAAATATTACATGAATGAAAGAATAGATTAAGTATAATGATTGCTTCTTTTTTGAAAGTTTTTAAAATTTATTGTAAAATTATTTGTATATATTTTTTTTGCAAGAACACCAATATATTTTTTTTTTTCAAAAATGTACGTTTTCGAATTTTTCAAATCATATGTGTATTGATCTACTGTAAACTCAAATAAAGATAATTACTACATGGTATTAAAAAATCCTGTATTGCTTATTATAAATTAGATAAACGTCAATTGTATAGTAATTTCATTATTATATTTGAAACATGTTAAAAGTTTTGCGTGCGATTTTGTTAAAGAGAATAGATTTAAAAATAAACGGTCAAGTGCAAACCTTACTCGCGCACAGGGAGTTCCATAGAATAAATATTTGAATTAGTAATTGTATTATTAAAAACAAACCGTTGTTAAAAGAATGCTAAGACTTTGTAAAAAACTATACAACGTAGGATTGGGTAAAACTGCATATGCTAGAAAAGTGTAAATGGATATACCATGAAAGTTGAAAGAGATATGGAACTTAAATAATATCAAATATAGTTATCCAGTATAACTCATTTTTGTCGGAGCACAGCTCCGGCTTCCCTGCAAAAATTACACTTATTGTTAACACGATAGCGTCCAAAATATTTGACGCATCGACACAAACAATGAGCTAGACGTTGGTAGTGCCAAAATCTCGGCGAGTATTGAAAATCATAAATATTCGTCAACCCTAACAGAATGAAATGTCCGCTCAAAATTTTCTCATAGAGAAAATATTGCGAGTTTAATTCTATATATTTGAAAGATAAGGCTTTCTTTTTTTAGTCATGCAGATATATCCTGCCTCCAAGACTACTATATCTCAGATAATCGCCCATTAGGACTACCACTTTCAACACCGTATTATTTCTCAGTAGCAAAAAATTGCTGCATTATAATACTAAACCCTTCAATTAGCCATCTTCAAATTAAGAAAAACAACCATTCAGTCTTTATCAACATTCAATTAATAAATAATTTACTAACAATAGGATCACAATATTCACCCCCGTCAACAGATTTACAAAATGATCTTAATGATTGGCTAGAAGTAAAAGGCTCCAGCAGTTTATTCTTATTGGCTGGAGACCTAAACGCACACAGTGCCTTGTGGGGTTACAAAAAAGATGATGACAAAGGGCAAAAATTAATATCGCATATGGCAACGAAAAGACTCTTGTTACTAAACGATCCCCATAGTTTACCAACGTATGAATCAATTAATAAAAAGGACAATACAACATCAAGAAAAGGCTGGCCCGATGTTACACTATCATCAATGTCACTCTTCCCTTTACTGGACAACTGGATGGTACACCCAGATATGGACTTTGGAGATCATAGACTGATCACATCGAGCTTTAATATTGAAATCCCGCAGTTACCAAACAGAAGATATCGAACAAAACAAACATCATTTAAAAAATTCAACGGTAAAATTAAAAAAGAATTAAACCAGCAAAATTTCAACTTCAAAAATATAAAAACCACTGAGGAATTTGAAGAAAATATGAAGAATTTTACCAATTACTTAAAAGAACATGTGATCAGATACTCAAGAAAAGAAAAAGTACTCACCAACCGAAGATAACATGGTGGAACGATGAGCTACGCACAAAACGTAATTTAGTTAGGGCACTAAGAAGAAAAACAAAGCTCCCGACAGCTACAGTACAAGATATAATTAAATTTAAATCACAAAGAGCCATGTATAAAAGACCAATTTTGAACGCGAAAAAACAGGCATGGACAAGATTTTGTACACAATCCAAAAACCCTTATGGAAAAATAAAAAAAGTAGCTTTTAAAAATTATCATAATCGAGAACTGTATTCATTAGAAGAACAAGAGGAAGAAACGGAAACAGCGGAAAGATTCTACGAAACTCTAACCACAGAAATATTTGGCCAATCAGAAATGCTAGCGGACTCAATATTTAACCAGCAGAAGGCAGAGACAATTGAAAATTTTACTTTAAAAGAACTTAAAAATGTCATCTACTCATTCAACAGGAACAAGGCCCCGGGGCCCGATGAAATTGATCATAACATAGTACGACAATTATTCAAGCATCATAAGTTTCTCTTACTAGAAATGTACAATGTTCTGCTATATTTAAATTACTTCCCCAAAACATGGAAGATTGGAGAATTGGTTTATTTCATAAAGCCCTCTAAAAAAACAGACATCGCATCTTCATATCGGCCAATCTCCTTACTGCCAATCTTCGGTAAAGTATAAGAAAAACTATTATTAAAAAGGATAAACTTTAACTTATACAGCCAAAAAGAACTACAAAAATCACAACATGGCTTCCAAGAAGGTCGTTCGACGGAGTCAGTGATAGCCGAACTTTTCTCATTTATAAATCTGCTCAAAGAGAATAATAATTATATTTCCCTATTATCCCTAGATTTCAAGAATGCATTTGGCCGACTACCCTGGCTAGAGACCTTAGAAGAATTAAAATTCCTAAAACTAAAACAAGCATTAATAAACATAGCAGCATCATTTCTTTCAACAAGAGGAGCAATGCCGAATTGGCTGTCAAAAAAGATCCACTGGTTTAGAAGAGGTTACCCACAGGGGTCTTGTTTTGGACCTTTTCTTTGGATAATATTCCTGAATAAATTACTGAGAATATTAATGAAACATGGCTTTAAGATAATAGCATAGGCCGATGATCTTCTTCTAATTATTTTTGGCCAAACAAGAAGACAGTTGGAGCAGATGGAAAGAGAAATACTACAAATAATAAGTGATTGGGCGAAACAAACGGATATGAAGTTCTCATATGACAAATGTGTAGTGTTAAATCTTCGAAGACCACGTTTCCTGAAGAGAGGACCAATATATAAATTAGATGGGCACTCCCTTAAATCTGAAAATACAAGAGACTTCTTGGGCTTAACATTGGATAAAACACTGTCTTTTCTCCCGCACCTGAATAAAAAACATATAGAAATTAATCAAATGTCACAAAATCTTCTAAAATTCGCCGCTGCATATGGAGGCCTTTCGAAGCAAATTTTAAAAATCTGGTACTTACAAATATTAGAAAAAAAATATCCTATGCCGCTTCATGTTGGTTTCCACAACTACCAGTCTCACACGGCTACAGGATACTATCGGAAATTCAGACACAATGCCTCTTGCTTCTGTCGAGAGCTTATAGAAAATCATCAACGACAGCTTTGAATGTATTGTGCGGCATTCAACCATTGGCGATCCAATTAAATACATTAGCAATTTCAGGACAGGTCCTACGTTTGGGAATTCCAATAGAGGACAACTTTCCAGTCTTCTATCAACCGAAAATATCCTCATCCATGCCTTCCCCACAACAAGATTATATTTTACTACAAGAAGGAGTTCCATTCACTTCAACAATAAATATATACACTGACGGCTCAAAATCAGATGCTGGCACAGCGTATGCTTTCTGTGTTTATAAAGAAGGAAAATGCATCCATACTCATCAAATAAAGTTACAAATATCAAATTCAATTTTTCAAGCTGAACAACTCGCCATATTAGATGCAATATTATGGGCAGACTCCTCAGGGGACGGGAACTTCGTCATTTACACAGATAACCAGTCAAGTCTTGCATTATTGGAGAACGTTTTTAGTACAGATTTTATCACATCAAAAATTATAATAGCCTTACAGAAAACAACTAAATCAATTAAATTTCAATGGGTACGGGGACACACAGGTGTTAAAGGAAATGAACATGCAGATCAACTAGCCAAAGATGCTATAACAAATATTAAGGTAAGAGAAATATTTCATCCATACCCAGCTTCACACCATAAAAAGAAATTGAAAAAAGAAGCCATAGACAAATGGCAGCAACAGTGGGATTATGGTACCACTGGCAGATTTACTTACAAATTATGTCCAAAAGTATCAACAGACTTCCTGTTAGTACATAGAAACCTGTATATCTTCTCAACTAATCATGGACCCTTCCCGTCCTAACTATTCAAAATAAATAAAGTTCCGTCGCCACTGTGTACCTGTGGTGAAATTGGTAACTCCCTTCACTATGTGCTCAGCTGTCTATTAACATCAACCCTCCATATCCGTAAATCAGCCACATTAGAACATCACCATTGGTTCAAATTTGTGCTGAAATCACCAATGCTATATACTAAAATAATAGAATGTGTGCGGTTACTAGAAAACAATCAACTAATTTTTCAAAACCCACAAATGCCAATAGATGAACAAGATTAGCACTAATGAACAGAAACCTGAACTTCAGGCCAAACAGTGCCTTACTAAATCGAGAATATAAAATTTAGAAAACTCTTGTACATAGAACAGCCATACACTCGGGTTATCCATAACCTAAAAGTTATCTCACAACAAAACACTTGAACTCATGACAATAACTATTAAACTAATGCACCTGAGAATATGTAGAGCTTAAGAACATCTTATTCATCTGCTGCTATTCGTAATTAATCAATCATATTCGTCATTGAGTTTGAGACGCTTGGTGAAATGCTTCAATGAGGCAAAATGACATCATTTAAATGAAAACGATCATTTTCTCTGATAAAAGTAAATATTTTACTACGGACGCCTCTAAAAGATATAAATTTCTGGAATTTTACTCGCCGATACAGAGATTAGAATAACAAGTCAAGAGTGCGAATGTGCACGTGCAAAGTCGTAGTTGCAAACTTGATTTCAAGTTTAGAAATATATGTATTAATCACATTGTAATATTTTTGAAATTGTGAAGGTAAATATAAGAGAAGCGTATGCAAATTATGAGACGGTGAAAATAACATTAAGTTTAGATTTTACACGAAAAATAATTCCATGATTGACTTAAGGTGAAATCGTTTTTTTAAATTTTCAATCGGCAATTTTAAACGGCACATATGTCATTATACGCCCCATATTGGCGCGATTTTTTTCTGACGCCAATGTCATATACGCAACGGGTACTTAACTGGCGCCAAAGTGTCGTTATTTTGCTTGATATGGTAGCCCGGATGTTATTGTTTGCGCTGTTGAAGTTTTCGCCGAATTGGAGTAGGAAAAAAGTCCCGCCAATATGGGGCGCATCTGTGCCTTTTAAACATAACAGCCTCAATGGGTAATTTCATCAAAATTGCATATCTTGATTAGATATAATAAATAATACAGTTTAATTTTTTGGCACAGATGTCATATCGGCCATATGTCATGTGCACAGATGTCATATTGGCGCGAATTTTCTGACGCCAATGTCATATACGCAACGGGTACTTAACTGACGCCAAGTCGTTATTTTGCTTGATATGGTATCCCGGATGTTATTGTTTGTGCTGTTGAAGTTTTCGCCGAATTGGCGTGGGAAAAAAGTCGCGTCAATATGGGGCGTATATGACATATGTGCCAATTTTTTTAATATTTTGAACAGTCGAAGTGTATGTAATTAGTATTTTGGTAACTTTAAGTTAAAAATAACATTTGTTTTAAGTGACTGAGTAGTAACCTATGTATGAGTTCGTTTTTAAACAATTTCTTTCGTCGAAATTCATCGAGATTCATCCCGTTATTAATTAAAACATTAGCTCCATTGCTGTAAATTATGCATAGTAACCTCATACGGATCATTATGGTGTCGAATGTGGAAGTCGATGTTCCTACATTGGTGACCTGAGATATAGATTGACCCCCCGCCCCCCTTCCAGAAGTTTTACATTCTAAGTATGTAACAACCACTATATTTTTTTTTCGAACTTTTCATTCTTTGTAAGCTTCCAAATCGATGCAATTCATTTTGAATTTTAAATTAAGAGAAACGAAAAAAATCGAATACGGGAAAAACGATTTTGGGCATTAGTCGAATGGTTATGAGTGATAGTCAAAGAAATCGAGGAAAATATAATGTCACGTATGCATTACTTATATGTATGTATGTTTGTATTCAGACGAATGTATGTTTCTATTGGGAAATTTTCGTAATCGGGTTTGTAGACAACTTCCTAATTTACTGAGCATTGTTTGATTGTTTGATGCGCAAATTTAACAATTTGGTAGCGGTACCAATTACTGAAGATTACTCAATTTTTTTTTTAATTCATCGTAAGTGAATATATTTTAATTGAAATGCAAGTGAACATTCTGAAGTAAATGAGATAAGCATTTTTTTTGTCAAGATGTACACTAGAAAACAGAAATATGTAGATTACAAAATAAAAATTTTTGCTTTTGGTTGGAAAAGGTAGCTTCACTATTTCATGATTTTAAGACTTTAGCTAATTTTACTGGAGAACACGAAGTTAAAATTCGAAGAACCCGGTTTGAGAAGAATCATCAGTACTGAATTTCAATGAAAATTTCGCCAAATTAGTCAGATACAGCCATATCGGCTTAATTTGTGACGACATATTTTTGGTCGCCAAATTGGGCGATATTTCGTTCAAATGTCGCGAAGCTTAGCGATAAATGCGACGTTAATGTATATGACTATGAGGGCTTATGCTTATGATCGGAGAAATGGATACAGCAATTAAAGATAATTCGTGAGAAATCATATTCACTAAAAGTCATAAATCAATCCCTGATTTTTTTTAATCTGTTGCGTAGATTTAGTGTACATTTTAAGAAATATATATATTTTATACGTGCAACGTTATACACAGAAGTTCCGAAAATGGCGGTTAAAAGAAAGTAATTCAAATGTATAGAGTTATTCAGCTTAATTCTATGTGAAAAAGTCGCATAAAAATAACCCAGGTGCTTCCGAATATTTTCAGAATAACAATATAACAAAAACTCAGATGAATAAAGGTATCAAGTTTGATAGAGGAGTATAGCAGACTATCTGTGAGTGTGTGTTACATACGTGTTACATACGTGTTACAAACCTTTACCTGTTGCCATATTAAATAAGTGTGGGCTGTGCCAGACAAGCAAGTCTTTGAAGGAGCTTTGAAGTTTTCTGCCGCTAACTCGATGGATCAAGTTCTTAAAGATCGGAGCTAAGTTAAAAAATCAAAATCTCTCAAATACATCCGGGGGTAATTCTTTATCTTTACCGTAGATTCTCTTATCCAATGGTTTCTCTTTACTTTTAACATTTCTGAATTATTCTAAAAAACAACAAATTATGCAGCCTTCAGTTATACACTGAAGAGCTTTTGTCTTTGCAAACAAAGGTTACAAATTTTTCTACATCAACTTTTATTATTGGAAAAGGAAGATCTGTAAAATGTACAAAAATCAAAGAAATTAGTAAAACAGTCATAGAGCAGTTATAATCAGAAGCTATCATTCTTTTGGCACTAACAGGTACTGCTGCATTTAATGTCAAAGACAAGGTAATTCACTCAGTGTTTAAAGAACCAACGTGTTTTAAATAGCTCGCTAATTTAAATAGTGGGGTGAGTTAACTCAAAATTATAACAAAATATTTCACATCTGGCAACCAATGCGCCACTTTGGACTCAGATAGTACATGGATAGACTAGTCCAAAAAGCCCGGGACACAAATTTTCCTGACCCTCTAGCGGCAATGATGACGTAATCAATATGGTCGTCAAAGTTTTGAGAAGTGCTTCTACATTTCTCTATAGAACTCGGGTTAATATTTTGATATTAACCTGTATTTTTAGTGATTATTAATCCAGAGAAAACGCGCTTTCCAACGGTATATTTGACATCATTGTTTATGCTCATAATACTACAAATAGTTGTAAATTAATTAAAAAGAAAAGAAAAAAAATTCAAAATATTTTGCTAAATAGCTTGGATTTTGTTGCATGTAGCTGAAAACGTGTCGCATATCTTTTGTTCGGCAGAAAATTACCTTTCGGACGGTATATATGACTTCCATTTTATCACAAATATTTTCTGAAAATTTGCCAAAACAATGTAGCGTTGCGCAGAGAGTCATTATGGCAACAATGTACAGTCGTGAAAAAAAAAAGTAAACACCCCTACTAACTCCTCAACAAATTATCGTAGACGAACGTTACTGGTACCGGACGATTGGAAATAAAGTCTACTTTTAAATGATTTTTATAAAACTTGCTTAGGGGGCCATCTACATATTAAAACAAACCATAACTTTGTTTTTTTCAATAGTAGTACACAATTCTGACAGCATAAATGAACTCTACACCCTTCAATTAGCCTAAAAGCAATTTTTTATGCAATTCGTACGATAAGTTTTTGAATTATAGACATTCAAAATTTAGTGCTTCTAATGTTAAATTAAATTTTCATATTTTTATTTGTATCTCCTAAAATTATGCTCCTAATGTGCTAATTTTTTGTGTAGCAATAATACTAACATACCCAAACATAAATGCGTTGAATTTGCAATTTTTATAAATTTATGATATGAATTATGAATAATGAAATTAATATTCGAAAAAAAGAGGAATTGCAACCTACAATTTTTTTGATGGATTTAGATTTATTAAGAAATACGCTCGTTTTAAAACAATTAATTTCTCGGAAACTTATCGTACGAATTGTAAAAAAAATTGCTTTTAGGCTAATTGAAGGGTGTAGAGTTCATTTATGCTGACAGAATTGTGTACTGCTATTGAAAAAAACAAAGTTATGGTTTGTTTTAATATGTAGTTGGCCACCTAAGCAAACTTTATATGCATCATTTAAAAGTAGACTTAATTTCCAATCGTTTGGAACCATTAACTCTCTTCTACAATAATTTGTTGAGGAGTTAGTAGGGGGTGTTTACTTTTTTTTCCACGACTGCTCCTAATTTATATGGGATCTGAAAATTAATACAGTGGCTTTTTAACTGTTTAAGTAGCAAATATTATTATTGTAAATTTTTATGTATATGTAAATATATTCTGGGTTTTTTAGGGCTATGAAACTTTCATTTTCGTTTTAAAATCAATGACATGAGGTACACTTAATAGGCACAACTGTAAGATAAGTTTCAGACATTTATAGGTACAAGAATGAGAAACAAATGAATTTACAATACAATATTTACTTATCACTGTCTGAACACTGCCCTTTAGATACAAAAAGTTTCATACATTTTATTTCCATTTTAATACATTTAAAAGATGTGCATCGCTTGCGGCAAGTACAGGAGGTAAGTTCTTTAGAGTACTTTGACATCTCTGGAATTGTTATCCACACAGGTTGGTATGATCCTCCTGAATTTATTATCCATCCCCACTTAATTGGTGAAGGTATTGTGTAATGTGCAATGAGGCTGTTGTTCCAAATTCTTGCTTGGAGAGCAGCTCGTTTGATGTGTTGTGTCAAAGCATCTGCTGTAGGAGGTATGTTTTCGATGGCTCGATTCTTTCTTTTAACACTAGAACGGCGGCGAGGGGTCATTTTGACCCCTGCCAAACGAATACATGACGATTCGAACCAGAAAACTTTTTATAATTTAAGATTAATATGGGCTGCACAAAAATAACTTAAATGAATAAGTTAAATAGTTTTAAGTAAAAATTCTGATGTGAAATATTTTTATAAAACTGGAGTAAAATTTCCCGCCGTTCTAGTGTTAAATAACGCTCGTCTGCAATCATTGATGCTCTGAAGATCTGATGATTGATCATAAAGTAGTACAAAAAGTCGCTGTAACAGATCATGTCATTCATCGTCAATATAAGAGGTGCCTGTACAGAGCTGATACCATACACAATCAGTTTCACGAAATGACATCCAGACCTTCCCAGCTGTCTTCTTGCCAATGTCACAAAATGTAGAAACTGTGTCGCAACCATTTACAGAATGAAAAGCGAACAAATTTCTGCAAATTTCCAGTGAAAGTTTAGCACAGATCTCATGAATTGGAATGAATTTTCTGTATTTCCCACAACCGTACTCAATCCATAGTTCATCAATATCTTGTATTTGTGGGAACAGTGATATTGAAATAACCACTACATCAGAGTCCACAGTTCGTATTAAGATGCGAGTATGTCCACTTTCTACTGCATGCTTAACATGGAGAAGTAGACGGCTATCTGCGTCTTCGTGTGTGACGAAAGAAATGCTTGATACATCCATATATGTTGATGCGAGGACTTGGTCATTATAAGTAAAGACAACATGTTTTCCTGGATACTCGTCCCCCACCATTTTCTTAGCTAGCAACTGGAACAATTGGGTCTTGTTTTCGTTGACACATAAGAATTGCTGAAATCTTTTTGGAAATGCAGTTGAGTCTGAGACTTTAATACTTATGCCACTTCCTCTTGTTTCTCGGGTATGTGCCTTCAAACTGTTACTAATATATCTGTCGAGAAGAGATCAGAAGAGAGCAGATATCTAGTCGTGAACTGTTCTTCAGTTGATTAATGAAATATGGTTTGAAAACATGTTCATAGTATACGGAAAATGTTGTCGCAATACCAGGATTAAACATGTGTATTACGGCTGCTCCATCGAATATTTTAGCTGTTACATTCGGTTGGCTGTGATTACAGCTAATTTGTTTGAATGCAGTCAATAATATCAGACTTGTTGGTTGTTTTTCGGAGTTTTCCATCATCTGAAATAGAGGGTGGGCACATTTGGTTTTCATGCGAAAAGAAATCATCTATGTTGCAATCCCGTTCTTCAGATGCAACATACAATCTGCAGAATAAGTTGGAGTCTTTACGTAAGTAAAAAATTTTGGACTTTGCCTTATCTTTTTTTCTTGTTATAGTCTTGAAGATGTGAATATTGGTTCGAGGAATAACTTCATGAATTGAATTTTGAACTTGATCGAGACGGGACACGAGATAATCATCATACTGCTTTAGTCCTACAGTAAATGCTTCCGTAACACACTTGACAGCTTCGAAACTTGGAATTATTTTGGAGCTCCCTATTGACATTAAATCAGTTTTTTCAAATGGATTTCCTTGTTCGGATAAGACGTTAATCATTTCTTTGGCATGGGCCAAGAACCTTTTCTCATGAGCATTGTTATCTTCATGATACTTTGCACCCACGTCTTTGTCATCTTTTAAATTTGATTTCTCTTCAAATTCCTCAATTAAAGAACTGATCCTAGGGCTATTGTTGAACTACTTTATGATCAATCATCAGATCTTCAGAGCATCAATGATTGCAGACGAGTGTTATTTACAAGAAAGAATCGAGCCATCGAAAACATACCTCCTACAGCAGATGCTTTGACACAACACATCAAACGAGCTGCTCACCAAGCAAGAATTTGGAACAACAGCCTCATTGCACATTACACAATACCTTCACCAATTAAGCGGGAATGGATAATAAATTCTGGAGGATCATACTAACCTTTGTGGATAACAATTCCAGAGATGTCAAAGCACTTTAAAGAACTTACTTCCAGTACTTGCCGCAAGCGATGCACATCTTGTAAATGTATTAAAAAAGAAATAAAATGTAAGAAACTTGTGTATATGTGAAGGGCAGTGTTCACACAGTGATAAGTAAATATTGTATTGTACATTCATTTGTTTCTCATTCTTGTACCTATAAATGTCTGAAACTTATCTTACAGTTATGCCTATTAAGTGTACCTCATGTCATTGATTTTAAAACGGAAATGAAAGTTTCATAGCCCTAAAAAACCCTAGAATATATCTACATATACATAAAAATTTACAATAATAACATTTGCTACTTAAACAGTTAAAAAGCCACTGTATTAATTTTCGGATCCCATATAAATTAGGTACATTGTAGCCATAATGACTTTCTGTGCAACGCTACATTGTTTTGGCAAATTTTCAGAAAATATTTGTGATAAAATAGAAGTCATATATACCGTCCGAAAGGTAATTTTCTGACGAACAAAAGATATGCGGCACGTTTTCGGTTGCATGCAACAAATTCCAAGTTATTTACCAAAATGTTTTGAATTTTTTTTTATTAATTTATAAATATTTGTGGTATTATGAGTATAAATAATGATGTCAAATATACCGTTGGAAAGTGCGTTTTCTCCGGATTAATAATCACTAAAAATATAGGTTAATATTGAAATATTAACCTGAGTTCTATAGAGAAATATAGAAGCACTTCTCAAAACTTTGGCGGTCATATTCATTACGTCATCATCGCCGCTAGAGGGCCAGGAAAAATTGTGTCCCGGCTTTTTAGACTCATCTATCCATATACTATCTGAATCCGAAGTGGCGCATTGGTTGCCAGATGTGAAGTTTTTTTTAGCTATCTCACCCCACTAAAAAAGTCAGCAATAAATCCACAGCTCAGAATGGGTAAAGTGTTATTTCTCATTATTGACAAATTTTCAATGATAGGATGTCGTCTTATGGCTGACCTTCAATAAAGATGTCGCGTAGGTAAAATACATAGCATTTAGCCTTTTAGAGGCTTATTTGTTTAGGCGTATTAGGTAGTTACATCGCATAAAAGACACCCCTCTATATATCAGACATTCTTTAAAAGTCATTTTGATTCTTCGCGGACAAAAATGTTTAGAGCTTTTAAATTTTTTTTCACATTAACAAACTCATTGAGGCAAAACGACGATCAGCAAACACAGTTCCGAAAGACTCTAAACTCACTTTGCGTGAGTCAAGTTTTTGACTACCTCCCACCTCTTATGCAACGACGCAAAGATATACTGTTTTCGGCAAACTTGAATGATTTGAAGGTGCCATATTAGTCCAGGCAATAGGGAATTTTACCTAGCAAAATTAATGGTAGTACTGGAAATCGGCTTTCTAGATGTTTTTTGGGTCGCTGAATCCGAATTTGTAACTTCCCACACAAATTTCCCCCGGCAACCTCTCCAAATTTTGGTAAAAAGCCCCCAAAAAAGGTTTTTATTAAAAAAATCAGTTTTTTATTGTTTTAGAGAAAAAGTATCAAGAAATTCAGAAAGTAGACAAAATTTCCAACAAATTAGATATATGACATTATGACTTAGGATGAAGGGGAAGGGGGGATCTGCCTCGGAACATGCGCGCGGTGCTGCGTGAACTAAGTTGTGCAATTCCACTTAACCACTCACACGTTTACATTCGCCCTCCCATCTCCCCTCCGAACTTTCTCTATAAGGTTTACTTTAAGATTTTTGGGTCGCTGAATCCGAATTTTTAACTTTCCCCAAAAAATCCCCCCCCCCCGAAACACCCCTCAAATAGTTGTTTTTAACTTAAATTTCTTATTGTTTTAGGGGAAAAGCATTGCAAAATTAAAAAAACTTGACAAAATTTGCAACAAATAGGATATATGAGATTATGAATTAGGATGAACGGGGAGGGTGAGGGCTGCCTCTAAACATGCACTGCGGCCCTACGTACACTAAATTATGAAGTCCAGCCAATAGGGGATTTTATCTGGCAAAATTAATACTAGTTCAGGATTTCGACTCTCTTTATGTTTTTTGGGTCGCTGAATCCGAATTTGTAACTTCCCACCAAAATTTCACCCGGCAACCCCCCAAAAAATTTGGTTTTTGAGAAAAGCGCGCGGGGAATGTTCTGAGGCAGCCCACTGTCGCCCCGTTTATCGTACGTCATAATGTCATATATCCTATTTGTTGCAAATTTTGTCTAGTTTCTGAATTTCGTAATGCTTTTCCCCTAAAACAATAAGAAATTAAAGTTTAAAACAACTATTTGGGGGGGGGGGGTGTTCGGGGGTAAGTTAAAAATTCGGATTCAGCGACCCAAAAAAATTAAAGTAAACATTATAGAGAAAGTTCGGAGGGAAGATGGGAGGGCTAATGTAAACGTGTGAGTGGTTAAGTGGAATTGCGCAACTTAGTCCACGCAGCACTGCGGCGCATGTTCCGAGGCAGATCCCCCCTTCCCCTTCCTCCTAAGTCATAATGTCATATATCTAATTTGTTGCAAATTTTGTCTACTTTCTGAATTTCTGGGTATTTTTCCCCTAAAACAATAAAAAATGGAATTTTTTAATAAAAACCTTTTTGGGGGGGCTTTTTACCAAAATTTGGGGGGGGGGGGTGCCGGGGGAAATTTTGGTGGGAAGTTACAAATTCGGATTCAGCGACTCAAAAAAAATCTAGAAAACCAATTTCTAGTACTACCATTAATTTTGTTAGGTAGAGTCCTTATGCTGTCTCTATTGCCTGGACTATATGTCTTTTTCTCAAAACCAAGCAAGCAAAAGAATATAATCAAGGAGTACTTCTTAAATCAAAGCGGGGGCCAATAAACAAGAATTTTAGCAGATCACAATGATTAAATAGCAAGATGGAGGGAAGATGATCACGCGTCTGGACTTCAGTCTAGACTTTCCTCAGCAGCTGGATGCAGGGTTATGCATTATGCTACATATCAATATCTGAACGGAGTGAGGATTGGTAAACGTAAGTACGATAAAAGATATTGCCTATGGCCCACGTTTTCAACATAGAGGCTTGCCACAGGCCATAATAGTTCATTTTGTTGAGTATCATGAGCCATTTCTAACTGTAATTTTGTTTTTTTATCAAACCTATTTGTAAATTTTGGAAAGAAGAAAAAGCCTCATTCTCACGAAGTTAGTTACCTTTAACTGTTGCATACCTTGCCACCATACATAGGTCCTCGAGTTTTTACTGTAGTTTGTCATTTAGAGAAAGTTTTAATGGAAGCAATTTTCGCTAAGGACAGACTTTACCTAAATTAGAAGTATGAGAAAACTTGCTGACAGATTTGTATTTGTGCATTACCCGAAGCAACTGACGACTGAGTTAAACACTTTAAAATGAAGTATCGACGATTGTTATTTCAAACTTACTTTTATACTATTAAACAGTAATCTAGAAAATAAAACATTTTTTTAAATAATATCTTTTAAGTTTACGTGCCTCCAAACTCCGACATTTCGGCCTGACGGATACTAGTTTTATATTACCCTAATCGGCTTAAGATGAATTTATTCGGTAATGACAATAAAAGCAGTGCATATTTAAACGTCATTTGGCATTTCATAAAACTAAATTCAGCGTCGTAATAACCTTTCTTTCTACAGTGCATCTAAAACAAAACCTTTGTTCAAAGTTTAAATCTGGCATTGTGCTAAGCGCGCTTCGAAAGGAGATCGCAAAGTCGCAACGCCGCCTTGGTCCGTGCCGCGTTTTTCCAGATAGGTTTTTAATTAACTTTTAAAGTCACTCGAGGCGTATTGAGACATCCACTCAGTGCAAACTTGTCACGAATCCCATAGTATTTATGTGATTCTTTCTAATTAAATTAGTCTGTTTATAACAATTTCAAGTTTTATACCGCTTCTGGGCATTGCATGACACATAGATATCATTAAAAGTTGTTAACTAGGATTTAAAAGTTAATCGTACATAGAGTACGCCTTCCATGTCATTATTTACGTCCAAACCATCCGTATCTTTAAGGGTTAATATCTCGGCTAGTTACTGACAATTATTTTCGAAAATTATTATCAACAATGCTTTTATACTTCTGCTACGATAGGTACCTCCAGCGCTGCTCAACACTTTTGCTGACTGCCCGTAAATCGAAATTTGTGTGTAACAGAAAAATGCGATTTTCTCAAAAACTATGTGACCTAGGGTAATCGCTATCATTTTCCTACAAGGTTTAAATTAACGTTTACTACCTCTAATTTTTTCATAATTTAAGTTTCAGTAAATTCGGAATTAGATGGGGGGGGGGACATATTTTTGCGCTGCAATTGCGACGATATCTTTGAAAATATAATACCTAAAATTATAAGAAATGTATTTTTGAATTCAGCGTTACGAAAGCCTTTCACACGATACTCCACACGATATACAAAGAAAATAGCTTTTTTTTCAAGCGACTTAATTAGGCCTTCTACATTTTTCCTAAATATATTTATGAATGTTTAATAATCTGCAAACATGTGGGTCAATAGTCTTTATTACCTCCACCAATTTTAATTTCCCACGTTCCATAGTTTACAAGTGAAATGGCTGTGACAGACAGACACAAGAGTGATCTTATAATGGTTCCGTTTTTACTTTTTAGGTACGGAACCCTAAAATTTAACTAAAAATAGCTTTATTATTTTAAAACATACCACTGAGATCTTTCAAAAAAAAAAGAATAATAGCTTGCTATAAGTATGTCACGCATTATTTTAAAATCATAAAAAAAATAACCTGTAACATTTCCTTTTCAACTGTCTCAAACTTAAAAAGAAGTAATAGGATTTAATTTTTTTAAATATAGTAAAAATGCGTTGGATTTACATTGTAAAAAGAAAAGAAAAATATTTTAGTGAGTTGTTTAAATGTATATATACTATAGATGGCGCCAAAACTTTTATCGGTCTTACATGAAAACCAATGTAAAACCAACCACTGTTGGGGAATCATTGAATATATTTTTAATATAGAGCTACAGTTAACCAATATTGACGTTTTCTTTTGAAATATGTCCAATTTATAGTCAAATTTCTCTTTTAAAAATATTAGGAAAGGAAAGCCAATAGTCAATATTGTTGCCTATGGCACCATTGGAACTCCGTTGGAAATATTTTCAGTATAAAGTCACTATTTATGCAATATTAGCGTTTCATTGAAAATAATTTCACTGTAAGACAAGTATATGCAACAATTAATTACTTCGCTTTCCGTAAAAAATTTTACGGAAAAATTTGTGCATATTGACGGATTTTGTTTCACTGTGTGAGGTTTGCGTGCAAATGAAAGCTTATGCTGGCAGACTTTTAAATGTCTTTTGTACAGACGAGGCAGTTTTCACTAAACGGAAGAGTCAACAAGTAAAAATTAAATTTAAAAAATCAATAAACCCGACTGTGTAAAAAGCGAACTAATTAATTATTTCTCATCAATGTGAAACTGTTTTTATATTACTTACCTATTTTTTTTATTTAGTTGTATTGATGACTTTTAAGTTGTGTATATTTGTCAGTTCCTATCTATAAACACTGTTTTGATGAGGCGTATAGATGTCTATGAAAGTTAGAGTATCAGTAAAGATAGAGATCCTACCTACACAACTTCCAGGTTGAGTAATATTTAAACGGAGCTTCTGACTGTAAAATAGTCAATGAAACATCGTCTTCATTTTGAAAGACCTATCCAATCATGTGCCACTCAATATGGTGCGTAATTTTTTTTTGTCTCTACCGCCATTTTGAATTTATAAAAACAAAACCAAGCATATAACCATTGGACGGTTAAGACGAATCGATAGAGACCTCATTCATTAAAATCCATCGAGCCGTTGGGATGTTTCGAGGGTATAAAGAAATCCACATACCCAGATACGCGTGAAACACATAACCCATCTTTGGCAGTCGGGTAAAAATAAAACTTCTGCATGTGGGACAAAAGCAAACCCACATACATTGGTGATAAAATCTCTCCTTGATCTAAAGGTAACTGTGTGGCGTGGGTTCACAGCTTCTTATGTAATTGGATTTTTTTCCCCTTAATCTGCAGGCATCGTTTTCAGACGGGTTCTGTGACTGGTGACCGATATGCAGCGGTTTTAACAAAAAAAATTATCCCTTACTTGCAAGAGATATAAGCGCTACATTTTATAACATTCATGCAAGATGGAGCATCCCCACACATTGCTTTTCCTGTCAGGATAATCCTTAGGTCTACATTTGAAGAGACCCATGTCCTGAGACGCTTATTTCTGCTTCCAAGGTCTCCAGGTCTTGCACATTATAACATTTAGTTACGGGTTTACTTGAAGCCTCCTTTGTACAGAGATCAGCCTGCGTCTCTGACTCGGGTGAAAGATGCTATACAACATCATGTACCAAGGATACATCCTGAAATGCCCTCTAGTGCTGTGCGAGTGTTATTCATCGTCTGCACTGTTAAAAATATTTACGGTCAGATGCCGGCAACAGAGATTCCAGTCATACGCTGTAAAAAAAAAAAAAAAAAAAAAAAAAAAAAAAAAAAAAAATCCGTGCCCCTCATTTTGTGTCAACGTGTACACACTAGCGGAGTAAAATGTATGGGGTCGTACCGTATTTGATGGTTTTTGATTTTACCGTTCACGTAACAGATTGGCTAAAACTGAAAGAATATGTGGATTGCCCTTAATTTTCTAAGTATCTAAAAATATCCCTGTAAAATTACGGGCAGAGGCCGGCAGCAGAGATTCCAGTCATACCTTGTAAAAAAATTCCATGCCCATCATTTTGTGCAGCCCGTAATTTTACGGGGCAAAGATATAATGCACTTCAAAACACAATAAAACTTTACTTACTGTTCCGTAGCACGTTAGATAATCATCACAGAATCGCTTTTTTGGCTGGTTAACCCCTTAACCCTCGAATTAAATTACGGTTGAATAATTCAAATTGTTTATCGGCACCACTTTTATGAAAAAGAAATATTCACCTTATTTAATGACAGTAAAACCGATACTAAAATATAGCCAATTTCACTATTTTATAAAACTGGTGGGAATCAAACAATTTGAGCAAAAGACACAGCCCGTGAATATGACGGGAGCGAGAATTAAGGGGTTAAAAAATAGGTTGCAGTCGCGGTTAAATGGCATTATTTTCCAAACACGACTAAAACGAACGGTTACAGCCTAGCGGAGGAAAATGTATGGGGTCGTACCGTATTATTTTAGTGGATCAGTCCGTTTTTCATCAAATAAGGCTGTTGCCCCTGAAAATTGAACAGCAAAGGCTCATAAATTTACAGTTTTTCTGACAGTTTGATGGCTATATTTACAAGGGACGGACGTCACATTGAAAAGTTGTAACATTTAGACACTGATTATTTCTTCTGAGCGAACTGTACTATACCATTCCAAAACTATATTCCAAATAGCAATGATACCTGTTGGTAAAAAAAATTTAACTTATAACTTTTTTTTTTTTTTTGCTGATTAAAAGTAAAAAATTCACGTTTTTAATGATTTCTGTGAGAACCACAACATTCGATAGCATATAGTTTATTAATTATTAAGATATCAGAAGTCTTGGGACTACTGGATCCTTCGGTGTATTCTAACAACAATGCATCAAAAGCAACATCGTAGTACATTGTTACATTGTGCGTTTATGTTCACTGGTTTTTGAGAAAATTGGCTATGGATCTATGGTAGTTTCTCCAATCAAATGTACGTTTCAGTTCAGGTGGTAATATTGCTGGATTAATTAACCACACTAATCGAGATGAACCTGTAGTTTGAGATTTTCGTTAAGGCGGTCCTCAAAATCCCTGCTCAACAACGCGAAACTTTCTGACTCATTTTTAAACGTAAAAACATAAAATTGGCACGCCTGACTATTGCAGTAATTTGGAATCGAAAAGAGTTTTAATTTTTTGATAAATAAATTACTTATTGAGTTATGAGCAATTGTGGTCACGTGACGACCGGTTTTTCTTTTTTGGTGTCGTTCTGGAAGTTCGGTCAAAAATGCCAATTTTGACAATATTTTTTTTAAAGAGCCTTTGCGTATTCCAAAAAATGGAAAATGTCTTAATTTTACACAGTTTCTGAATAACATTAACTGCCAACTTCACGCGTTTCCGAATAAAAATAAATTAAAAAATGTTTCATAAAATAATCTCTTTGGATTTGAGATTATTATTATTACATGTATAATCAACATGTAATAATAATATGTTGAGAATGGGATGAGAAGAGAAGAGAGGAGAAGAATGAGAAGAATGGGCTTTAAGAAGATTTAAGATATTTAAAAGTTTTAAGAACAACTACAAAGGGTCAGAATCAGCATATTTCGAAAAAGTCTGTTTTGAAACTTCAAAATACGTTTTAATATTTGTACTTCTGCTACGTTTTCTCTAAAACAAAGAAGATGAAGAGTTAAAGATTTGTAGAAATGTTTACTTTTTTCATTTCTATTTCGCATCTTTGAAAAAACTATATTCTCATCGAGCGCCCCACAGAAATCCAAGGTCATTTAAATCCATAAAGTGAAGAAACGAAGTGCTTTTTCAATGCATTTAATTGTTTTAATGCTATTTCATCCTTTCGCGACTAAGGGAAACATTTTCCTCCATTTTAATATGGGTGATTGTTGTATTTAATTATAACCTTATCTACATTTTTATCTCACAGACTATCAAAGCCTGAGAGCTAATGTGCCCGCCGGTTCTGTATATACGTACGTATGTACGTATGTACGTAACGCGATAACTCTTGATGGATATATCCAATTTGCTTCAAGGTTTTTTTTCCTAGGTTCATTCTGATAAGGCGCTTCCTTGATTAGTTTTGGGGGTTCATTGTTTAGATATAAAGATGGGATCCGGAGCTATTCCCCCTTTAACTTAGATAAATAGGTTTTTCATGCAGAATTATCAGATTTTTTTCTAATTTGGTATACCGCTTAATTATGATAAGGCGCTTCCCTGATTAGATTTGAAGGTTCATTGTTTAAGTCTAAGGGTAGACGGGGTGTTAATGCCTCTTAATTTAGATAGATGGGGTTTTCTATCCGATTTGCTGCAAATTTGGATTACCGGTTTATTCTGATAAGGCCCTTCCCTGATTAGATTTGGAAGTTCATTGGTTAAATATAAAGGGGAACGAGGGGCTAATACACCAACTAATTTAGATAAATGAGTTTTTCTATCCGATTTGCTTCAAATTTGGTATACCGGTTTATTTCGATAAGGCGCTTCCCTGATGCCATTTGGAGGCTTATTGGTTTAGTATAAAGAGAGAAAAGGAAGGAGGCTAATCTCCTCCCTTAATTTATTTTTCGAGGCGCATTATTCTTTGAAATAAGAGTATAATATGGAATTAGTGTGAATAGCCTGTGAGCTCAATGCCATCAGTTTAACTGGGCACTTTTACTTCTTACTTTATAGTGAAAACTGTGCTAAATGCCGCATAGAAAATAGCACGCATAATATAAGTACTGTGTGCAACGTCCATCTTTGCTTCGCAACCAAAAAAAATCGCTTTGCAGAATATCATTATTAGCACATCATTTAGTATAGTCATATAGTATAATTTTACATTACATTTGTTAGTTACATTTGTTATAATAAACCAATAAATAAAAGACATTGCATGATAATCCTAACTATAATTTGTGTTACCTTCATTGTCCATTAGGAAAAATACTTCCCATAAAATTCCAAAAAAAGTAAACATTGTTACGTATTTTTCTTTTGATTTTTATTACTTTCTTCTATCTTTACAAGAAGAAAATATTGGATTCGTGAAAATTTTCGAATTCCGGTTTTCGACGGATTTATACGTTTTAGGAGTCAAAGATCACGAAAAACGTGTTTTTACAAAATATCTGTCTGTGAGAATGTCTGTGAGTCTGTCTGTGAGTCTGTTTTAAGTCTGTCTGTGAGCCTATCTGTCTGCCTGTCTGTCTGTGTGTGACACAAATTTTGTGAGCGCTCTATCTCAAGAACTAATGAACGGAATTTAATAAAACTTTATTTTCAGTTAGACTCTGATAAAAATGCGTGCTGCTAGCTTTTTGGTGTAAATCACCCAATAGGTGGGGCTGTTATGCTGCATTATACATGATTATCGCAATAGCTCTACCCCCAGAAACTAATGCACGAATTTTCCTCAAACTTCAGATTCAGTTAGTCCTTGATATAATTTGGCGCTGATAAATTTTTGCTGTAAATCGCCCAATAGACGGCACTGTTTTGCTGCATTATTCATGATTATTGCAATAGCTCTATCTCAGGAACTAATGCACGAATTTTCCTCGAACTTCGGATTCAGTTAGTCCCTGATATAAATTAGTGCTGTTTAGTTTTTGGTGCAAATCGCCCAACAGGTGGCGCTACTATGCTGCATTTTTCACTATTTCCGCAATAGCTGTAACAAAAGAACTAATGCATGAATTTTCATCAAAATTTAGATTCAATTAGTCCTTGATATAAATTGTTCCTGATAAGTTTTTAGTCTAAATTGCCCAACAGGTGCCACTGTGATGTAGAACTTTTCACGATTTCCGCAATAGTTCTATCTCAAAAACTAATGCACGGATTTTCATCAAACTTTAAATTCAATTACAACTTCACGTAAGTTGTTACTTATTAGAATATGGTGTAAATCACATAACTGGTGGCGCTGCTGTGCTGCATTTATCAGGAAGTATTAACATGTATGAGATAGAAGGAAGTTTTCGGATTGCCACATCAGGCTAGTTTATTTTGCGTCTAAACAAATTAAAATAAACAGTTACATACTAATATTTACTCTTAGCAACCTTATGGTCCTGTAAAGGTTAAGAATTTTATAGGTTAATAATCAATTAATTATTAAGTATCATTATTCTTTTTATTTTGATTCCATATGAAAGGAGCTGGGTAAATCTAATTAGTTTCTCCTATATCACCATCATTTACAATCAAGGAAAATGTCAGATATTTTAGAAGCTGATAATTCCCTATATTCAAAATAACACAATCTTTTCAATTAATTTTTAATGATTAAAATACTGAATAATAAAAACGTTAAAGTTTTTTTATGGTCTTTTTTAATCTTATGCATAAAAAAATTAAATCGGATCGCTTTCAATGTATTTTTTTTTTCAGTGAATAGCATTAAATGTTTAGATAGTAGAAGTAGCTTGAGGTTGTTTTTCAAGCTTAGTTGAAATTCTAAAGCTGATTTTGTAAATTTAATTTTTGCTTTTGAAAGAAATATTTTTAATAATAAAAATGATTTTTTCTGTTAATGAAATGTATTAATTTTCAGACAAAGTGTTACTAAGAAATTCTGTTTAGGAGGAAATTTCTGTTGTTAATGTATTAAATATATTGTTTGTTATAATGAAATTACAGAGAGATTTTTTTATAGGTAGCTGTTTATTAATATATATATTAACCATAAAAGAAGACACACAAGAAATACATTGTAAATGAAAAAAGATAATTTTTTCTTAACCCTTTATCTACTGATGGTACTTATAAGTACCTATGAAATAACTTGTTATAAAATTCATTTAATACATCGATTAATCGTAATACAGTTTAGAATGAGTTATAGATACAATACTTTATCTTGTTCTAAAAGCATTATTGGCTACACAAAACAAAAATATTTTTTAAAGGATGATTTCTTTTGCCTTTGCATCTTTTCAGCTTTCTTGGCGTTGGGGGGGGGGGGGGATTTTTCAATTCGGAAATAATTCTATATTTCTATTGTAAGAACATTATATTTGTGCTTTTTCCCATTCTACAAAATACTAATAAATATATTTAAAATAAAAGTTTTGAGTGGGGTTATAAATATTGCACAAAATCCCTATAAATTCAAATTTAATGAATCCTTCTTAATCTTTCAATCTTTCTAAAATCCTTCTGAAATTTATTAAATAATTATGTAAATCTTCTAATGTAGTTTAAACAGTTCGCGAAAAATGCTTAAGAATATAAAATTTTCATGAATTCATAATTCAGTACATAAAGGGTTAATCCACGAAAATATATTGTAACCATGTAGAATAATACAGAATAACTTTTTTCAAACTACCCACGATTACGAAAAGTATTCTTTAGCATTAGAAATTTCAGAAACCTATCATTTTCAAGGTTTAAACAAGCATTTATAAAAACAAAATTTCTTTTGCTGCCACTAATTTTCGGAAATGTTTCCAAGTAGTTGAACATGAAAATATTTTCATGAGCAATGTTAGCATTAGAAAAACCTACATTCGAGTTTGAGAAAACCGATTAATACAATATCAAAACTATTTTAAGACGTTTCCAAAAATCAGTCATAGCAAAGGAAACTTTGTACTTATAAATGCTTCTATAAATCTTGAAAATACAGTAATACTTCGACTTATGCCAGCAATTCGTTCCAAGACTAATGACGTAAGTCGAAAACGACGCATGCCGAGGTGCATTTAGATAAGCAAAAAAGGATAAGTAATAAAAATTCTCCAAAATCTAATAAACATATTTTATTGTATTTAGGGATTATGTTACATACATTTCGCATTAGCAAAAAAAAAAATGCGTTTGCAATACAAGAATTTGGAATAAATAAGTAGTTAACTTACCATTTATTGTTCTTCTATCTGCCCCATTCAAGTCTTTGAGGATGCAAAAAAATCTTGCAATGAAGTTTGAGCTAACAAATTTTTCGTTTTTACTTTTAGAAGCTCTTTATAGCAGCAGAATGCGTTTTCTAACCCTATTCTAGGGACATATTTGTTTATCACTAACACGTGACTGTCGGAAAAAAGTTTCTCTTCATAGAAACAAAAGTCCTCAAAAAAATTCAAAGTGCTTCTTAATTAGAGTGTTTTGTATTTTTTTTCCAGGCCAGACGACGTAAATGCGTGGTGGCGTAAGTAGATGGGACGTAAGCCGGTGTATACTGTATATTGGTTTCTGAGAAGTCCAAAGATAAAGGACGCTTTTCGGAAACTTGGGTAACTCGGAACAGGTAATTGTATATTTTCGCTTGTGTTATTATACTTTCCTTAAGGTGGTACGGGACACATTTTCAAATAATTTTTATTTATTGAGTTAAAATTTTGAAATTTTATGTGATGGTTAACCGTATTATTTGTAAATAAAATCACATGATAAAACTTCTCATTTTTTTTAATTTAAATTTAAATTTTATTTAAAAAGTGGGGTAGTTTAAAATCGTTATAACTCGAAATATTACTAGTAGAATTTCAATTTTTTTGCATTTAAATAAACAGAAATGTATAAGTTTTAATTTAGATTCAGCATTTTAAAAAATATTAATTTAAATAAAAATTAAAAATATTTAAAGTAAAAATTGAAAAAAAAAATGACGTAACTTTTTTTTTAAGTTCATATTTTTAAAAGTAAATATTTTTTTCAAATTTGCTGAATCAAAATTAAAGTAAAACAATTGAAAAAGACATGTTCCAAATTTGAACCATTTATCTTTAATGGTTCTTGCCTTATGAGAATTTAAAAACGAGAAATGGTGAAAAAACTCATCATGAAGAAAAACGCATTTTCGCAAAAAGTCGTTTTCATGACAACCATTGCTTGGAAGCTAGATTTTGAAAACAAACCAAAACTTAAAAATTAATATTTTCTGTTCCAATTAAGATAGAAACATGATTTAAACTTCATTTTAAGCAGAAAAAAACACAGAAATTGTTAATTTAATAAAAAAAATTAAGAAAATTTTAAGATTTTTGTGTCCTGGAACCCCTTAATTAAGGGGACACAGTACCTTCTAAACTATTATTTCGATTTTCAATTATATTTTAACGTTTGTGGTGGCATTACATTTAATAATAAAAAAGCAAATGTCATTTCGAAAAAAAAAATCTTGTAGAACTGCGTCATTAACTAAATTTTATTTTTTTAATTAACTTTTTAAATATCCTTACTACTTTTTTAAAATATAGATATGTCTGATTAAATTTTTTCCCCTTAGAATATACTACCGATAACTGTGCATGGATTTTCAGATGTAGGGCATATTACATTTGATATGATTTTTTTTTCTATTTTGCACAGCAAAATTTCAACAAATTCATAATTTAAATATTTAAAAATAATAATTATAAACTTGGATGTTCAATCCTGCACAGAAATATTACATACACCATGAAAAACAAGTATAACTAGTATGTTGTGGCCATCACAAAACTTTCTTGAATATACAGTGCGGTTATAATTAAACTTCCCCTATAAACAGCAAACCGGGTGAACGGAATGCAATGAAATTTGGTATAACTATCTATACTAATCTATACTAATATTATAAAGAAGTAAAAATTGTTTATTTGTAGGAGATAAGTGCTGGAACTACCGAACCGATTTCAAAAGTAATGGTATCAAAATGATGGTATTAGTCCAACTTAGAACATAGGCTATATCTTATGTCCGTGCCACAGGTCAAAAGGGGGTGCAGGAGCAAAAAAGATCCAAAAATGCGATTTTTGTGTTATAGAAGGGCCTAAAAACATGAAATTTGGAATGGTAGTTACTTATAATAGTCCAGTCATTTGGTAGAAAATAGGGGAAAGTTTTTGTGTAGTTTTTATATTTGGTGCCTTTATGTTTTTTGGGTCGCTGAACACGAATCTGAAGTTTGCCAACAAAATTTATACCGGGAAACACGTTTTTTTTGGCAAAAAACTGGAAAAAAAACGGGATTTTCTTAGTTTTTTCAAAATAACTTCAAAATTATGCATTTTACGCAAAAGTCCTCAATACATAAATTAAAGAAGATAAAATTTCCTACATTTTACGTATTAAAAGTTTTTTTCTCTGATCAATGGTTTAGCCTTGACAACGCTGCAAAAGTGGGTGTGAAAACAAAAGAATTCTGAAAAAACGGGAATTACGGCAGCGCACGGTGGGTGATTTGCCGATTCTAGCTGGCCAAAATTATTTTTGGCGTCAATATAGTCGCATCGCCATGAAATTGAAAAATGTTATTGATATTCACTATTGAATTTTATGTATTGTAAAATATTGCGTGTAGCAGTCATAATTTCGTTACAGGGACATTCAAAAGTATTTCATTATATTACGGCCTATGGGGAAAAATCGTTTATGGTGGTTTTTAATAATGCTTCATAATTTCAAACACTTTGAAATTTATATACATATCTATGCAGTGTACTACAAGATGATTTCTTATAGAATATGGTATGGGTAGTAGTTATCGATCGTTTACAGGGACACTAAAAAGAATTATGCTACATTACGGTCTATGGAGAAAAATTGTTTGTGGAGTATTTTGTTCATGTTACCACCTTTTCAAAAGTATTTAAATTGATATATATCTCCGAGGTGCTCTATAAGATGCTTACTATTGAATATGATGTGCCATTGATCTTTCATATACAGGGGCACACAAAATAAATCAGTTATATTTTTCTCATGTATTAACAATAATTGATGGAAGTGCGTTTTCAGTTGTGGAACACTTTTTAAAATTTTAAAAATTGCATACTATTTAGCGTGTATAAAATCTGTAAATCATATATAGGGCTGAACAAGACATCTATATACCCGCTTATTGACGGAAATTGCTAACGAGGAATTTTCAACTGTGCAATCGTTCACTAACAGTTCTAAATTTTAGCATATTGTGAATTATATGATAAATCTATAGTTCATATACAGGGATGTACAAAATTTTCAGCTATTTTTTCGATTTTGGTTATAATTGTGTTTTCAAACGTGTTATAAGTTTTACAAATTATTACTTAGATATCGTTTTTCACATTATTAAACTGCGAAGTTTTATTATAGTAGCCCGAATGCATTCAAAAATTTTCCATAATCTGATTGACGCATGATTTTACGTTCTTCTTGATAATTTTAATGATACTTTCTTAGCGGTATGGAAGCTAAAATGATAAAACTATTTTTGTATTATTATAACAAATTCTAAAACTTCTTTTTCTAAAATGTAAGGTATGGGACAAACATTCGACAGCATTAATGAAAATTGCTTTGTTGCATATTCTGTTGTATATTCATATTTATTTCTGCACAAACCTTACAGGAAACCTAACAGGAACCTTATGTAAAGATAGGGAATCATAAGATATCATGAGAAAATATATCATGAGAAAATGGCCTACATTATGTTTTGCATTGTATCAAATCTGAATTTAGAGAATTTGTCTGGATCAATTTTGTAACCACTCAGAATTTGCAGCCAAGTAATACATTTTAAATGATTTTGTCCCGATATATCTACATACAACTGGCAATTTTTGTCCAAATTTGGTCATAAATTTAAACATTTCGCTCTTGCAAAACTTCATGTGCTCTTCATTGTAATTTCCCTCTAGAAACAAAATATTTGTTTATAGAGTCCAAATTCACATTTTCGTTGCATTATAAATCTTGTTGCCGTTGCATAATGGTGCAAAAGTTTATTTGTGTGACTAACTTAAATTCTGCTGTCTTTGATTTAAAAAAAAAAAAAAAAAAAAAAAAAAAAAAGGTACTTGAACTAAAATGTCAAGAAAAATTCATGCTAGAAGGTATCAAATATTTTTTATTAAAAAAAAACATTTATTTTATACTGTTGGTAGTAATAAAAACATCCACTAATTCCATATGTCTATTTTCTATGCTGTAGATGTCGGTGAAAAGCAGGGACCTTCAAGTAAAAGAAAGCGGAAATAATATTTTTTTTTTTTTAAATAAATGTGCTTACTAATGTACATGTTTATTTATAATTAAATAATGATTCATAATGAGTCGTCTTATTTATTATCAGCAACTTCATTGTAAAATGTAGTCATTCATATAATCTTTAGTATAATTTATAGTCAATGCTTGTGTAAAATGGTCAGTTTTCATGTTAAATCTACGTACAGCGGCGTAATTCCCGTTTTCTCTGAATTTTTTGATTTTCACTGCCATTTTTGTGGCGTTGTCACGGCTAAACCATTGATCAGAGAAAAAAAACTTTTAATACATAAAATGTGGGAAATTTTATCCTCTTTAATTTATGTATTGAGGACTTTTATGTAAAATGTATAATTTTGAAGTTATTTGAAAAAAAACAAAGAAAATCCCGTTTTTTTCCGTTTTTTGCCAAAAAACGTGTTTCCCGGGATAAATTTTGTTGGCAAACTTCAGATTCGTGTTCAGCGACCCACAAAACATAAAGGCACCAAATATCAAAACTACACCAAAACTTTCCCCTATTTGTCCTTTTTGAGCACCTAATGCCTGGACTATCATCTAATGGTAGTTACTTAAGATACTAATGATCTCTAAAGACATTTCTTTAAAAAATTCGAAATTAAAGAGGGGGGGGGGGGTGAAAATGCGCGAAAAGCGTTCTAAAAAACGTTCTAAATGGCGATTTTTATACAATTTTAGGAAGTACCAAACCGATTTAAAAAATAATGGTGTCAAAATGATGGAGGGAACCCTTGCTCCAGCATAGGCTCATTTTATGTTGGTGCCACTACCCCTAAAGGGAGTGCAGGAGCAAAAAACGTTCGAAATTGCGATTTTTGTGTTACTCAAGGGTCCAGATACATGGAATTTGGCATGGTAGTTACTTATTAGATATAAATGATCTCTAAGAACATTTCTTAAAAAATTCAAAATTTAAAAGGAGTGAAAATGCGCAAAAAGCGTTCTAAAACGCTCTACAGAGCGATTTTTACGCAATCTCAATAAGTACCAAACCGATTTCAAAATTAAAAACGTCAAAATGATGGTGACAACCCTTGCTCCAATATAGGCTACATTTTATGTCGGTGCCACTACTCCTAAAGGAGGTGCAGGAGCAAAAAAACGTTCAAAAGTGCGATTTCTGTGTTACTGAAGGGCCCAGACGCATGGAATTTGGAATGGTGGTTACTTACAAGATATATAACTGGTCTATAAGAACATTTCTTAAAAAATCGAAATTTAAAAGGTCTAAAAATGCGCGAAAATTGTTCTAAAAAACGTTCTAAATGGCGATTTCTACGCAATCTCAGAAAGTACACAACCTATTTCAAAAGTAATGGTTGGAAATTTATGATGACAGCCTTTGCTCCAACATAGGCTCTATTTCATGTCGGTGTCACTACCACCTTGGGTTTGCAGAAGCAAAAAACTTTCTAGATTGCGATTTTTGTGTTACTGAAGGGCCTAGAATCCCGAAATTAGGCAGGGCAGTTATTCATAAGATACAAATGATCCCTAAGAACATTTCCTAAAAAATCGAAATTTAAAAGGGTTTAAAATGAGCGAAAAGCGTTTTAAAAAACTTTCTAAATTGCGATTTCTACGCAATCTCAGGAAATATAAATCGATTTCAGAAGTAATGGTTTCATAATGATGGTGACAGCCCCCGCTCCAACATAGTCTATATTTTACGTTGTTTTCACTACAACCTGGGGGTTACAGGAGCAAAAAAATTTTCTAAATTGCGTTTTTTGTGTTACTGAGGGGGTCTAACATTTTAAATTTGGAGTGGTAATTACTTCAAAGAAGCAAAAACTTTCTAAGAATTGTTGAAAGAAAATTCCAAATTTAAAAGGATGAAGTGAGCGAAAAGCGTTCTAAATTACGATTTTTATGCAATCGTATGAAGTACGAAATCGATTTCAAACATAATGGTTGCAAATTGATGGTAATAGAACCTGCTCAAACATAAACTATATTTTAGGTCGAGGTTTGCAGGATCAAAAAACTTTCTAAATTGCGATTTCTGCGGTACTGAAGATGCTAGAAACTTTAAATATAGCAAGTAGTTACTTATAAAATATAAATGTCCTCTAGGAACAATCGAAAATAAATTAGAAAATAAAAAGGGGTGAAACGAAGGGAAGGAGTGAAAAGCATTCTTAAAGAGTCCTAAATTACGATTTATACGGAATCTCAGGAAATAATAAACCGATTATAGAAGTTATTGGTTGCGAATAAAGAGTGATAGTCCCAGATCCTATACTATACTTTATGCCGGTGTCACTACCACCTGGTTGGCAGGAACAAAAAGAAAGCCTTTTAAAACATCTAAATTCCGTTTTCTATAGAATATTAGGAAATACCAACCGATTTCAAGGTTAATGTTGGCAAATTAATGGTGATAGTCTCTGTTTCAACATTTTTTGAGACATTCTATTTCAACTCTATTTCGGCATTTTATGTTGGTGCCACTAACAGCATAGAGGTGGTAGACTGTTTGACAAGAAGCTTGGAATTCGACATGATGGTTAATTTTAATATGTAAATGTGTTAAGATGGTTTCTAAAATTTTCAAAACTTCAAATGAATACTGAAATGAGCGTATGAAATGAGCATTAAAGTCTCAAAATACTTTCTAAATTATCATTTAATTAGAATTAGTTTTAGTTCTTCTTATTAATTAAAATCTCATTCTGTCTATTGCACTTTTATAATGAAGTTTAGTCAAACTGTGGCTTAATCTGTAATTTTTAAATTATTTCAAAAAGTGTTCTTCTAATAAAAAATAGTCATGCAAATATCACTTGGCATACTTCAACTATTACGCGAGCAAAGCCGCGGGGTTTGCTAGTAGACTATACACGAGATGCGCTCACGGCATTTCTAAAAAAAAAAAAAAAAAATAGTTCCAAAATGTACACCAGAGGGCGCCTTTTCCGGAAAAACATTAAATTTAACACAGTAATCCACCAAAACGGAATGCAGAAACATTATTAACAATCCAGAACAAGAATTATGAGTAATAAAATGTAAAACCGGCTGTTTTGGCCGTTAATTGTGTTAAATTTAATGTTTTTCCGGAAAAGGCGCCCTCTAGTGGACATTTTGGAACTTTTTTTTTTTCGAAATTTCTTGAGCGCATCTCGTGTATAGTCCATATACCAAATTTCATTGCATTCCGTTCACCCGTTTGCGCTGTAGGATGCTGTTTATAGGGGAAGTTTAATTATAACCACCCTGTAAATCACGTCAATTAAATCATTAAAATAGTACAAGTAATTATATCAATTTAGCACCAATTCATATCAAAGCATATCCGGATTTGAAGTTCGGTGAAAATTCATGCATCAATTCTTGAGGTAGAGCTAGAGAGGAAATTCTGAAAAATGTAGCATAGCAGTGCCACCTGTTGAGCAATATACTCCAAAACATAAACAGCACTAATTTATATCAAGGTATACCTGAATCTGAAGATTGATGAAAATTCATGCATTAGTTATTAAGATTGAGCTATTGCGGAAATCGCAAAAAATCAGCATAGCAGAGCTACCTGTTGAGCGATTTACACCAAAATGTATAAAACGCCAATTCATGTCAAGGATTAACTGAATCTGAAATTTGGTGAAAATACGTACATTAGTTCCGGAGATTGAGCTATTGTGGAAATCGTGAAATATGCTGCATAGCAGCGTCACTTGTTGAACGATTTACATCAAAAACTAAATAGCACTAATTCATATCCAGGTATACCTGAATCTGAAGTTTGTTGAAAATTGCATTAGTTCTTGAGATAGAGCTATTACGGAAATCGCAAAAAATGCAGCATAGCAGCGCCACCTGTTGAGCGATTTACACCAAAATATATATAACGCCAATTCATGTAGAGGGCTAACTGAATCTGAAGTTTGATGAAAATCCGTGCATTAGTTCTGGAGATTGAGCTATTATGGAAATCGTGAAAATGTTCCACAGCAGCGCTACCTGTTGAGTAATTTACACCAAAAACTAATCAGCCTCAATTTATATCAAGGACTAACTGAATATAAATTTTTATTAAATTCCGTGCATTAGTTCTTTAAATAGAGCGCCCACAAAATTTCTGTCGCATACAGACAGACAGACTCACAGACTCACAGACAGACATTATCTAAAAACGTGTTTTTCGGAATCTCTGATCCCTAAAATGTGTAAATCCATCGAAAACCGAAAGGCGAAAATTTTCCCGAATCTAATACGTTCTTATTGTAAAGATAGAAGGAAGTGAAAATTGTTAAAGCTCAATCTGAATTAGGAAAAAAGCTTTGGCTTTTATTAAACAAACAAGTTATGAAAAAAAAATTAAAATTCAGAAAAATCAGTATAAAGATTTTATTTGCAAATATAACATGTTTTAATTTCTAACTTGTTTGAAGTTCAGGCACAACTTTATCAAACACATAAATCAAAGCACAGATAAACACTTGCATGTAAATTAGTTATAATAAGCTAAGTAATGTTTTAAAATCAGTAATCAACGAAAAAATAAAAAGGAGAAAATTGTCTCATTTGTTGTTATTTATATACACTATTACTTATTACTGATATATATCATGCGAGAACAAAACTAAGTTTTATATACATTTAGCATAAAATTTAAAAACAGCCAGCCTCATATATAAGCCTCTCATCTTTCAGTTTTGAGTCATCTGCGAGCAAGTTTAATTTTTTTCCCGTGCTAATTCAAAAACCGTATTTGTGTTCCTCTTTATTTGGTACATGCGCCTGTAGTCTTTTTACATGGCCAAATTAACTCGAAAATTTACGGATAAATCATACCCTGATTTATCGACCTGGAGGAAATAAAACAAGTCGCTGTGTCCTTGGATTCGTTCTCTGATGATCTAAATTAACCAGGATTGCTATGTGGGCGTAACGTCCCTTTGAATTCGATCATCGCGCATAAAATCTTTAATAACTTCTTTAACCCTTTATATGCTGACGGTACTTATAAGTACCATTAAAATAACGCGTTATAAAATTCATTTAATGCATCAATTAGTAGTAATACAGATTAGAATGAGTTAAAGATGCATTACTTTATCTTCCAAAAGGTTGGTTACACAAAACAAAAATATATTTTACAGGACGAATTTTTTTTGCCTTTGCACCTTTCTTGGAATTGGGTGGGGAGGGGGAGGGAATTTTTCGATTCGGAAATACTGTAAAAGCATTATATTTGTATATTTCCTAATCCTACAAAATACATAGGAAAACATTTAAAATAAAAGATTTGAGTGGGGTTAAAAATATTGCACAAAATCTCCATAAATTCAAATTTAATTCATTCTTCTAAATCCTTCAATCCTTCTAAAATCCTTCTAAACTTTATTAAATGATTATGTAAATCATCTAATGTAGTTTCAAAGTTCACGAAAAATGATTTAGAAAATAAATTTTTATGCATTCATAATTCAGTACATAAAGGGTCAATATTCAAGATAGACTTTTGAAATTTTTCCAGTATATTTTTAAAAGATGTACTTATACTTTAAACCAATAAAAAAATCGATATTTTGACCATTTTCAAGGTACTGTGTGCCCTTAACAGACATTTGTCTTTTTTTTTTTTTTTTTAGTGTAATTTATTAATCCAAATAATATATAAAAAATGACAATGAATGGATTTTTGAGCATTTTATATATATAATAGCGTTAAGTGTGTAACACTTCCGGAGTGAACTCATCCGGAATTTTTACATTCGGGCTGTTTTAATTTTTTGTTCACAGCCATGAATGACTCTTGAGAATGATTACATTGTTATTCCTATGGAATATATTCTTTCAAGTGGCATCCCGTGTGAATGTTTACTGTGTAGATTTGATTTTTCAATCTTATAACGTGTGTCCCTGTCCTTTTTTACTATTAGCTAAGTAATTTATTAGGAAGTGAAGTCTTATAGTTTTTTTTTTTAATATTATCGTAATTACAGATATAGTAAGCTTTAATTGAGTATACCTACTTATTTTACCCCCACGCCATGGGGTAAAATAGTTAATTGTCTATATATTTTAAAATAGCATTATTAGTACTAATTCGCATGTTTTTTGTGAAATAGTTCTTCAGATTTTGTGACTGAAGTTCATTTGCATATTCTGTGTCCTTATTTTACCAATTCAATTAATAATTTTCTTGCAAATTAAATTTGAATGAAAAATGGACTGTTTTTATAAGATAACTATTTTAGTCAGATAAGATAAAATTTATTACTTCATAATTCTTTTTATAATGCAATGCCATATCATTCTTTAAAAAATGCAAACACGTCATATCTTCTAGTCTAAAATAACGCATGAAAGATAAGCTTTACTTTGGCCATTCTTATTTGTTTTTTGCGTTCAAAATATCTTCCGTTTGGAAAAATATGCTAAAATCTTTCTATTTATACAATATATCATCTTGAAACTGAATTTGTATGTAAGGAAATCCCGCCTTAAACTGCACTGAAAAGGAAAATTTCATTGTCCTGGATAACATTTTTCAGCACAATTGCACCTGTCTGCACAAATGTTGGACTTCAAGACACCACGATCGCAATCAAAACTTACGACTCACTCGACCATATTCTACGTTCGTAACACAGTGGCTAAACACCTATGCAACAAATTAAGGTAGGCTTTTAAAATTAAACATTTTATTTCAAAGTTAAAGGCAATTTTTTTAAATCTTGAAAATTATTTTACCGATAGATGAAAGATAATTCCCTTCAACTGCATGTCAAATGTATAAAAATATATAAGTGGAAAACAATTTCGTTTCATTGAATAGAAATTTGGGTATTTTCTTGAATTCTCTGCCAGAATTGCGCTGAAAACATAGTTTTAATCTAATGCAGGTGTTGTATTCAAATCGAGTAAACATGTCATGTAGCAAAATAACAATTTGTTCAATGAATTATTTTTCACAACAAATCCTATTTAAGCAAAATTTGTGAAATTCAAACTTTTATTAGCGTGAACAACGCGTACAAATCGACTAAAATCTGCTTCGAGTAATTTCAACGTGATAAATTAAATGGAAAGAAGAACTATATTTAATAAATTTTGAATGAAATGATATTCTTTGGAATCTAACAGTCAATCGATATAGTGCTTGAGGATTTTGTTCTCGGAAATCGATATATGTTGTATTTAATTTAGAAAACCTCATTTTAAAATGTTCTTACGAGGAAGCGAAATAGAGCATTCTGTTTATTTTTATATACCTTGGAGAGAGGATACGAATTTTAATTTATATGACATTTACTTTAAATCATTTCTAAAATGGTTAAATTACATACATATCTGAAGTAGAAAAGATGCATGGAAAATCAAATGGTTTCCTTCAACTATTTTGCACTCTTTAAATGTTCTGTGTTTTCAATACCTTGGAGAATTGATGAATTAAAATAAATTTTGTCTAATATTTGAATTTATGGTCGTTTCAGGTACAAATTTCTTTTTGTTTCTATAAAGTTTTTTTTTTTCAAATTTATTACTCCGTCAGTGAGAGAAAATAAGTTATCGAACGGAATTAAACAGAAATCGAAATGTTACACAGTAAAAGTAAATCTGTAATTCTATAGACGTAAAGTTACAGAAATATGTATGCTTACTAAGCTTTTATCTGTACACTGTACAAAAAAAATATGTAAATCTACAAAACTAGTTTTTGTAAAGATACTGAAATCTGTAGCTTTAAAAAAGAATCTACTAAAATTACAGTAATCTTATTAAAATTTTATGTGTAGCCCAGGTTGCAGTTACAAAAATGTTCCAGGCATCCCAGTTTCCTAAAAAATTCTTTGTAACCTTTTTTGATTTACGGTGCAAAAGTGTATCTGTTACATGAATGTTTGTTGTTGCCGTTACATAAAAAGTTCTGGGAATCCCAGTTTTCTAGAAAAATTTTAGAAACTTTACAGATTTTTTTCACAGTGTATATGATGAAGATTTATGGAAAACAGAAATAATATACTTCAAACTCTACACGCAACTATCCAACAGATACATCAAATGGCTGGTTAACTTGGATCTCTCTCTTTGGATATTTTTTAAACCTATATGACTATTTTTTCGATATTTTAAAACAGTTTGGAATACTGATCAAAGTTTTGCAAAGATTTTTTTAGAAATCGCTTGATTTTTATTTTATTTTTTTTAACAAATAATTGATTCGGAAAATATTCCTATTTGAAATTATCTTTATAGCGATTAAATCAGATGAATTTTAGTAATAGAGAAAATAAATTAAATAATCAATTGTTTTATTTTGTTATCTTTGAGTTAATTAAATCGTTTATGAATTTAAAATTAAATTATTCTATTCAGTTATTTCTTATTCTCTAAAAAATTTTTCTGTGATTTTAATACTTTGCATAGAATACGATACAACACTGATTCTGATACTATAACATTTTACATGATTCCTTAACAGTTTAAAATCTCAATAGATACTTGATGAAATTTTTGAGAGATGATTAGGATATCTGAAACTCAATCGAACACTGATTGCGATAAGATAACCTTTTTCACAATTTTTTAACAGTTTAGAATTTTATGCAAAATATTTTCTCCAAAGCAGACAGAAGAATGAAACATATTATTTATATTAATATTCTTTGTATGAAGAATTAAAATCACGCTTTTATGCGTTTATTTAAACTATTCCTTAAACGATTAAAACTCATATTCATCTTAATAGCAGAGAACACTAATGAAAACTTAAAAACTTTTATTTTGCTGTTTTTCACTCTCTACACTGTAAACAAAATCTGTAGTTCTACAGATGTAAAGTTACATGCTTACTAAACTTAAATCTGTAACTGTACAAAAAAAGCTGTAAATCTACAAAACTAGCTTTTGTAAAGCTACAGAAATCTGTAGCTTTAAAAATGAATGTGCTAAAATTTCAGTAATCTTACTAAAATTTTATCTGTAGCCCGGTTTACAGTTACATGAAAAGTTCTAGGCATCCCAGTTTCCTAAAACATTCTTAGTAACCTTACAGATTTTTGGGTTTTCGGTGCAAAAGCGTGTCTGTTACATGAATTTTTGTCGTTACTGTTACATAAAAAGTTCTAGGAATCCCAGTTTCCTAGAAAAACATCAGGAACTTAACAAATTTTTTTCTGTTTGTTTGTTTTTACAAAGTAATCGATTGTTCTCGATTCGATGCAACTTATATGCTATGATATAGTTATAAAACACGACTTACCGGCAGTTGAACATTTTTTTCAACCCAAATAGCTAAATATTCAATGATGTTTTTATCTGTTGGAAGTCTTAATATTTTTTTGTAACGATTCTTTTCAGAATCTGTTGTTTTTATTATTGTAAATGTACTTCATTTTCAAAATGTCCATAATGAAGCACAGGAAAAAGAAGTTTTTTATTTTGATACTTCTTGTAGGAAATTCGAAAATGAAAACATATATTACGTATATTTGAAATCATCCCCATAACGGATTATATGACAGAGAAAAAAATTACACCGTTTCTTTCAGTTGTTTTTTATTCTCTATTTCTTTCTATAGTTTTTAAAAATATTTTGAGAGGATATGATACTATAATTGTTTCAACCATTCCTTAACTGTTTAATATCTCAATCGGTATAATTATTTGTTTCTGAGACATCAGTTGTTGTTTAGATTATAGAAAAGGCAATTTCCAAAATCTTCTCTACGAGACAGAAAAGTAACAGTTGTTGGCTATTTTCATATTCTTTGCAGAAATAATGAAAATAAATTTATCTGATGCATATTTGAAAAAAAAAACAATACGATTAAATCACATTTCTTCCCGAAGCTGAAACGAAAAACGAAGAATTGAATCATTTTGTTCAGCTATTTTTTACTATGAAATTATTTGCAAAATTATCCTTCTCTCTAAAGGGTAAAAATATTATTCCCTTTTATACTATCGTAAAATCGTAAAATAATAAAATTGTAAACCTATATGAGTTTATTTGAAATCATCTCTATAACAATTATATCACACATCTCTTCGTAGCAGAAATGAAAAATTAAACCATTTCATTTAGCTATTTTAAATTTTCTAATAAATTGTTCTGTTTTTTTTTTTTTTTTTTTTTTTTTTTTTTTTTTTTTTTTTTTTTTTTTAATACAATGAAGGATTTCTGGAAAAATTTCTCCTATATTTGAAAATGTAGTTATGCATTTCAGTGATTTAATTCAATTTCCAAAAATGGAAATTTCATTTTTCTTCAATAAATTTGGACGTGGTATTTATATACCACTAGCTGACTCACCAGGCGTTGCCCGGGCCTGTGATAATAACATTAACCTTTACATAGGGGCTCGATACATGCTAAAGCCAGATAGATGCTGTCCGAGCCCCCGTGTAAAGATTAAATAAACCTCAAATTTGTATAATTTTATATCTGTAACACGATTTTGTATGAACTTATATTTTTACGGAAAAAAGCCATGAAAAAATATTGATATTTTGTGATAAAAGAATTCGTAAAAAGACATTTCCTTCTTTTTTCACGTAAGGTCGTTTTATAGTTTAAAAAAATTGTTCGTGTTGCCCGAATTCTTGGAAATTTTAATCGGGTATAAAAAATACTGGCCCCTTTAAAAATTTCGTGAACAAATATTGATACCTAATTGTAAAAGAAGTATGTTCTTATTTTTTTCCGCATCCGGTCTTTTAACATAACAAAAAAATATATTTCTTATCGTTCAAGCTCTTTGAAATTTTAACCGGTTATAAATATAACTGTATCCAAGCTCGCTTTAAAATTTCGTGAAACAAAATGCATATTTAATAGTGAAAACATGAACCGAGGCTGAGCAAAGCCACGCATTTTCATGGAAAATTTCTCAGATTTAATATTTTTTTACTCGTCCGAACGTTTCCAAATTTTAAAGGTTGCGTAAATACAGTCTGCCAATATGCTCTAAAATGATTGTGTCTAAATGCCAACGTTTAGTTACATTTAACATAGAAAAAAGATTAGTCTCCGAAAGGCGGGAACTAACCTGCAGTCGTGAAGTTTTAAAATTCGTATTTTTCAAAATCGATTACAACGTTAAAGAGAAAAAGATCTTATCTTTAAATAAGTATTTTTTGTGAATTTGTACCTCGAAAATCGAGTCCTAAGCGAGTATTGCCGAAAGGGAGAAAAGGTTAATGGCGAAAACGACCCTTTTTGAAAATGTTTTTCAAAGGATTAACAACAATATTTTTTCAGACTCATTGCGGTGTTTAAGATGTAAGAGTAAATTTAAGAATACGTCTCCTTTTTTCCCGTTTTTAAAATCCCCGCTTTAGCTAATGCATTGGAACTGATAAGCAAACAAACAGGAAGCATAAATGCCTAAGTGAATTAAACTTTTTTTTTTTGTCAATAAAGATTAAATACATAATAAATATACAAAATTCTGCCATGATAGCAAAGAGTTCTTCATTTCTCTATCAGAATCTTTCGATTTTGGCGAAGGATTATGCAAATAAATTAAATTATGAATAAAATTAACATGTTGCAATGCTTGGCATAAATTTAAGGTGAACCAAACTAGTCGCCAGAGGTGGCTAGTATATGATACTAGTTGCTTAAAAAGTTTGAAGCAGTCTTTTGCAGCATATATTTTCTAGTTTAAACTGATTTTTTCCTATTGAGGTTTTAGACCTAACAATTGGGCTAGGTACAAATCACTGATATAATCCCTTCAAACACTCCTATCAACAATACAACACAGACTTCATGACCTTGACTTACTGCCGTTTGAATAACTTTTTCTAACAGAACGCAACTAAAATTTTATTTTATTTTATTTTTATCAATTTTATGTTATAATAGACGCTTTGTGTATCTATTCTGCATTGTAAAAGAAAATCCGGGAACGTTCCTTCGAAATAATGGGCAGCTGAGTTGCTCATTATTTCCAAGGAACATTTTTTGTAAATAAATGAAAATTTACGGAACCTATTCTACTGAAAGATGAGTAAGCTTCCTGCGAAACACGAGGAATGTTTATGTTTACTTTTCAGGAAGCTTACATAGATTACAACGTAACGTTTTTGTTGACAAAAGAAATATTTCTTAAATTTCACCGGAATATACTAGATTTATTCAGTAAATATTCTGCTCTCTTAAATTTAATAAACCATAGTGCAAACCAATAACCACTACTGTGCAGCGAGAACACAAAACCTTTGTTATGCAATAGGGGGCGGGGGTCATTTCACAAGGAGGCATCCTTTATGATATGGGTACACACCGGAACCACGCAAGTACGAATGCAAAACTGCAGGAGAAATATATTTCAACATTGCTTTTGGTGAAAACTAGTGGCAATGAAACTTTTCATTAGTAAGTAAACGCGGAGTAAAATTACCACAGCTAACACATTTGAATGCAGTTAAAAATTTTAAACTTTAGAGTGTAAAACAAATGGCAACGTTCTGCGTATATTTCAGAAGCATTTGCCTTTTTTGAGTGCCTTTTTTGCAAGTCTTTTTTTATAGTAATCAAACCATTTCCTGAAATATTCTGGTTTTCTACTTTGAAACATCAACTCCAGCACTTCTGTCATTAAATAAGTCACTATTGAGAAATACTGATGATAGTTTGATCCACTGGCATAGGGGTTCGCCACCTCTGGTATACACAATACGGGTTCCGTTTTCTTAAAGTTAAAATGTTTAACACCTTTCGAAATGGTTTACGATGTAATAATTTTCCTTGCTTTTACTTACTAAAATTAATTTCTAACTCCCGTGATACGTTGTCTTTCATTTTATATCGAGAATTTACATTCTCAAATTGTGGTCGCTAGTGATTCGTTTGCGCTGTGCTATATGTATAAAACTAGAAAAATTTATTAAAAATAACTTAAATTTGCTGAGTAATTCTGGAACGTTCCACGAAAAAATCTGTAACCTCGCTTGTAAAATGAACGGGAACATTCCTAATGTTTCACAGGAATCTTATTGATATTTCTGGGGTGCTTTTCAAAATTGTTCAGTTAAGTCCCTGTTATTTCGAGAAAATATTCCTTGGAAATATTGGGCAACCCTGCTGCCCATTATTTTCAAGGAACGTTCCTGGATTATTTGTTAATGTGTAAGATCATGGATGGCTTGCTTTGAACGGCAAAGATTTGGAAGCTGCGTGCAGTGTTGCCAGATTGGGGACTTTTTTAATTCAGATTATTTGACTGTCACCGCTTTTTTAAAATAGTATAATTCGCCTTATTTTTCAGAATTTTTAATCTATTTTAATTAGACCGAATATTTCTATTTCAAAGAAGCGGTGACAATCAACAATCTGGGGACAAAAAAGTTCCCAATCTGACAACACTGCCTGCGTGCTAGCGAGCAAATTGTCACAAATGCACCCAAGTAATAATCATCGACTTACTTAAAGCCAGAAGTTCTGATAAAAATGTTTCAGAAGAGGAAATTGTGTTTTTTTTTTTTTTTTTTTTTTTGCATATTATTTGGTTATTATAAAAAAGTACAAAACTCAAAAAGTTCCTGGATTATATGGAACTATACTATTTTTCTTACAGTGTATTTTAAAAAATCAATTTCAAAAAAATCATTTTCAAAATATTCCTTACGATGATTCATATATATATATAAAAATACAGTAAATTCTGTTTAAGATGGAATTGATTGGGAACAGGAATATTCTCTGTCTTAAACAATATTCCACCGTAGAGAAAGTTTATTGCATTCAAAATCGTTCTGTGGGACATTAAAATCTTTTCATATTAGACAGATTTCCTTCTTATACACATTGCGCCTTAGACAAAATTTACTGTATATATTTTTGATATTTCTTGGAGGAAGAACGAAAAGAAAAACTTGTATAAATTATAAGCAATGATATGTTCACTGAAGAGGTCATAAATTATTAAATTTAACTCTCTTATTTTTGTGATCTTTCTGAATTATATTGAAAAAGAAAGATTTAATTCACCCTTTATATAACATAAATTTGAAATCATCCCCATAATTATTAAATGTCATACAGCTTCGAACAAGACACAATAAACGAAAAATTTAATTATTCCGCCTGTTTGCTTTTATTCGCTTATCAATTTTTCTGTGTTTATAATACTTTTGGTGAAATAAGATACAATAATATTTCTCGCGATTCTTTATCAATTTAAAATCTCAATCGATATTTTGTATAATGATTTTCTTCTGAAAAATCGATTGATGTTGTTCTTGCGAAACAAATCGTTTGCAAAATATTCTCTTCGACGCAGAGAAATAAAAGATGTTATTTATTTCCATATTCTTTGACGGGAGAACAAAAATGTAAATGTATATGAGTTATTTTAAAATATTTCCCATAATCGTTAAATTACACATTCTTTCTTAGCAAAAAAAAGATAAATTAAAAATTAAAATCGTTTCATTTTTTTCTGTTATTCGCTCTCTAATCGATTGTTTTGTGTATTCAAAATCTTTAAGAGTTGATTAAATAAATAAATTTCTTATGAGTGTTTGAAATTGTGGATATAGAATATCTCAGCGGCATAGTTAAATTTGAAAAGTGGAAAGTTCACTTTTACTTCAATAAAGTCTGTCGTGATTTCCATGTACCACTACTTCTTTTGTACGATGACAAAAAATGTGTCCTTAAATTATAGTTGAGCAAAATTGTTCTAAGTTTAAAATACTAAGGAGTGTTATTATCTTTTACAATCAGAAAAAACTCTTTAAGCCTTAACTTTTGTTTATATATTTATTCTAAAAATAAAGATGTTTTCTTTTTAAACTATTTCCTTTAAAATTTGTTTGAATTTATTAAAAATGATCACATCATCCCATATGCACATAAACGCGTGCACAAACCTCACATGCATGTACATTGTTTTAATTATTAGCCTAAGTAAATAATATTCTAATATATTTCCTATTTAATTTCACTATTTATCTCGTCAGATATCATTAAATTATTGCTCTTTTCAATAATATACGCAAATTTATTTTCGTTTTAGCGTTGCGCCAGTACAAGCTTCCCTCGTAAAATTCCCTTTCAAAATTCTTCCTTTTTAATTTTCACTTCAAATATTTTTCTATCGGCCTTTTCCGGAACGTTCTTCCCGCCAAAGTAAAACCGAATCGCAACGATTTTATCAATCCGTGCCTTCCGTGTTTAACATTGGGTACATGCCCTTGTCATAATGCAGATATTTGTATTGCACTCACTATGAATCTTTTCTTCCCTTGTTCAGAGGAACTTTTTTCAGTGATTCTGGCTGCTGAAATGTAACTTCGACATCGGTAGAATAAAGGTTATTCGAATTATAATATTTTCAACGTAACACTTTTTTGAGAGTACTCCACCATTCTGAACAATGCGCATGCAAAAAAGAAGTTAGAATTACACCTGTTTGGCTTTTCTTTCTCGGAAAAACATCAATATTCTGCACTTTCTATGGTCAATTTTCATCTGGTACAGGAATGGAATGTTTGTACTGGCTTTGATTGATGAACTATTTTTTATGACAATATGCTGCTATTGACTTATTATTGTCAACTGATTTCAAAGATTCGCCGTTTAGTCAGTAGATATCTGATTGATGAGATGTGCCAGTACTGCTTCGATTAAATAGTTAATACAACTAAAATGGAGAACTTAACTCGTCAATTACTGCGATAACAGTACATGCATTTATACATGTTACAAACTCTATGGCTTTTAGTGTGATGAAGGTAGGTTTGTAATTCCGATTCTGAATTGAAGAATTTAAATTTATTAGAAGTATAAGCCAGAAACACAATGTAGATATTTCAATTATAAATAGCAAATAAACGGATAAATGGTTTCAATTCGTATCGCAAAAATATCAAGTAAATAGTGTAATAAATTCAGCAAAACACAAATAAATGTACTCACACGTTCCTTTCCATTTAAAATTGTTTGCGATTAAAAATTCACCAAACTCTTCGGAGTGGTCTCACATTCATTTAGTATGAACCGATGGGGCACTTCCAAATTCTAGGAACATTTAGAATGTTCTCGGTTTATTCTTTAATTTTCATCCTAAGACTTCTGGTTTCCAAAATATCCAAATAAACATTTGGCGACAAAAATGATCACAAAATTGCAAAGTCACAAAAATTCGTCACCAACGTCATCCGAATAGGAGTTTAGCCGTACTATGTTGAACATAATCATACTTGGCTCTTTGCTAATGTTTATATTTTAATTGTTGTATTAACATTTAATCTGTAGAAGTATCTAGCAAAGGACTTAAACTTTTCATCCAATGCTTTGTTTTCTACAAAAAGAAAGTAGGTCTCTGCTTCTGCAAGTAGATCTCTGCTTCTGGCAGTAGGTACGCAATCTCGTTGCATAGGAATTACAGACATGGGTGAAATTCGGTGATGCCGCGATCACTAAAACGCATGTATAAGTGTTTCGAGTCCATGAAAACTAAAAAAAATCTTATCTTGGATGCAGCAAGTTAGTTACTTAGGAATCACAAAAATATGTGAAATCCGGTAATGTGCTATCAGTAAAATTTATCTATGTGCGCTTCGGGTCCATGAAAAAAATCATTCGATGCAGACACCTTGTTGCTTATAAATCACAAAATTGCGCGAAATTCGTTAAAAATATCACTAAAATCATCATCATCAAAACCAGTAAAAATCCTTATCATCAAAATCACAAAAAGTCATCATCATATTCATAAAAAATATATTGCTATCAGAAGAAGCGACCTCTTTATGAAAACACAACCTGGGTTGAAGAGTTTCGCTCTTTTGCTAGACGCTTTAGAATTTGTTGTTGAATTTATTGTTTAAAGAATTTTGCAACAACATATTATATCGCAAATAGGTAAAAACAAAATGGAATGGTGAAAATGACTTGAATTTTTTCAGTGATTAATGCGTAAAACTAATTTTCTTGTTTTTATTATACTTATTTCAACAAAACTAATAAAAGAACGAATTTTTATTGTTAATTATTATTGCTGTAAATCAAACTTTATATCGAATTCCATAAAGAAATTGATGTTCATAAGCAATTATTTATTTCTGTCGTTTCTAATATATAAAAGTCATCATAACCAATCATAACTAAGTCTTTAATAAGTAACTATAAAAATAAAAGATGAAAATGTCAAACACAGGAATTATTTCCTAAGAATTGATTGTAGATGACAATGAATATACATTGTTGGTGACTTACTTCGGAAATTTATTGCATAACTTTTGCTTCAAAGTGGGAATAGCCAACATTCTTTTGTAATGTTGAAAAATTACATAACCTCAGGCATAAATGTTCAATGTGATAATTAACAAGAAGCAACGTTAATATCATTAGGGCGCAAGATCCAAGTAGATTGGAAACCGATTCGAAGTTTTATTAATAATTTCTGTATGCATGTTTCTTTGAAAAATGATTTCCTAAGATGATTATTACTTGTCGATATATCAGAAGTAAAGACATTAAAGCATTTAGCTTAAAATTGCCCTAATTAGAATAACTCTAACTTAATAAAATAATGTCTTTATTATTATTTCATAAGCGGTTAAATTATAATTATGACATTATTTGATTATAAATTAATATAAATCGTAAAAAAGCTAGATGTGACATTATGTTTATTTTATAAAGCTGATTAAAAATTTCGAATAATTCTTATTTAATCATGTGAATTTTTTTAATAATGTTTTACATGATTTATTCCTCATGGATATATTTTCAACATTATGCACAAGTTAAAGAGGGGAAGGGTGCAACAACTTTATTATATCATTATGTATATTGCTAGAATAAATATTAATTATTAGCGTTGCTTTCTTATCGCGTAAAAAATGAAACATTTTAAAAATATAATTTAAAGTGGAATCTTCAATTAAGAGTTTTTTAAAAAAGCTCAATAAAAAAGGCATATTTCAGCACATCACTGAATTTATTGCACGGATCTTGCGGTTTCAGATTATACTTCGATATTCCTTGGCGCGTGGTAAAAATAAATAAAAAATAAATAAATAAATAAATAAAAAATAAAAAATAAATAAAAAGCTGAGTGAATTGAAAAGACCTTTTAACAACATGTATAATAATCATAAACAGATTAAGCTAAATAATGCTATAAAAAGTGATAAAATTATTTATTAGATTTAGATAGATTGATGAACGTTTCATCGCACAAACGGCGATATTTTCAAAATCATTCATGATAGAAATTTTTTCAGAAAATTTAAAAAAAAAATAACTTGGTAAACAATGTCACGAGACATCTTGCATAATGAAAATCAGTGCAAACATAAAATAAAATGAAATTGATGTTTGTGAGCGTTATATAACAGACATCAAATACAACAGGAGAACCACAAATTTAGCCAGATTATGCAGCAAAGAACCTATACAGATCAATTTTAAAAATAGAGAATATTTTATTCATCAAGATTTTTTTTGCCATCCATTATCCGGGAATCAATAGAGATATTTTTACGCAACGAGAATATTTGCAATGATTCAGTGTCCCTTGATTTTCCTAAAATTTGGAAAGAGATGCTATGTAATTTTAGTAATAATAATAAAAGTTAACCCACGCTCATAAATATACAATTTCATTTTATTTTATGTTTGCACTGTTTTTCATTATGCATGATGTCTCGTGACATTGTTTACCAAGTTATTGTTTTTTAAATTTTGTGAAAAAATTTCTATCATGAATGATTTTGAAAATGTCGCCGTTTGTGCGATGAAACGTTCGTCAATATAAATAAAGATATTTTATCACTTTTTATAGCATAATTTATCTTATTTTGAAAAGGCATTTGTTTATGACTATTTGTTCAATATGTTTTAAGTTTTGTTTGTGAACAAGAGATGTACGACATTTTAACGAAATATGTGTAAAAAGATCTTTTATGTAGATATTTAGTGTTCGTTTTCGTCTATTAAATGTTTTGCTTCGTCAGAAATAGCATTTTCCCTAAAATAAATACTATAATCGTCCATTTAAACATGTATCAAAACTTACAATCCGAGGTAAGAAATCTTTGATTAAAAAGAGATAGCGATATATATTTTTCTTTATTTCAACGTACAACTGTTCAAAGAAATCATTTTCTCTTTTCTGTTTTACTTTTTTACTGAAAAAGAATATAGAATAAATTTTCATCAAAAATAGATTCGCATAAAAAAGCTACACTGTAAAACTTGTTCAAAAAGAAAACTTTTATCATAAATATAACCGAAATTCAACTTCGCTAAACATCTTCTGTGTCAGGAGAGATAAGAAAATGTGGTTTTCTTTTTTTCAATTTTGCTGGCAATAACATTTGTTGAAGTAGGGATATAGTTTTTACATGTGGAATGAAAGCGTTTTACTAGTCAAAATATGTTTCTAAATTTGAATTTTTTATTATTTGAAATAATATAATTTTAAGTCTACTATTAAAAAGCACAAAAATGCAAGTCTATTTTCTAAGAGATTCTTTGGGGTTTTTTAGCTCATTATTGTTTCTTTTTTTCTTTCTTTTTTTCTCTTTCTTTCTTTCTTTTTCTCAAAATCTTGTTTTTTCAATCCGCAAAATAAAATAGGATTTTTTTTATGTGCAGTCGTTTAAAATCCTACAAATGATTTTATCATTAAAAGTATTATTTATCCGATTTTTCTTCATTATTTTAATAAAAATAAAAATATCGTAACGAAGTTTTCAAAAGAATTTTACCTTGCTTTTTATAAAATTTAACGTTATCAACAGTACTAGATTGCGCACCATCCACATCCGAATAGCATTGAGATAAATAAATTAAATTAGGAACTCTTAAAGGATTCGGACAAATAAACTCAGGATTCTTAAAGCTTTAAAATTTTCGAAATCTAACTTCTTTTTTTTATGTTAAACTACTATCTATTCTGGGTACAGATGTCATATTCGCCCCACATTGGCGCGATTTTTTTCTGTCGCCAATATCATATAGGCAACGGGTACTTAACTTGCACCAAAGGGCTTGATGTGGTAACCCGGATTATGTTGATTATGCTGTTGATGTTTTCGCCAAATTGGCAACCGAAAAAAATCGAGCCAATATGGGGCGAATATGACATCTGTTCCCCTTTCTGAACCTTTTTATATAATTGTTTCCCTGAAATTCCCATTAGAACAGAAGTTATGGCTTTTTGAATTATATCCGCCCAATAGCTGAAGCGGCGTTTCCGAAACTTTAAAATCATTTTTCTCCAAATGATGTTTTTGGGCATAGCGTGCACGATGTCTCAAAAACTTCTGAATATTTTTTCATAAAATTTTCAAAACATATATTTCATGTTAGTCTGTATAAACTGAACCTAAAATTTGTTTCGTATTGTTTAAAAAAAATGTTTTTTAGGTGATTATACTTTTGAAATTTTCAAAAATTTAGCTGAATGCAACTTTGTATCAGAAATATAAAAATGCTTTAAATACAATTTTTTTTTTATGTTCAGGGTAATTATTACAGTCTGACGCATAAGTAGGCACCAAAAAATTTTCATTCTAGTTGGAAATTTTATTTTGTAATCCTGCACGTAAGCTGTCATACCGATTTTCTGCTCGTCCAATGTCTGACTGTTTGAAGCCCCCTATGAATGCTAATTCTACATCTTGCCATTTTTTAAATACATGAAATGAAAGAATATACTTTTATCCTTCATCCCAATTAATATTTTTTCATAAAATTTTAAAAACATATATTTCATGTTAGTCTGTATAAACTGAACTTAAAATTTGTTTCGTATTGTTAAAAAAAAATGTTTTTTAGGTGATTATACTTTTGAAATTTTCAAAAATTTAGCTGAATACAACTTAGTATCAGAAATATATAAATGCTTTAAATACCATTTTTTTATGTTCAGGGTAATTATTATAGTCTGACGCATAAGTAGGCACCAAAATTTTCATTCTAGTTGGAAAATTTATTTTGTAATCCTGCACGTAAGCTGTCACACCGATTTTCTGCTCGTCCAATGTCTTACAGTTTGAAGACCCCTATGAATGCTAATTCTGCATCTTGCCATTTTTTAAATACATGAAATGAAAGAATATACTTTTATCCTTCATCCCAATTAATATTTTTTCATAAAATTTTCAAAACATATATTTCATGTTAGTCTGTATAAACTGAACCTAAAATTTGTTTCGTATTGTTAAAAAAAAATGTTTTTTAGGTGATTATACTTTTGAAATTTTCAAAAATTTAGCTGAATGCAACTTTGTATCAGAAATATAAAAATGCTTTAAATACAATTTTTTTTTATGTTCAGGGTAATTATTACAGTCTGACGCATAAGTAGGCACCAAAAAATTTTCATTCTAGTTGGAAATTTTATTTTGTAATCCTGCACGTAAGCTGTCATACCGATTTTCTGCTCGTCCAATGTCTGACTGTTTGAAGCCCCCTATGAATGCTAATTCTACATCTTGCCATTTTTTAAATACATGAAATGAAAGAATATACTTTTATCCTTCATCCCAATTAATATTTTTTCATAAAATTTTAAAAACATATATTTCATGTTAGTCTGTATAAACTGAACTTAAAATTTGTTTCGTATTGTTAAAAAAAAATGTTTTTTAGGTGATTATACTTTTGAAATTTTCAAAAATTTAGCTGAATACAACTTAGTATCAGAAATATAAAAATGCTTTAAATACCATTTTTTTATGTTCAGGGTAATTATTACAGTCTGACGCATAAGTAGGCACCAAAAAATTTTCATTCTAGTTGGAAATTTTATTTTGTAATCCTGCACGTAAGCTGTCATACCGATTTTCTGCTCGTCCAATGTCTGACTGTTTGAAGCCCCCTATGAATGCTAATTCTACATCTTGCCATTTTTTAAATACATGAAATGAAAGAATATACTTTTATCCTTCATCCCAATTAATATTTTTTCATAAAATTTTAAAAACATATATTTCATGTTAGTCTGTATAAACTGAACTTAAAATTTGTTTCGTATTGTTAAAAAAAAATGTTTTTTAGGTGATTATACTTTTGAAATTTTCAAAAATTTAGCTGAATACAACTTAGTATCAGAAATATAAAAATGCTTTAAATACCATTTTTTTATGTTCAGGGTAATTATTATAGTCTGACGCATAAGTAGGCACCAAAATTTTCATTCTAGTTGGAAAATTTATTTTGTAATCCTGCACGTAAGCTGTCACACCGATTTTCTGCTCGTCCAATGTCTTACAGTTTGAAGACCCCTATGAATGCTAATTCTGCATCTTGCCATTTTTTAAATACATGAAATGAAAGAATATACTTTTATCCTTCATCCCAATTAATATTTTTTCATAAAATTTTCAAAACATATATTTCATGTTAGTCTGTATAAACTGAAACTAAAATTTGTTTCGTATTGTTAAAAAAAAATGTTTTTTAGGTGATTATACTTTTGAAATTTTCAAAAATTTAGCTGAATACAACTTTGTATCAGAAATATAAAAATGCTTTAAATACATTTTTTTTTATGTCCAGGGTAATTATTACAGTCTGATGCATAAGTAGGCACCAAAATTTTCATTCTAGTTGGAAAATTTATTTTGTAATCCTGCACGTAAGCTGTCATACCGATTTTCTGCTCGTCCAATGTCTGACAGTTTGAAGCCCCCTATAAATGCTAATTCTGCATCTTGCCATTTTTTAAATACATGAAATGAAAGAATATACTTATATCCTTCATCCCAATTAAAATTGTGACTTAAAATCAAATTCATTTTAAGATATTAAATGTTGAAAATGGTAATTTTTTTTTCAAATTTAAGAGTCCAGAGACCCCATAGCATAGAAATTTTGAAATTAAAAGTTCCTTCGGTTGGTTGTTGGTTGTATTTATGTCGGCCAATTATCAGCACGTGGGATATAGGCCCTAAGGGGGGGGGGGTGCCTTCCGTGGAGGTCTTTCTATGGGAACCTAACCCGTATTAACGCTTGGAGAACCAAGGTTCGAAGAAAACCACGAAAACTCCGAACGATTAGGCCGACGGGTGCGATTGGGATCGAACCCAGCACCTCCTGTCTACCAGCTTCGAGAAAAAGTTTCTTCGGAAAAAAAAGTATTTTTACTATAAATGTAACTGAAATAAAAATTTTCAAAACGTCTTCAAAAATTTTGTATAAAGTGGGGAATCAAATTACTTTTTTACTATAAAAGTAAGAAGAGATATTTATAAATTTGGATGATTCTCGTAAATAGGCCATAATGATGAAACTGGAAGATATTTAAGTTTTTTCACCAGAAATACCTTTGTAGCATGTAGTTTAGACATGGTTTTATTATATCAGTTCATAAAATTTAAGCATTAATTAAAACATATATTTAAAAAAAAATTAAACCTAAAAAATATCATTCCCTCACATGCAACCACGACCACCCAAAAATATAAAAAATATCAGTTCCTTCCAAATATCCCGCTTTTTGGATATCGGTATTTTAATATAGAAAATGTTATTTTATTTAATTGGAACATTTGGGCGTTTTAAAACAACAAAATTTTCTCTAAGATAATAGTGGTGTGCAAAAAGCCGGAAGCTTGGCAACTCTGCATTTCTTACTGAAATATTTATGTATATGGGGCATTCCCACAATCTTTTGACTTTCATGTCCCTGAATAATAATTTTTATTTTAATACATTTTTGTGTTTTTTTTATTTCATATACTGGGGAACATCCCATTGCATGATTGCATAACAATATTAATGAGATAAAGAAGTTTTGAACGATGTTGGGGGTCCAAATACCAGGAAGCTGATTAAGTTTGGAGCTGTCTGTATAAAATTGTTTCAATAAAAGTAATTCGATGTAATTTTTTTCCGGAACTGGGAAAATTGTTTTATATACATATATAGCAAAAAATTAACCTGCGCACATTTTTACAGGTGATATTATTTTTTGAACTCTGTCCCTGGGTTTTTCATCCTTACTGTCCCTCTTGCTAAACTTGTACAGAAAATCACTTCAGATGCAGCCACAGAATTTTTTTCAAGTTTTTTTCTCATGCAGAAGTACGCTAGAGAAAGAATGTCTAAAATTTTTTGACAGGAAATTTACTGCAGAATTTAAATCAGCATTTAAACATCAATTTCAAGATCGTGGCTTTTTTGGTAGTCTTACTGTCCCCAAAAGTTTATTCCTGCACTTTTCGAGGTAAATAAAAAAAATATATATATATTTAATCCAATGTTAACAACTGTTTCTAAAAATCAATGAACATTGTGGCTATCATTTAGTCTTAACATGATTTGCCTAATTTTTTTTGTAATTTTCCTTACCGTTCCATCCTTACCGTCCCCTTTTTTCCTATACTGTCCCCTTTTTTTACCTTACCGTCCCTTCTTTAATACCCCTTTAAGACAATTTTATACCAAAATTTTGTACTAAAATTACTATATTGTTATTATTTCTTATTTGAATGTCCTGTGGGCACTATGCAAATTCATTATAGGTAAAAATTTCGAAGAAAATAAAACGTTTTATTGATAAAATGGTAAGAAAAATTAAACTCGCAAAGTTTAATTTTCCATAACATAAGTTTAACATAAACCTCAGTTAAATAAAAAAATTTTCACTGCTGACCATTTTTTCTTTATTTTGAATCACTAAGGCATTCGTCTATCAGATTAAAATGTTATTTTACCAAGTTTAATTTTGCCAGATTTTTTCCCCCAAAAGTCAAAAGCTTGTGGGAACTTTTAATATGAACACATAATGTACTATTTCTATGTATTATATATATATATGTGTGTATATATATTTTTGGTCTGTACATGTAATTTTTTTTTTTTAAAGTTTGCAACTCATAATTCAGATCACAACCCCATTCATTATTAATTCTGGATATTTGAGATAGGTGGTACTACTGCTGACTGAAACATTGCTCGGTGTTTTGAGCACATAGGCCTTACTAGTCTGCAAAACAATTTTCAACCATCCTGGAGAAATACTTCAGTGTGTAAGGAATAATTTAGTAGACCGATTGGGCAAATGTCAAGATGATGTTATCATTCCCTCATTTAAATTTATAAAAATAATTTATTTTCAAGAAATTTATTAATGAGTGGTTTAGTTTTCCCTGAAAGGTTAATATGAAAAGATGAATTGTTTTTTTTTTGTTTGTTTGTTTGTTTTTATTATTATTTATTTATTTTATGAGTACAATTTTTAAAAGCTAATAATGTACATTTTATCATTCCCTCACTATTCATTCTCTCATGTAAGGGAATGATTTTCATGTGAGAGAATTGTTCTATTATTTTTAAAAACTTGTAGAAAAGATATTTTTCTTGAAAATTTAATGCTTTTGATGAAAATAAAAGCGTATTTTAAAGCAAATAGGTGTATAAAATATTATTTATTATGTAAAAGTAAAGAAAAGTCAGAAAGAAAATTTAAAAAAAGTTCGTGGAGAAATTTCATCAAAAGAACTTGTGAAAGAATTTAGCACTCAGTTGAAAATATTCCTGTTACACAGCAGAAATGATGATTATCAATATGAAGCTATTAAGAAAATAAAATCATCTTAAACACAAAACTGTATCTTATTGTATATAGATTACAGCGAAAATTTTATTTGTAAATTCACTGAAGAAATTCAGGCTGTACATTTCGAAAGAGATTGGCAACAAAGAATTCTGCATTCGAGTATTATGCATACAAATAATGGGGACTCAATAAATTTTATTTAATGCGGCCTTTAAAGCATTTGGATTAGATAATTTTGGGGCATGAAATTGAAATGTATATTGGAGAACTATTAGAAATTGATGACAAATCAGTCAAAGTAAATGCTGTTGAACCTGCAGGCAATGGAATGTTTAAATGACATACGAAAGAGGATATTTATGACTACCCAATATGTGACATTATAAAACAAAAAATTGAGGCTATAGAGCAGTGGTGACCAACTGTGGCACCCCAGATACCACTAAAATTTTTCAGAAAAGTCGACTTCTTGAATTGCAGAGATTCGATGATTACATATGACAATGATTACTATAAAATTTTAGTAGTGTCGGGCGTGCCACAGTTGGCCACCCCTCTCTATCCCCTTGGGGACGAGCGACACGTATACGTGCCGCATGAAGCGCTCAGAATCCTTGTTTTTTTCTCACCAGTAAAATTTTATTGTAAAATTTGCCTTATTTAATCAGCGCATTTTCTCGATTCAAGAAGACACAAATTTCTGTTTTTAAAAAACGGTGACAAAAGATTAAAAGTTACGTAAAAGGCTCCCGTCCCGAAGGGGCTAGAGTCTTTTGATAGCAGAGGAGGTAGATTTAATTTTTCTGAACAAAAGTTTTCTTAAATATATTATTTGAAATTGTTTTTCACAAAATTGTTGTTTCCTTACATCGTAATCATCCCCTTATTTCGATAAAAAAAAATTAAAAATAGAATAATCAGAGAATTTCTTAATATGAAGCACGACGACTACCTTTTTCCAATAAATATTTTTTCTAGTGTCTTCTTAAAAAAAATTAGAAAGTTCTGACATGATTTATTTTTTCTTCATCACACTAATGAAAATGGCCATTTGCGTAGAATTGTCCATTCATCTTCCCTATAAATATTCAAACTTGCATCCGCCACTGAAATCATTTGATGTTTAAGATTGTAAAAATAAAAATAAAATCTTCGAAAGTAAAAATGTATAGAAATGCAGAAAGATTAAATTTCTCAAAACAAAATGTCTCAAAAAGTTTGCATCAAAAGGAAGACCAATTTTTCTTTTTCTGTTCTTTTTTTGTGAAAAACAGTTGGAAATCAAAACATATAATTTAATTTGCCTTCGCTATACACATTCGAAATTGCATGTGCCATTGAAACTGTTGCGACTTAAGAATGTGAAACGAATTTTCTTCAAAAGTAGAATTGCATAGAAATGCAGAAAATAAAAGTATCTTCGGCAACAAGAATACTTTTATCATAAATATAATCAAAATTAAAATTCTCAAAACGTCTTCAGAAACTTTGTACAAGAAGAAAAATAAAATATTTCTTCGATTTCGTAAGAAAAAAAATTGAAGTTGAAGTTTAGTTTTTGCAAGTAAAATAAACATGTTTTCACACAAAATTTATTTTCTATAAAATTCCTAGTTTTTAATCTTTCACCATTGTTTATAAAATGTTACTCTCTTGTGAAGCTATTAAAACTAAAAAAAAAAATTTCTTTAGTAAGCTTTCTGAATCCTACAAAAGTATTTACTTTTCTTTCCTATTCGTAGAATAAAGGTTTTTGTATTTGAAGCATTAAAAATAAAAGTTTTTCAGAAAATTACCGTTCTCTAAAATTATGAAATGCAAAAGATTTAAGGAATTTAAAATCTTTTATGTTATTTTATATTCCAAATCACTTTTCTTCACTTTCAATATTAACCCTTAAATGCCTGATTTTTCAAAAATCATTTTAATGTTTTTCGGCTTTCATTTTTTAAATAAATCATGGGAAAATACTTTAAAAAATCATATTTTGTTTTAAGTATGGTTTACGGCTAAAAGACAGTTTGTTACTAATCGGCAATACTGGTCTTTAATTGAAAAAGTAATTTTGCTCCATAAAATTCTACAATATTAAACACACAAGAATTTTAGGAACTATGATAAGAAATAAATTTTACTTGCTCACTACAGAATAAAATAGGGTATTTCGCAAGCTTCCAAACAAAACAAAAAGAACATGTTGCAACAATTGAAAAAATAAATCTATCTTTATTCTTAAACAGCACAAGTGTTGCCATCTACATGTTGAAAATCGATTTAACAATATTTTCAGAATGTATTTTACTGGCAACATTAGACCTTATAGCTTCAAAATTATTCTAATAGTATTTTAGAAGCCTAAATTGGGTATGTTGCCGAAAAGCAACACCCGGCATTTAAGGGTTAAAAAACGTAGCAATTATTTAAGTTTATATTATTTTTTAATTTTGCAAAATTTACAAAGCTCATTTTACCATAAACGATGCAAAACAGCTCAAATAATAAATAAAACTTTCGTATGAAAATTAACTCACAAGGGAACCACTTTTGATGCTGCTCTCACCTATCATTGGGACCTGGAGCATTTTAAAGCCCTATATTAGGAAGCTTGAGAATCGATAAAATGTTTGTGTTAGAAATATATTTTTTTGATTTTGCAGCAGCATAACTTTCTGAAAAAGCAATTTTCGAAACCACTTATCGGACTATTAGAATAATATTTTCTTAAAGAAAAGCATTTAAAAGTACAAATTAGTCAATAATAAGTATAACATATTGAAAAAGGTTTAAAACTTCCTTCAAGAATCTAAGAATTTGATTTTGAAAACTAACAGGATAATATTCACATTTTTGGCGGAGGAAAAGATGGCTTTTTTTTTTTTCAAAAGTAGAGATTTCCGGTAACCCTAGCTGAATGTCATACCTGCTTGTCGTGTGTGATGAGTGGTTTAGATTTCATTATAAATTTTAATGTCCGAACTAATTAGGCACAATAAATTTTCTAAATTGTAGTAAAATATTAATTTACTTTATGATTACTTTTAATAATAAAAAATTTAAAGTATAAAAATATATATGCAATATGATTTTAACAGGGAAAGTTTATCGGTTCTCTAACTTTTATGTATACTAAAAAACTAAACTCTGTGGCTATACAATCCAAGAAGGATCTGGGTTGACAGTGCCCATCTCTGTTTTCTTGACCCTGGGCCCCGAGGTGCTATGTAGAATGCGTCCCGGCCAGGTGGTCAACCTAACGCGAGACCCTCGGTGTTTAGTTCCCAAGCAAGCTTGGTACTCATTTTATCGACCCCGAAGGGATGAAAGGCTGAGTGAACCTTGCCCAGTCGGGAGTCGAACTCTCAACCTGCGGTGCGGCAGACAGGCGTGCTGACCACTACACCACTGGGCTTCAACTTTTATGTATAGGGCTACAAAATGCACCAGGTCTCGATACTAGGTGCGAACAGCAGCAAAATTAGTTCCCTTGTCAATATTGCCGCCCGTTGAGAATTCTATGAACAATTTATATTAACTGATGTATAATGATATTAACTGAAGACAGTAGTAATAAAAAAAACTTTTTCTAACGTCCAATGTATAAGTAACATTGACTTTTGGGTATGTTGGCAGATATGGAAGACTGTGATACAAAGAGTAAATCATTTTCTTTTAAAAGACAATCACTTACAATATCATAGATATCCTGTCATATATAAGTTTTCATTTTAAATATCCAAAACTTTTGTATAAAAAATTCTACATATTTTATAAATAAATCTGAAAAAACATACGGAAGTTTACCGGGAAAAAAAGCAACAGAATTCCTTGCAATTCCTTGAAATTCTAAGCAATTCCATGAAAAATAACTTTCAAGTGATCTCATATTTCCGTATGTTGCAGATACCTTCAGAATTTTATTTTATTTTTATTTTTTACGGTGATTGATGATTGTTGATATACATTCGAAAACTAAATTTATAAATAGTTTCAGGGTCAAATATACTGTGCCTTTTCGAAATATTTTGCCCTATCAATCATGAAGAATTATTTTGGTCTTCAAATAAAGAACTATTGAAGTTTTTTCTATAATGATGGTAGTAAAGAGAAAATTAAACTTTATTCTAGTTTGAAAACATAAATAAAATATAATGAATTTGTTTGATATACAGTCTGTTGCAAAAGAAAAATATACAGGGTGTGTCTAAAATCATGGTACAAGCTCTGAGGGGTGGTAGAGCTCAGTATAACAAACAATTATTGTATAGAAATAATGACCGAAAGTGACGCGTTGAGGTTAAAACACAAGGAGGCAATTTGGCTTTTTTTAATTCAGAATTTCTCATTCATACCAGAAAATTCCTACACTATTCTTTTCTTTATTTGAGACAGACATATCATGATTACTTACAGAAAATATTCTGCTTTGAAAATTTCCGGTTTGAAATAGAAATTTTTGAATAAAAAAAACACAAAACTGGCAAATCTGTCAAAGACAGGAAATACATGAAAAGAAATACAAATAGGTTTTTATCTTTGGATATCTTTGGAAGGATTTTTTCTTTGTGTAATCATGGAATGTCTGTCTTAAATAAAGGCAAGAACAGTATAGGAATTTTCTGGTATGAACGAGAAATTTTGGAATTAAAAAAAGTGCCAAATTGCCACCCTGATGTTTGTACCTCAACGCGTCACTTTCGGTCATATATTCCTATACAATAATTGTTTGCTATAGTGAGTTCTACCACCCCTCAAAGTTTGTCCCATGATTTTAGACTCACCCTGTTTTATGCACTCAGAAACAATTGAGCCACGACCATGAAACTTGGTATGTAAGTAGTGTTTGGTTAGATGAATAAAGGATTATAAATTCAGAACAGAAAAAAAAAACATTTTATTTACTAGTAGCAGCAAAAAGAATATCAATTTCAGTAGGCTGTAAAACCACATTTGGCAGCTATAAAAGCCGATACTCGATGAGGCATGGAGTGTACTAAGTAACCGATGCTCCTCTGCGGGAAATTCTGCCATAAGCGTAGCAACTGATAAACTAGTTCGGTGGTATTCCCAGATGGCTTAAGTCACCTTTCCAACGTCTTCTAAACATTTTCTATTGGAGCAAGAACTGGTCACCTGGCATCCCATAGAAAGACATTATATCCTTGTAGACATTCTTGCGACGGTCGTGCAGCATGTGGCCGAGCGTTATCTTACTGGTAAAGGACACCTAGGCGACTTGATAGCATAGGCGGTACCATTGGCTGCAAAATGTCGTCTACGTAACTGCAAGCCATTAGAGTGCTTTCCAACACGAGTAAAAGTGATCAGCTGTGCCAGCAGATCGCTCCGCAGAATATCACTGCAGGTGTTATGGCACTGTGCCGCTCAATAACAAATGCAGGATTGGACTGCGGACCACCCTGACTACACACACATACGGTAGCCACCAGCACTGACAGAAAAGTTAGATTCGTCGCTGTATATCATATTTCTCCAATCAGACACCGGGCGTTATCTTGCTGGTAAATGGCACCTACACGACTTGATAGTACAGACGGTACCATTGGCTGCAAAATGTCGTCTACGTACCTGCGAGCCATTACAGTACTTTACAGCACGAGTAAAAGCGATCAGCTGTGCCATCAGATCGCTTCTCAGAATATCACTGCAGGTGTTATGGCAGTGTGCCGCTCAAAAACAAATGCAGGATTGGACCGCTGACCACCATGACTACACACACATACGGTAGCCACCAGCACTGAGAGAAAAGCGAGATACGTGGCTGAATATCACATTTCTCCAAACAGACACTGCCCAGCTTGCGCGAGATCGACACCGATCCAAACACCACCACCTATGTTTAAGGGTTAGAAGCAAGTGCCTAAATGGTCGTCGTGAGCTGAGTCCAGAGTTGCCTGTCATCTAAAGATGGTATGCGTTGATACCACTATATACATATCAACTGGAAAATGGCGTCGAAGAGATGATAGCGAAACTGTTGGTGTAGGTATGGCTACTCTTCTGATTGCTCTATCCTCACCCGGCATTTGTTATCCGGGTGCGCCCTGAGCCATTGCAGTGGCTGGACATGCCTTCTCTGATCCACTGTTGCCAACATCGTTGAACCACAATATCCCTTCGACTAAAATGCTGGCTGATACGTTAGTTGGACCAACTCGCTTTTCTGAGGCACTATGATTCGACCCTCAATGAAGTCTAATCACTCTTCGTAGTGCCGTCGAATACGTTTTAAAGGTATCATTCTTTCAAATTCCCTTTATCGACAATGGTAATTCATTTATAATTACCCGTGAATTCTAGCACCGGTTCTTTTAAATGTTTCACCCTGCGCAATTTAAATGCGCATTGCATAACCTCCCTTTCGGTCCGTGCTGCTGAAATGTTAATCATTTACATAAGTCATTAAATTGCATCAGCACGCCAAGTCCGTAGCACTGGCTCAATTCTTTCTGGGTGCATATATATATATATATTTTTTTTTTTTTTTTGCAAGAATGCATTATCATCGTTTTGTTTTTGTGTATGAGGCATTTTCGTATAATTTTAACTTTTAATTCCCTGAGTAATAATTTTTATTTTAGTACATATTCTTGGGTTTTTTTTATTTCTTATGTTGGAAAGCATCCAATTGCATGACTGTATAACAATATTAACTAGATAAATAAGTTTTGGACGATGTTGGGGGTCCAAATATACCAGGAAATTCCTTACCGACCCGTGTTCTTGATGCTGATTTTTAAGTTTGGAGCTGTCTGTATAAAATTATTTCAATAAAAGTAACTCGATGTAATTTCTTTTCCGAAACTCGGACTATTGTTTTATACAAATAGGTAGCAAAAAATTAACCTGCACACATTTTTACGGTTGATATTATTTTTTGAACTCTGTCCCTGGGTATTAGATTCCTTACCATCCCTCTTGCTAAACTTATACAGAAAATCATTTCAGATGCAGCCACAGAATTCTTTTCAAGTTTTTTCTCATGCAGAAATATGCTGGAGAAAGAATGTCTAAAATTCTTTGACAGGAAATTTACTGCATCAATGAACATTGTGGCTATCACTTAGTCTTAACATGATTTGCCTAAAAATAGTGGTAATTTTCCTTACCATGCCGTTTTTTTCCTTACCGTACCTTCCTTAAGGCTGTTCTCAAATCCAAAGGGTCAAGTTTTAATTCATTTTTGTTCAGAAACGCATGAAACTGGAAGGTGTTGTTATTCAGAAACTATGTCATCGAACTGTTTTTCCGTTTTCTTGTAAACGTAATGGATCTTTCAGAAAAAACTGTCAAAGTTGACATTTTGAACTGAACTTCCGAACGAAAGAAGAAAATCCAGTCAATAAGGGGAGAAAAAGGCCGTGTCACGTGCTCAAAATCGCTTATAACTCGATAGGTAATGGATTGATCAAAAAATGGAAAAAAACAGTTCGATTCCAAATCGCTTCCATAACCAGGCTTTCTAATTTTATATCTTTCCGTTAAAAAATGAATTTGTAAATGTGTCAAAACGTTTTGCGCTTGTTGAGCAGAGCAGTTAAGAACAGCCTTAACATCCCTTTAAGACAACGTTATACCAAACTTTTATACTAAAAATACTACATTGTTATTATTTCTTATTGGAATGTTATGTGAGAACTATGCAAATTCATTATAAGTAAAAATTTAGAAGAAATAAAAAGTTAAAAAGGCAAATGGTAAGGAAAATTAAACTCGATTTTCTAAATTTTATTTAACTTAAACTTCAGTTAAATTTAAAAAAAATCGTCTTTGCTGACCAGTTTTTCTTTATATTTAATCATTAAGGCATTCGTCTATAAATAAAAAAAATTTCGCTGCTGACCATGTTTTTTCTTTATTTTGAATCAGTAAGGCATTCGTCTATAAGTCATTCGTCTATTCGTCTATAAGAATTAATGTTATTTTATTAAGTTTAAATTGACCAGATTTTTATTCCTGAAAGTCAAAATTGTGTGAAAATGCCTCATATTTTTACTTAAATTCGCCGTTAGGTTAAAAAAAAAAAGGGTAAGTATTTGAAAAAAAAATAATTACAACGAAAAGCTAAATTAACAGTTAAACACATATATTGAAATGTTAAACAGTTTAAAGAAACTTTTAACGTCTCTACTCACGAGCGTTTCTCTTATATATTAACATGCGTATCATGTTCCTGTAATGATTTTTGTTAATTAAAAATGTCACTTATTTCATCATTTATTTTATTTTTTTGTCTTGAATGAATTTTTAAATTTCCAATTAAAGAGAGTTGTTTGGTAAACCCTGAGTTACTATGTAATCCTGGTAAAGATAAGTTTTCGTTTTAAATATCCAAAACTTCTGTATAAATAATTTTATATAATTCATAAACAAATCTGAAAAACTTTTAGAAAGTTTACGGGGTAATAAAAAGCTATAGAATTCTAAGCAATGCCTCGAAAAATAGCTTTCAAGTGATCTTATCTTTCCCGTATGTTGGAGATATTTGCTGAAGTTTTGTTATTATTATTAGGGTGATTGATGATTGTTGATATATATTCCAAAAGAAATTTATAAATCGTTTTCAAAGTCAAGTGTACTGTGCTTTTTCGAAATATTTTATTCTGTCAAACATAAAAAATTATTTTGGTCTTCAAAAATAAATAAGGAACTACTGAAGTTTTTTGTATATACACAATTTTTTGTATAGACACAAATAAATTTTATTATAATTTGGAAACATAAATAAAATGTATTAAATATGTTTAATACATTATCATCGCTTTGTTTTTGTGTATTTTTAATTAAATTTACTCTAAGGTAATTAATTATTTCTTCTTTAAGAAACAGGTAAGTATTTGAAACATTTTTAAATTACAACCAAAAGCAAAATTATCAGTTAAACTCCTGGGTACTTTTTCTACTTGAAACTGTTTGATAGAATTTTAAGCTGCTCCACTCACGATCGTTACTCTTATATGTTAATATGCATATTATGTTCCTGTAATTGTTTTCTGCTAATTTACATGCATAAAACAATTACAGCCTAATATGGTGTATATTTTTCTTAAATTACGTAAAGTAAAGGCCAAAAGTGCATAAAATAGTGCAAAAGAATAGGAACGACACAAAAACAATTAAATTCGCGTTTTCTGTGTAAATGCAAAAATAGTTTTGTAAAAGTTGAGACATGATTTTTCAATTAATATTAAACCATTAGTTTACAAAAATTGCATGTATATTTTAAAGTACATGTTTTGTTAAATTAATGCAGGAGCAAGATGTTAAGAACGTCGAAAAGATTTCGAAATAACGACTCGTTATTGGTGGATATATTTCACTTGTTCTCTAGCAAAGTGTTTAAATATATTATGACTTCATTCAGTCTTTTTTAAATTAAAGACAGGGAAAATGCTTTTGGACTTCTTAAGAGATTAACCCCTTAACAGTGACATTTGTTTTCTTACAAAAAAAAATTAAAAATGGACCTGGACACCACTTTTTCCATACTAAAATATTTACCTTACTTAATCGAAAAAATATCTGACAATCAATAAAGATAAATTTACAGTTACAAATTAGTGGTATCAAAATGCTTCTAATAACGAAGCAAGCAAAGTGTTCTTGCCCGAATCCAGTTCGGGCCACACTGTTAAAGGGTTAAATTCTAGGTTACTACATCATCAGATGGTCCCTTCGAAAAATTGCTGGTAAAATTAAACTTTAAAAATCACCCATTTCTAATTTCTTGCAGAATCTGATTGCTTATGGTTCTTAAAAATGTACAAGAAATCCTCGAATTCTCTCGAATTTATTAGAACTGGTGGCTTTTCGTACGGTTTGAATTAAAAGAAGGACAACTTAATAAATGAGAACCTAGATAAAAACGCCAGAATTAACATAGATTATAATAAGATCAATAAAAAAGTCCGGCGATAAGAAAATAAGATGTAAAAGCACGGCGGTGTTTCCGTTTAACAGGTGCCTGTAAAAAATCCACAATCAGTTTCCAAATAAACGAATTGATCTAAAAAGATCTTTCAGTGAAGGAACGAAATTTAATCTCGATAATGCAGACAGTATTCAATCATATTTAGAAGACTTTTGAAAAGAAAACATCCCCGCCGACTCGGTCTACAGCGCTGGTAGATATCGAAGTTAAGTACTAATTTCACCAACAAAAACTAAATCATGATAAACCCACTTTAACAATTTTAGTTTTTAATGCGACTTTTTAATTTCATTTTTACATAAGAGCTGCTTTTATCAGAACAGTGTTAAGGAAGTATTCAAAAAATATTTTTCAATGCTCAACAACTCGAAATTTTCTGACACATTTTCAGATTCATTTTTAAAAGGAAAAACATGAAACTTGCTGACATGATTTTTTAAGAGATTTATAAGCAACCTATATTTTTATTTTTCGTTCAATTAATTAGAACTTGATTTATAAACAATCATTTTTTTAATAGGACGATATTTTTAGTTTATAACACAATCGCTTCGAGAAATTCGGCTCAAAATGCCCACTTTTGCCCAGCAAACACATACCTTTCGGCATACGATCGGACCGCAGCTGGTAGTGTCGGTTAAGTGTCGGCATGGGCACAGTGGTTTCGGTGAAGTGTCGGCAACATGTCGGCAACTGAAACTCAAGAATGTGCTTTTTCGACTGCCGGTTACTGTAATCGGTCCCCATATGGTTATATATCGGCAAGCGACTTACACCGGCAAGTGACTCAGGACCGGTATGTTATTTCTGATAGTGGCCCGATTAGATTTGCCAACATCGGTCCAAATTCGGAATTTTTAGTCGTAGCCGACATTTTTTTTCTTTTTCTTAATTTTGTTTGAGTTTGAGTTTTGATAAGATTTGTATATTTCATGTATTTCATATAAAATTCTAACAGTGATAAACAAAAAAAAAAGTCAAAAATAGCCTAAATTTATTTATTTTTAAAAAGTTGTTACTGAATTCATTTTATAAAGGACTTACAATTATTTGAATCACCAAAAGAGTTTTTTATATCGCTTATTAAAATTATTATTCATTTTAAACTTAATCGTAGAAAAAAAGCTATGTTTCTTTTTTTTTTTATTTAAAAATCAAATTATTAAAAAGTGTTTAAAATTATTTTACAAGCTATAAAAATAAAAATAAAAACTACCCAAATTTTTAGCATTAAAATTTAAAAGAAAGATTCAGAAAATTCTCGCTTCTAAAAAAATATTTACCACAGGAAAAAAAAAAAAAAAAAAAAAAACATAAATTAACATTTCTATGTTATTTGATGATTAAAAAATGTTGATAAGTAAAAGAATCATTATTGCTAGATAATCACTAAAAATATATTCTACATGAAATCATTCAATGACAAAAAATGAACTCTTATTCTAATTAAAAGTGATTAATTACCAACTTATATTTTTATTAAAATTAGTTTTTCTATGTTACAAATATATATTTCTATAACAGAAAAAGCTCTGAAATTCGCTTATTTTATTTAGGAAGCATTCTTAAATTTATAAGAAATATTCAGAAATATCCCCCCATTTAAAAATTATCTTCCAAAAGAAAAAAAATATATAAATTAATATTTATTTTATTTTTAAATTAAAAACATTGATAAGTAACAAATTAATATTGCAACATACTCATTAAATATATGTTCTACTTTAAATCATCAAAAAAGACTGAACTCTTATTCTAATTTAAAATTAATTAATTACCAACTTTTTATTTATTAAAATAAATTTTTCCATGTTAAAAATATATATTTTATAAATTAACGCAACGCAACGCACGTAATTACATTATAATTCCTAATAAGAAAATTTGATTAGCTGAACAAAACTTCTAAAAATATTTTTTTTATACTTAATTATTCTTAAATTTATAAGAAAAACCAATTCATTTGCTTTAACAAATTCGCTAAGATATTTATTTCATTCATTTAAATATTAAATTAACTTTTAAATACACGCGCCTAAGACAATTAAAAATAAAAAAATAAAAACACTTAAAAATTCTAATTTTCCCATCTACCAATTACCTTCAACGGCAAACGATTACTTATTGATATGTCTTTCCCTTATTACCTCATATAATCCTCCCCTGATCGAGTCTCTCTGGCCAAGTGGTTAAAGCCTCTGATTCCTGTCCTTGGGTTCGTGGGATCAAATCCCGCCCCTTCCACTGCTGAAACACGCTTCTTTCAAATATACTTCCACGATGGCTCGTAGATGGCGGCATCAAAACAATTTTTTTTTCAATTTATGCTGGTGTCGGGCTGCGGCCGGCATTCGTATGGATAGCTATCGGCGTGCTGTCGGCATAGTGTTCTGCCGGTACTGGACCGGCTACGTGCCTCATGAATCGGGCCGCATTCGCGCGGCGTATCAAAAAAGATACGGAACCGGCAGCGGCAAGTGGTATCGTGCCAGTACCGCCGATAGTGGCAAGCGGCTGTCGCCCGATTGCTTACCGATAGCTCTGTGTTTGCTGGGTGACATCATTTTTTGAAATATATTCTGCCTTTAACAAAAAATTGTCCTTTATGGCACATTATATAGTTTCTGTATAACAGAACTTACCAACTGAATGCGTTTGAAGCAAAAAGGAATTTAAAAATGGAGTCAGAAAATAAGCAGTATGGATTTGACTAATACGACATTTTTTTTCTTCAAACTCTATGCATGTCTAATTTGTTTTTGCTATGAGAATTGGTCCTATCAAAAACATGTCAATAGAAAAGTTGTACATAATATTCAGGAGATGTATAATAAATTTAAGCGGATTGGATATCTTGTGAATTGACGAAGTTACGGATTTTTTTTCTTTATCAACTCCCCCCCCCCCCCCTCTTTTTTTGTTTTTGATTTTAATTTTTTTTTCGGTAAGAATTAGTCCTAGCAAAAACTTGTCAATATAAAAGTTGTAGATAATATTATGACAATTTATAATAAATTTAATTGAATTTGGTATCTTGAGAATTGACGAAGTTATGAATTTTTTTCGCCCCTTGAGCCAATTTTTAATTTTATCAAAAATCTGTCATATATAAATTTTTGGTCCTATTTTTAGAAGTAATAAAAATTTTAAACTGAGTCGATATGTATTATAATTAAGAAGTTATAGGGTTTTTTCGTTTTTCACAAAACCCCTCTTTGCACCGCCTTGGTCCAATTTTGCCCATTAACGAACTTGAACGAGATTTTATGCCCCTTGATTTTATGTATCAGTTTGGAAAATATTTGTGCAGAATTATGGAAGCTATCGTGTCCATACAAAAGTGACATAGATAGGTAATTAGATAGATAGATAGATAAAGTTTTTTACTGGGGTTGATTTTGTATTCTAGGGGTCATGATCGGTATAGATCTGGAAAACTTTTTCCGAAATTCCAACATAAGGGAGAATGTAATAGGTAGTATTTCATACGAAATCTACCTAAAAGATTTTAGACCACTGTTGCTTGGGGAAGTAGTCAGATAATAACTTTTCTAAAAGGGCAATAGTTCATAAACATAAACTATTTCACTAAAAGTAGCCATGCGCTTTCGATTTTAGACGGTTGGTCCAATATCTAGAGAAATAATTTACGAATTCTTCGGGAACTTCGGGCATACGAGAGTGTATAAATAAGTTTTGCCCTCATATAGAAATAATTCAGTGAAATTAATGAAATTGTTACATTTTATGAGTACTTTTCTATATAGTCAGTGTGCACAGTAACATGTTTGCGCAACTGGTGTTTCAAAGAGAGGGGTTGGAGGATGTATTCCAGGAGGCGCGATAGTAAACCCAAAGGAGGTCATTTTTCTGACTTTTGTCGACCCCCACATGTGACCTATTGTTGGAAAGGCCTGTGATCATTTATTCATGCTATGCACCTCCTGAGGCCCTCCCTCCAAATTTACACTCCGGGGGGCACTTTTCTAAATTTTGCGAACATCATTCATGCCCCCGAGGGGCAATTTTGGGGCAAAGACTCGGGAGGTGCATAGCATGAATAAGTAGTCACAGCACTCTCAGAAATGAATACTCAGATTTCACGAAATTTTCTTTGTTTTTGACGAAACGGTTTCCTGGAAGCTGCTCCGAGCGAACATTTCGTCAAATTGATGAAATTACTTTCTTCACCTGCTTGACGATATAAATTTCGTCAATAGTTTCGTCAAAAGAGGACTGGTGGTGCCATCTATGAAACAGTTTGGAAGCCCCAGTATTTATTGGCAGGAAGAAGAAAAAATCGCTTCTCGCCTTCCTCTGCGTGATTCGAACCCGCGACCTTTGGCGTGGGAGACCGTTGCTCTTCCAACCTCGCTACTGGAAACTTGTAAAGATGTGCTTTTAGATTGGTGTAATGAATTCTGCTGCGTATTTATATTTTTATAAGGCAGATTGCAATTTTATCGGCGCTGCTATAATTTCTGAAAGTTTTAAGTAAGGCTAATTTATTATTATGGTTTTCTCATGTCAATGAATAATTATAATATGGCGCGATTAAATAATTTACTAGTGAAATTTTCTTTGATCAATGAATGATTAGAATATAGTCTGGTTAATTTGTTGCTCACAAATAACGAATTGTGAAGTGCATATTGCGTGAGATTTTATCACTTTGAGTAGGTGGATAAGATTTTAACACTTTACTGTTTATAAAGGGGAGAGGGGTCAATTATATTTATTTTTAATTTGATTGAAAACAGAATATACTTCTTAAAAAAAAAAAAAAAAAAAAAAAAAAAAAAAGATATCCTGGAAATTTGAAATTTTATCAACCAAATTTTCTTTTTGAATAGTGTTGAAGAACACGGGAAATTTATTCTTTTCGAATTAAAACATAACGAACAACAACATATAAATAAATAAATAAAAATAATAATAAGCATTCCTAAAAATTCTAACAGCGAAAAAAATAACTAATGAAGAAGCAATAACTACCTATATTTCAGTATTTTCTGAAAAGCACTAAAAAGTGCTGTTTTAAAATAAATTATTACAGGACTAACATAAACAAGCAAATATCTGCTTGCTAAAATCGCAGGATTTGAGGAGGTACCGGAACTGTTTTCTTAAAATGCATTGAGTCTAACCGTGATTGAGACAAAACTTTCGTCAAATATTTGAGAGTTTACGCTTCTTTAAAAGTCACGTGATGCTGATAGGAAATGATCGTCAAAAACAACGAAATACAGCTCGAGGATTGGTGAATCGTCAAAAGTGAGAGTTTTATTTCTGAGAGTGAGGCCTTTCCAACAATAGGTCACATGTGGGGGTCGGCAAATGTCAGAAAATGACCCCCTTTGGCTTTACTATCTCGCCTCCTGGAATACATCCTCCCCCTCTCTTTGAAGTACCGTTTGCAGAAATGTGTTACTGTGCATGGTGGCTATATAGATAACGACTCATACAATGTAGCAATTTTATAAATTTCACTCAATTATTTCTATGTGAGGGCAAAAACTTATTGATACAACATCGTATAATGAACATACTTGACCTCATATTTTTTATTGAAAGTTTAGTTATAAAGGCAATTAGAAGACCAACAGCGAATTGAATAAAAAATACAATATTTGTCATCACACTGTAGCACAAATTGATCGAAAGGATTTGTAGCTGTAGTAGACAGATATACATGTATGTGTCATATACAATATTTGTGTTCATTTGTGTAAGAATAACACTTATATTTATGGAGCTATAAAAATTTCTCTTAAAAATTAAAAAATCTACACTTGTTTTTTATTTGTAGTATATATGTTTTTAAACCAAATTTAATACGTCTTTCAGGAAACTTGACAAAATCCAATAAAAACAAGATACTGTAATTAGAATATAAGTATGTTAAATGATAAAATATGAGCATTTGTAAAACATTTGTAACTTTCATGCACGGAAGTTAACAATTTTTTTGCATATATTTTCTATCCTGCAGCTAATACAAAAAAAAAAAAAAAAAAAAACATTCAGGTATTGTGTAACTTTAGAAAATATCGGCAATATATTGAGCTGAATTTCAGTTGCTTTCTGTAGTAGCTGAGTGATGAAGGATTTACTCAGATTATCAATATTTATTTTTTGAGTGTCATTCTATATTGGTGTTTTTGTTTTTGTTGAAAGAACTATTAGAATGAGTCCAATGACAAAAAAAAAAAAAAAAAAAAAAAAAAAGAATTATCTAAATTGAAACACCCGTCTAAAAGCTACGCGTGAACGCTCTTAAATATACTCCTCTATTGATAATCGGCAGTGACAATTTTACGGAAAATCGCTTAACTAGCTGCTTTTAGAAAGCAACTAGAAATCAGCTCAATATATCGGTCATACTTTATGAATTTCCAAGATATTTGGCTGGCGTTTTTCTATGTGTTGCAATGTTTAGTTGACTATATAATTACGAAAAAAAAATCTTAACGTTTGCGCATGTGCAGTTTAAAGTTATTTCTTAAGAATTATTATATTCCATCAAATATTTAATATATTTATATTCTAATTGCAGTAGTTTGTTTCTACTGTATTTTATCAGGTTTCCTGAAACTGGCGTTGAGTTTTGTCCTGTATCCAAAAAACAAAAATCATACGATTTTTTCTTTTATTTTTTAAAGAAAAGTTTATATCTCCTTGAATAAACATTCTATTCTTACATAAATAAACACGAATGTTGTACAGGACCCATATTGTCATCTGCTACTGCTACAGAAAATTTTAAATATTTTAATGGGAATTTTTTTAAATTTCGTAAACTTCAAAGTATCAAAACACGGTGAGTTTTGTTCGTAAAGAATGCAATTTATATTGTTGTACTTGTCAGAGCATGTAAAAATAAATGTCTAAATATAACGTACTGGACAAAAGAAACAGTATGAATATTTAAAACTGTAACTTTTGAAAATTAATGGCTGAACTATTCATCGACATAATCTTAATTTCTAACTTATTTTGAAAACTCTTGCAGTCTACATCGCCTTGCGTATCACCAAGATTTAAATAATTAAACTTTATTTCGATTTTTAGGACACCCTGTATGCTTATGCGCAACGTCTTTCATAAAATATTAAAATTTAAATAATTAAGCCTTTCCATGCAGATATTTTTAAGAATTTTTTTTTATAGTAAAATTCAGTGAGTAATAGCTATATCATTTAAAAAATACATTTAAAAACATATATAAATTTTCAACACGTTTAAAATAAACAACTGATATTCCATCAGTCGCACTTTTATTCAAATTCTACTTGTTAGAATATATAAATATATATATATTATTTCCGTAGTTCTTTAAAAGATACCATCAATATCTTTTTTTGAATTTCTTCCCAGATTTTTCTTTGATTAAATTTAAACTGTTTCGTTTTTCTAGGAGTAAGTAACAAAAATATTAAGAACTTTGTAGCTTGGAATACGGAGTTTGAAAAGTTTGCTAGCACTTTTTATAAATTGTACCTAACAATATCTTTTATTTTTATACTGTAGGGTTTTATTCTGCAGACATTTTATTATGCTTACATTTCTTAAATAAGAAGTATAGGAAAATATGTAGAAAAAATCTATTTTCTAAAGTACAGTTCTATTTATTTCTATTTTGATTCAATTTGTTTTAGGTTTTATTTAAATTTTCACTTTTAATTTTAAAAGAAAAACGTCTTGTAAAATTCATGGAAATTAATGTGATTTCTTTTATAACAATTTTAAAAAGCGTCAAATTTCTGCTTAATTTTTTTGCAATAAATTTCGACAAAACTATCATAATGTCATAAAAATGTGATTTGAGAACGCTATTTTTATTATACTCAAAAACAAATACTGTAGATTTCAAGGAAAATGTCTGTCAGCAATGCCACCAAATTTTCCATTTAATTTGTACAGTATTGTAATAATCCTGATACATTTACAAATATTTTGTGTGAAAGAGTATTTATCCATGTTACAGAAAGAATAATCCTGTGTTTAACTGAAACAGTATTTTTTCATCTTCTAAAGAAGATATTGATACATTTTTGTGACGATTTTGGAAAAAGAAATATATAAACAATGATAAGACTTTTATTTTCTAATTCCAGGTAACCAAGAAAGTTCGTGCGGTTTTTGAGAACAGTTACTTTTGCCACGTAGGTGTTGTCAAACTTACTATGATGTTGTACATAATATGATGTTGTATGATCCTTACATTTCCTTCAAACCTCATTCAGTAGAAAGTTGTTCAACGCATCGCACACTTCGCTATCAGTTTTGTAAGGAGTGCAATATTTGAAAGAACACTTCGTTGACAAAAGAGATTTTGAGTTTGTTTTGCTCTACGGGTTGCACCGTGGTTAAAGGGACTTCGGTGAGTGAACGGACCGCTCAAAGGTGGTTCAGACAATTTTCTTCCGCAGACAAGAGCCTAGAAGACAAGCCCCGTGTTGGTCGTTCAGCCACCCTAGGCAAACTCCAGCTGGTGGAGGAAATCAAGCAGAATTCTCATCAAATATGTCAGAAGCTTTCACACAGGTTTGGAGTATCTGACGAAACCATCCGATCGCATCTTCATAGCGTCCGGATGCCGTGGAAACTCACCAAATTGGTTCCTCGTGTTTTGTCCGAGGGAAACAATCTACAACGTTTGAACACATGCTTGTCATTGCTGTCACGCCTTAACAAAGCCTCGTTCTTGGACGAAGTATTGACGTGGACGAAAAGGAAAAATAGGTCATGTATGATAACTGAAAGAAAATACATCATTGGTCGACTTCTATTTTCGTCTCATTGGCTGCCAAAATGGACATTCATCAAAAAAAGAAAAAGCTGTGTGTGTGGTGGACTAGCGCTGCATATTTCACTATGAATTCTAAGAAAGCGGAAAAACATCCGACGCCTACTTGTCACAGTTTCAAAGGGTTTCAGATGCTTCGCACCGAAATCAGCCAGCGCTGGTCAACAGGAGAGAAATTGTCCTCCTCGACGATAATGCCAGACCTCATACGACGAAAGCGACCAGGGACACGTGATCAAAACACTAGGCTGGGAAATTTTGCCTCTTCCACATTACTCCCCGGGCGTTGCCCCATCGGTCTATTACCTGTTTTAGGCCATAGATAACCAAATGCGGAAACAGCAGTTGCCAAAACGAAACGATGTCACAAAGGCTGTAACACAATTTTTGGACTAAAAAAAGAAGAGGATTTTTTTTTTCAAAAAGGCCATTTCTAAGCTTGAGTCTCGTTGGGAATATGCAAGTGAAGCTAATTGTGATTATTTTGAAAAATAAAATAAGTGTTTAAGACTTTTTTGGGTCGTTTTCCATATTTGATCCAGGCTGCACGAACGAACTTTATTGGTTACCTGGTATATGCAATCTGATATCCCATTTTGTTAAACTATCATATTACATCTTGATTCCCAATATAGTAAAAGAGATTTCATGAAGTTATCATGGTGGATTTTGTTCCACTCTTTGACAACAAGAGTTCATCCAATGTTTTGGGAAGCCGATTACAAAAAACTTGTTTTAAAAGTCAAAATATACAGTAATACACAGGGGACACATATTGGGACGTGGGTGGGATGCATTTAAATGGAATAGCCTCAATTCTGACTTGGTTTCTCTCTTTTTTTTTCAAAAATATAGTAGTAGATTTGGATGTATGGCTGGTTCCCTTATCCTGGCGGAATTTAACACAATGAATAATGTTCGGCTAAAATGATGGAGTCTTCTTTGAATGATTTAAAACGTATTTCTGATAGTAATCCGAGTTAATTTTGATATTTTTTCTCTTTCCTTATTTTAAATTTTCCGTTATAAGAGAATACAGCAATAATCATAAAATCTTTAAGAAAAATTTGCTTGTTTTGTATGAAAGAAAATATAAAGAGATTTTTTTTTTCGGTTATAATTTTATTTTTATTTTTCAATCAGATCCAAGCCATCCACCAAATATACCCAAGACATAAGAATTATAAGTAGGTATTTTCAATTTTCATATGCCAAATAATTTTCATACAACAATCTGCACACAGTCTAACGCAGAGAAACGTGTTTTCGTATTAGATGGTGAACAACATGCTTTTTTGCTTTGATTAGCTTTAAATCAGATTTTATAATATTGTTCTTTCAGAGGTTGGATTTTCTTTTAAAACATCAGATGCGACATCAGATATTATTACCCGTGAACTTGCCTTTATGGGTAAGCATTTTTTTACATTTTTCCCAGTCAGATGCAAACTTTGACGTTTCTTTTCTTTTTATCAATTTGTGTAAGTGTAGAAATAATAAAACCATGCTTTTTTAATAACTGAATAAGCGTATGTAATGCGCAACTAAATAGATTTCGATCCATTGTTTATTTTCCAATAGTATTTTAAAGGAAAGAATCTTTTTAATTGGGCAATGATTAAACCCTATTCCGAATTGATGCAATTTTTAAAATTCTAAATTTAAATCATGGAGGATGTCAAACTTATTAGGAAAATATGTAAAGACCGTCGGTATAAAGAAAAATCTTGTTCAATAAGAATATATTTTATTCATCTCATAGAGAGAGAAATCTTTTTAATCGGGAACGGATTCCCTCCGTAAAAAACAAGATTTTTCTACATTACATACAAGAAATCTTGTTTAACCCTTTAAAGAGTGGAGATGTATTATTTATACCACTTAATTTTAATTCCAAAATGCAACAAATGCACAATAATTTTATGAACAACACTTTGCTTTTATAAAATGTTCCCAGTCTGCTACTTTTCTATTCAGATTGTGTGACTTCTTCCAATATTTTTTAAATAAAAATATTCACTTTATTTAATGACAGATTAATGCACAGTGTTGCTAGATTAGATTTTGTCTCCTACTTGGGAAATTTATTGTGGTCAAGTATTAGTGGAATACTTGGAGAATATCAGTATTTTGAGCGGAAAACTTCAGACCCATATCAGGCCTTTTAACCACTCCTCCCCTTTTCCATCATTTGAATATTTTCCATTGCAAAAAATCCAAAGTGCATCTTCCTCATCTGATATGCAATCTGATAAAAAAAAAGAAAAAAAAAAACATCTCAGATGATACGTCGGAGTGAAATGATTGTTCATCTTCACTAAACTTGTCTTAAAACCGTCCTTTTGCTGATATTCCATGTTACCCGAGACGCCTTGTTAAAAAAATAACCTCTTCGCTTGTCAGCAAGTTAGCATAGAGGTAAACTGACTAACTGAGCAATAAACACAGCATTCAACCTAATACTTAACTTGGTTAACATCACTGACAAAGAGGTCGTATAAATACGAATTTCATAAAACTTCCTGAAAACAAAATGCAATAATTGGGAACAAGATTTGATTTCACCACAAACCTCCAACAACCGGTATATAAACAGAACTCACCGCAGTGCATCATAAGGGTGCTAGGAAATCGTTTGGTAGATATACGCTTGGGTTCAGCACCGTACGGGCTAGACATTGAACCATTGCATACTGCCGGACCATTCCATAATACTCGAACTTCTTCCATGCTAAATTATAATTCATTATTCAACTAAATCTAATATACATTTATCTTTTCGTAATTTGTTTAATTTTCTTCAAAAAAGTAAACGATTAAATAAAAATGTCAATTCGCACATATATATATATATATGTGTGTGTATGTATATACAGTAAAACCTCCCTAAAGCGGCCACGTTCCGTTCCAATAAAAATTGGTCGCTCCGAGAGGTGATCTCTTAATGGAGGCCATGTTTAAATCTAGATTTTAATTGCTGAAAAAAGGTAACAATTAATGTTACTAAAATTTATTTTTCACATTAGAAAAAAAATATGAACATTTAAGTATCAAAACAAAAGTTAATTACATAAGTTAATTATTATAGAGTATAAAAAATGAATACAATGACGTTTGTTTTGATTTTACGGGTTTTTTCTTTTATAACCTTTATTTCCAATTCCTTTTGGAGTTCAGTAAATAAATGCAATTATTTTTTGGACAGGAAAAAATAATGACAATTTCATTAATTTATCAATTTCTTTGAGAGTTTCCTGACAGAAGGCGGGGGAATTATTGACCGCCATTCTTAATTTGTCATCAGAGTTAAATTCATTGCCTAAAAAGGCACAAAGGGGTTTAAACACTTAAAGGTTACCGAAATAAAAAAAAAATCTAAACTTAGTTTAGAAGTTTGATGAATAATCCGCTCTGCGGAATTATATTTCTAATAAGACCCCTTTCAAGTGACCAGGAAAAAACAGAATTTGTTTAATTTTCTTCAAAGAAATTGGTCGCTCATGGAGGGAGTTCAAATGGGATGGTCTCTGAATGTAGGTAAAATTAGTATTGAGCCTATGGGAATTAATTTCGTTCCATGAAAAAAAGGTCGTTCAGGGAGGTGGTCGCACAGGGAGGTTTCACTGTATATGTTTTGGTAAATGGGGAATGTGGAAAATATCGAATAAAAATTACTAAACATTTTTTTTATAGAGACTCATTTTCAAATTTACTTTTTTGAGTAAAAAATGAGTTGGGGGCTTCTTTCAGAAAAAAAAAACTGATTTGGGGTATATTTCAGAACTTTAGAGGAAATTGACTTTCTTCTATCTAGCAACGCTCGATTAATGACACATTAAATGAGACTAATATAACAATATCATAAAAGTTATAAAAATGATTCAATCAAGCCATCTGAATAAAAAATGTAACCTATTTTGCAACACAGTTTTATAATGGACGCGAAAAAACATTTTGCTTATTTTCAAATAAATTTGTTGGAAACTTCTGGCGCCATTTAATCATTTTATCAACAGAAGGCCTTTACTTTTCCCAGGAAAGGGTTAAATGAAATATACAGGTAGTTCTGTTGTGTAAGATCGCCTTTTTTTGCTTCAAAGTATTTCTGTAGTTTTAGATTGATTTTCCATTAAAGCGCTAAACGTACCGATATTTTTTTATACCTATTTCTACCGAAAGTGGTCAAATGACCCCTACATAAAAAGCTATCTATTTTACGATGTTTTGCAAAAAATATACCAATTGATACGCTTTGGTATATGAATTAAACATTTTTATAATTATTACAAATTGTTTATTTATCAAAGTAAAAAAATATATATATAATTACGCAAAAAAATTCAGAAAATAATTATTTCAAGAAATTTGAAAATTTAATAAACAAATATTGTGCAAATTTGGTTTATGTTCACCACATATTTTTTTTAATTATTTCGTTCCCGATATAACCTGAATTGCTCAAACTAGAATCTCACCCGGAATAAAGTCAATTTGTAATTGCACCAACCCACATTAACCCTTTCAGGGGCGGTGGTATGTTTATGAAACCACTTAATTTTAATTCCCAAACGCCACGACAGCACCAGAATTTTGGTAAAATATTTTCCATTTAATATGTATGTGAAATATAGCCTTTTTCATATTTACAAATAAATTTGTTGGTCAATTCCGATGAAAATTATTTACTAAACACTTTAGCATTGAAAATGCTTTGCCCTAGAAAGGGTTAACAAATATGATGTAATGCAGTAGAATAAATGATATAATAGCAAAAATACGAAAGTTATTAATGTTCTTAGAAAATTAAACATTTATACCTTTATGATTTAACATAAATTTATTCATTGGTCAAATGACTCCTTTCGGTAGTTAAGCCTAAAATATTTTTTTCTAGGCAAAAAAAGTAGTTCGGACTTGAGGCATTTTAAGGAGTAATATGGTCATATATTTTAATAAAAGTCATGAAATATAAAGAAATTTCGTAATGTTTTAGCTTGAGAAATTCTAAAAAGAAATTCAAAAAGGGTCATTTGACATTTCGCGGTAGGTTTAGTGTTAAGCAAAAAAAAAAAACTTAAAACGATATATTCGCCGGGTAACAGAAAAAATCTGTAATTTATGCTTTATATGAAATAGAAATATCCTGTTGAAAATACAGCACAATAGTTGTTAAAGCAATAGAATGTATTACAGTGTATTCAGCCGATTCTGTCTATTATAATTACAGTTTTCAATCAAGTGGAAATTAAAACCTGTCTGTATTTATGCATTCTTCGCGTGAGAATAAGTTTGTCTCATCAGCATAAGGTCAGCTACCACCCGTCGGCCTCAACCCCCCCCCCCCCCCTGTCAAATAAACATACTTTGTACCAGAGAATCTATTTAAAGAAATGTGTCAGTTCAGTGTGATGTGTTCGTTCAAGAACAATAAGGAGAAGAACAAAAAATCTTCTTAAAACACCATAAAAAAAATGTCTGTTTGCTGCTTTTATAGTAGAAGGACGTCTTCTTTGCGCCAGACGAAGAAAGACTCAGATCTTTCGAAAGGCCTATGGTGTTTTAAGAAGATTTTTTGTTCTTAAATAAGGAGAAGATTAGCAGGTTTTGGACTGAAAGGTAGAATTCCGAGGAAAAAAACATTTTTAAATCTTCAGCAACGCAATAAACGAGTTCAATGGGCAAAAGAACACATTAAATGATCAGAAAATCAGTGAAAGCAAATAATCTGGAGCGATGAGAGTAAAATATCGCTCTTTGGTAGTGCTGCGCAAAAATATGTGAGACGTAGAGTAGGAGAAGAGTTGCATTCTGGTTGCATTGAAGCAACTACAAAGAACCCAACAAGTGTCGTGATTTGGGCCTGTATGTCTGCAGATGGTGGGTACCGCATTCAAGTATAGCACTCTGAATGCAAAAAAATACATTGAAACTGTCCTGGAACAAAAATTGATACCTTCCATCAGGGATCTCTGTCAATAAAACACCATTTATCTTTCAGCAGGATTCAGCTCCTCGACACACTGCAAAAATATGCAAAGAATGGCTTAAAAATAAAAGCATACAGTTATTTCCCTGGCCAGGAAACAGTCCTGATCTGAATCCTATAGAAAATTTGTGGCGATGTTTGAAAATCCTTGTACAAAAAAAGCGTCCATCTAATAACACGACACTTATTGAAGCTAAAATTGATTCTTGGCATTATGTGATTTAAAAGGATGAACTCCAAACACTAGTTCTCTCAATGAAATGTAGCTGTGAAGCTGTAATAAAATACAAGTGTTATCCTACTAAATATTGAATATGTAAGTGTAACTTTAAAATACAATGAAATCTAAGATAGATCTTGTTTTTTGTAAGCGTAACTTTTCTTGTAAAGCAGATATTTTAATTATGTTTTTTTAAATTAAATTCTACATTAAATTTTCTTGAATTTGATATGTAAACATATGTATTTAAGGGAAATTTATTACATTCTTCAAGCACACAAAGTTATAAAACATGAAAATTTCAAAAAATGTACACAATTTTGGCCACCACTGCATATCACTGCTCAGTAAAACTAAATATTGTTGAGTAATTGCAAAATATATGCTCACAATTTACAGTAAGTTCATTATACCCTCGTCCTATATATAAGGCAGGTTGTGCAAATAATAATAATAATAATAAAGTTTTGGTAACTTTTTGAACTTAATATTTATACTTTTTATTTAATTAATCTGCAACAATAATTTTTTGAGTAAATGTTAATTTTTCCTGCATGTGGTAAAATGTGGGTTAAACTCTTAAGTTTGCGCAACGCACACTTCTGCAGATAATGGAACTCATTTACATAAAATACCTGAGAAACAAATGTTCTCATTCTTGGAGTTGAAATATTTAAGACGAGAGATTAATTCTTGTTGATAACGATTAAAATTATAGGAGCCCCTATAATTTTAGGGGTATATACCCCTATAATAATAGGGGTATATTGAAATATACCCCTATATGTAGGTATATTTCAATTCATTATATTCCCCCTTCTAATAGGCGACGCGACGCATTTCTGCAGGATTACTCTTCCCAGCCGAGAGATTTACTTTCCTTGTAGCCTTGCTACTCTTTTATAAAGATACTCTGCAATCGAGTGAGTTTTGAAACTTTTCGTGTGATCGTGGTGCCCTCAATTATAACATTTGTGCGTGAATGAGCTATCTATTGTGGTATTTCTGTAAGTTTCGCTAAATATGTTTGAATCTCAGTCAATCTGATTGTCACGAATATTTCTTGTAATGATACATATCTGCGGTTATAGGTAATGATAGGTAATTAGGTATCTGTGGTCTACCGCAATATATATATATATATATATATTGCGGTAGGAATTGGAATAGATGCATTTGCAAAACGCATCCTACATTGAAGGTACTTTAGTTCTGGATTGCGAACGCCAAGTTATCTGCGTGCTGAATTCAAGCGGAGTATCCCATTCGACGTTTTTGGATAGAATTTATGACTGCGAGTTCGACTAGCGTGGTAAGAAGATAAACTACGCAGGGTTTGAATCCACGAGGTTACATTTTTAGTGATATTACAGTATTTACAATGGTATTTAATAGATAGTTAATATTACTTTCTTACTACCTCAATAACATATCATTAATGTAGCAATACGATTTTATTTATACGTGTTTATTTATACGAGTTCAAACAAGGATAGACAAACCGACAGATGATCAGACAAACTGAAGACATAAACACTTTTCAACTATGTTAGCCAGTGTTAAGAATGAAATTTTAAACTTCCTTTCTTCTCCTTCATAGGTCATTATAACTTCGAGATTTTTCACAAGATGTTTTTGAAAAGGGTAATAATAAATTCAGTCAAAATATTTTACAGCTAATGATAAAAGAAAGGTTTTCTAGCACGCTTAGATCGTATCTTGAATGAAATTTATGCAATGCTTAGCATCCACTAGAAAGCTTAAAGTGATTTTGCATTTTGCGGCAAAAGAGAAAGTTTGATTTTTAAGGCAAAATAAAGAGATTACCTCTTTCTATCTTGATTTATGAACATATATTAGCATGAAACAGGACACTTAAGAGACACCGTTAAAAGTATTTTAGAATAATATTCAAGCTTGTCTTAGATCCTTTTGGAAACATTTGCTTTTACTTCTTAGAACATTGTATAATTTTACATACTTGGCAGTTTTTCTCATCTTTAAAATAATAATAATAATAACAATAATAATAATAATAATTGGAAATTACACGTCAAACTTGGCAAATGAAACGCGAACGCATTCGTACTATAACTAGTTTTATAAATATTTTTTGCACCGCACTGTATGTATATTTTAGTGCACTTCATAAGTGCATATAAATTTCATTCTATCCGAAAGGTTGCAACATCATTAAAATGCACTTGAAATAATTTTTTGCCATTGACCGTAATGTAATGGAAAACTTTTGACTGTCCCTGTAATTAAATTATACATCCAATTTTCATATAATTTGAAATGACTCGACAAAATTTTGCATCAATTATATATTTAAATTTTAGACCATTCGGTTGGATTATGGATAGTTTTTGCCCTGTTATATGCGGACAGATGGGCAGACAGCCGGAAAGACAGACGGGGAGACAGACAGACAGACAGACAGACGGAGAGATAGACAGACAGACGGACCAAAGGACGACTATAGGTGCTACGTATTTATATAATTGCGAACTTACGTAAAAATAGGGAAGTAATGTTTTGCAGAAAAATACTAATATTATTCGAAAGCGTAGAAAACATTTCAAAGTGGTTTTACAATGTATTAAACAATTTTCTTAACCCGGATTATCGGTTTTTAGGATATTATCTTTTCTCAATTAAACATTTTCAGCTGTATAATTTAAATTATACATTGTAAGACTAACAAAAAAATATTAAATTTAATGTTAGTGTTAATGCTGCTAGGTTATGGGGAACCAGGGGCAGAACAGAGTACCAAGCTGAAAATATATTTTAAAAATACAAAAAAGTTAATTAAAAGAGCTGCAAAATTTTTTATGAACACATTATAATGTAATAATAAAAAATTAATAATGTTGTAAGAAAACAAAAGAACAATATAATTTTTTTTTCAGAAATAGAACATTATGTCATTTGCCCCGTTCTGCCCCATATCCGGGGCAGAACGGGTTTGTAACGACAGGTAATTATAAAAACATATAAAACTAGTGGAAATGCAAAAAAAATAAGTTTTCTCTATATTTATTTAATTTTCAGTGGCTATAAAGGTTTAACTACAGGTTTCATTGGGTGTGTCTTTTTCTTAATCCTATTGGCAAAATTCACATCAAAATTCATCATCTTCGCTATCTATTGCCACACAGGAATTGTGTGCCCATTTTTTGCACATGGAACAAGTGACCCAACCTTCAACTAAATTTAGTGGAATTGAAAAAATGTAGATGCGTACTAAAAACGATCTCTTAGTTAAAAACATTTCGGGGCAGAATGGGGTACTTCCCCATTCCGCCCCAGGGACACAATTTAGATTCAGGAGTTAAGTTCACCCGAGAAAGATATGTAAACAAACGTTTAACTACACGAAACTAAAGACAATTAAATGTACTTCAAGCATGAACTAAATATAGTTGTAATGTAGACAAGTATGAATTCCTTACCTTGGTTGCGAAATCACCAGAAATTACAATACATTAGCAAAAAAATCACACAGCGAAAAATTCACGCACCAACGCTCGAGAAAACTAGACTAACATGGCTGCCGAAGTTGAACGGCAACAGGTTTTCTTATTTCTGCTTATTCCCGTTTGCTGACAGAACCTCCTTCACACCGAAAAATGTCAAACTTCATTACGCCCTCGTATCCCTACCATGTTTGTCTTTAAATCATATGTGTTGAACGAGAAAAGGTTTACTTCAAAACGGATAGCATCCAAAAAATCAATATTCCAGGTTAAGAAAACTGATTAATACACAGTAAAAACTACTCGGAAACGTTTCCGAAAATTACGGGCTGCAAAATGTACATTTGCTTTAAAAATTATTCTTTAAATCTCGGTAATATTGTGGTTTCTGGGGTTTCAGAAGATAAAGGAATACTTTTTGGAATAGTTGGTAACTCGGAATAGGTTACTGTATATTTTCCTAAACCTTCTTGCAAGGAAAACTTTTCGTTTTTTTCGGTGCAATCAAAGGTAAATGTTTCACGAGTTTGCGCTACTAAAATTCAACAAATTTAATAAAATTAAATACATCAGCAGTCCCTGATTTATGGCAGGGCATTCGGGGCACGGGCCCATGGCCCCTGAAAATCAGGGGCCCCCAAATGCTGCTGAAGGTTTTTCAATGATTTAGTTTTGACATCTAATGAAATTTTACATTTCATTCTACGTTCTATTGCGTTATACATCGTATATTTTGTCTGAAACATCCATATTTAATTACTTTATTATAATGAATATTTTCTTTTATCGTTATCTCTTTAAAAATATGTTGTATTTTTAATTGCTATTTAATATTGTTCTTGTTCTCGTCAGGTTATTTGGGGGTTGATGAGCGTAGTTTGTAGGCGGTAGAGCCCCCTAATATTTTAAATAATTGTAGCTTGGTAGTGCGAGAAATTTATTATTAGTTGTTGCATACTTTATCATTCCAGATATATATAGACTTGCATAGGGAAAGATAATCAGCATCACACGATTTATTATAAAACGTCTACTCATTGAAATTTCATAATTGTGAAATAATTATTTAAAACTAAATTAATGTTTATCAAATTAAATTTTTTAATGGATATTTTAAAGTAATTATTAAAGTCAATAGTGGTTATTTTAGTAAGTACCTTTTTCAATATACATATTTTTTTACTCAGTCCCCATGTAGCATCCGTGTAAGCCACCCCCCCCCCCGTAAACATCTGTGGCCGGGGCCCCCAAATTTGTAAATCGGTCCCTGTACATCAGACAAAATGAAATTTTACATATAGTTAACAGACTGTATTATTTATTATCCCCCGATATGCTGTTTCTTTCGCCCAGCATTTGAAGTGTTGTCTCTAAAAAATAATGTTACGTTGTATATGCCAGACGTTAAAGAAAGCATATGTATCATTGTACGGGATAATATCTACTGCATTTTTTTTTTTTTCCAAAGCATCGCACGTTGTCAATTTTGATACCGTTATACAGGAGAAAAAAGTACTTTTAAATGCAATTTGTTTGAAAACTACATCTCTATTTATTTTTGAGCTATTAACTTGGGGGGGGGGGGGGGGGTTAAGGAAATTTTTTTTTAATATTGGCAATCGAAGTATTCCATTTCTGTAGAAAGTAAAAGAAAAATAGTTGGAAAATAGTAGACTATTATATATTTTTATTGCCATTTTCCCATAATACTTGAAAAAAAAATTTAATTAAAATACTATATATTTTGAAAAAATATAAATGAATGATTTCTGATAAAACATGGAGTTATTATAAACTATATTTAAGTTTAAGTAGTATCTATATTAATATTACAAACAAACGAAGGCATATGAATCAATAGATAGCCGATTTTTTATCTGTGTTTTTTGAATGACGACATCGCTTTTTGCTGGAATTGTGTATTATTCTGCGATAGTGACGTCATATGCATACTTTTCTGTAGATGTTGTTTAAGACTAGATTGTAAATGCGGAATTCTTCAGCAGATGCGAATGACTTCCTTTTACATAAAATATAAGTATTTGTTTTAAGTCTTAAAACTGAAATATGTTTTGTACTATCTATATTTATATACATATTTTTTTTCATCGGGGGCGAACTAAATTCTGAAAAAGCAGAATTCCTGTTTTCTAGTTTATTTATTCATTTATACACTACAAAACCACTCGGAAATGTTTACTGAGCTTCCGTTTAAAATTCATATTTTCTGCAAAACATTTCTTCCGTGTTTTATGTTTTTTTAAAGATGTGAAAAACTGCTAAGCGTATAAAGTAATCCAGTGTTCTACGAAGTAAAAGCAAAAAGTTATAAAATACTTTTAATTGTGTCTCTTAGTACTGTTTTATGCAAATCTTCGGCCATAAATCAAGATATTAAGAGATAATCTCTTTACTTTTCCTTAATACTTTGGGGTCTAAGCCCGAGTGTCACTCGGGTTGCCGCTTTCGGTGAAGCGAACTAAGCCCGAGAGTCTTTCGGGGTCAACTTTTAACTCTCTGAGCTATAAAAATACCTACTATATACGTTCGCAGTCTTTTCATATATTGAAAATTCCATACAAGTGTCAAATTTGATCATTTTTTTTTTTTTTTTATAAATTAAGTTTTAAAATATATTGAAATATATTCAAAGTTTTCAAATTAATATTTTAGATCCAAAACTTTTATTTTATTTGTAACTGGCAACAGTCCAGATAAACAACATGGCCGAAAAGTAAAATGCTTGCAGTTGTGTACAAATAGTATTCTGGAAAAACACTTGGAAAAAGAATGTAATTGTTGTTTATTTTGCATATTCGTAATAAATGAATGTACGTAGTATAATATTTAATGGTTTACAATAGCTTTAAAGCCATATTTTTTATAATAATACATGCAAAATATAAAGTCTTGTGTTGTGTCATTCCGTCACATGTTTTTGTGCATTTTTTGACATCAAGTAAATTTGACAACTAAATTATAGAAGTTTTTGAATTTAAAGCAATTATATTATGGCTATTCATGTAACATGTTTAGTTTTTATTAATAATATAATGATTTCACAATAAATAGTGTGACAGAATGACAAGGTTCCTGTTTCGGAATGACAATGATTTGTGCGGAATGAAAAAGCAGTGTTTTATAAACAGTAAATTTTTTTGCATGAAGAATTTTCTTTAGAAAAACTAGAATGGAATTTTTTTGCAAGTTGTCATGACAAAGAAGTGGTTGATGGCATAGGTGGCCAATTGAAAAGCCCATGTAGGAGATTACTACTTTCTGAAACTGTCCCAAATTTTCATTATTCAAAACAGAAAGTAATCAAAGTTTTGTACTGCTAAAGCAAAAGTAAATGAAGCCCACTGCTCACTTGTTATAGCAGCAATTCCAGACACAAGCGATATACACCATCTAAGTGCTCTGAATAAATATTTAATAAAAATCGAATTATTTTCAAAATGAATTCTAAATATATGATTTGAAAAAAGGGGACTTTATTCGGCAAGAAATAGTACCCTGTAATAAAGATTATGCTGTAAGCGCATTTTGCTTGGCCACATATTATGGGAAAAGAAGTAAACGACAATACCTTGCACAAATAACTGTTCCAGTAAGCAGTTCTGAACTGCTGAACTTGAGGAAACAGGACAGTAAAGGACTTGTATTTACATCTATAGCGAAAAAAGACAGATGTATAGTTGATAAAACAGATTTGACACTTCTTTGTATTCAGCCGACATTTCAAATAGTAGATAATCGTGCTCAATATGTCTTTGAAAAAGCTATCACAAGGGAATAGTTATGTAATGTAATTTCGTACGATCAATCTGGATAATAAAATAATTATGAAACTTATTAGTTTAGTTAATTTTTTAAAAATAAATGCTTAAGAAACTTTCAGACATTCCGTCACGTCAAATAACAGTTAATAACTTCAACCCTAGTACAGATAGATTGCTCTAAATTATAATTTTGTAGTGCTTATACATCATATTTAAGATACGTATTAGTTTAAAACGGAATGGTTTCCTAATTCACAAAAGTTTCCAATTTTAAGTAACAGGTTAGACTCATGTTTACAAAATGGCATTCCGTCACACAATAAGAAATTACTCAAAAATGAAGGAATAAAGTATGTAAAAAAATTGTTTCAGATTTTTTTTTTTTAATCTTTTAATCAATAGCAGTCATTTGCAAACTGAAAAATCAATTTTTGTTTGAAAATAGCTTCAGGGTAATTGTTTTAATTTTAATTCTGCAACTCAAAATGTCATTCCGCCCATATTATATTATCTATTTTTTTATATCTTTCTTTATATCTATCTTTTATTTAAAACAAAATACGTGGCAGCACTAAACTTAAACAAGTATATGAAAATATCTAGAATCAGAGCTTAATTCGAACTTATTATGAACCTTGTGGTGTTGCTCTTTGTGCTTTGAAATATACCACACAAAAGCAAATTTTACTAAAAATATTTTACATACAAATAATACCTATTTTCAGATATTTGTACAACATTTGGGTAAGTTTTTATTCAAGTCTATGTACAATTTTATGTTAATAAATGATGTTTTCTTATGCGGAACTTTGTTTAAAAATATAAAACATGCTTTTTTCAATAATTTCTCATTAAATATTCATTTTTAGTACATTTAAATAGTTCCTTGATTATAAATAAGAACAGATAGAAGTTTATAATAAAAGAAAATTGTTAAAATAAATATCTTCCAAGTAATTTTTTTTTAAATCATGAAAAGTACCAAATACTCTCTGTCGAGGGGAGATATGAGGTTGGAATAGCTCAGACATTAAAGTGTTAAAAATCAAACTATCTCTCACCAAAAATTCGCAAATCGCTTTACGGTTTCTAGTGGATGCTAAGCATTCAAAAAAAAAATAAAATAAATAAAAAAAAAATAAAAAAAAAAAAAATAAATAAAAAAAAATAAGATGCGATATAAGTATGCTGGAAAAACTTTTTTTTTTTTTGATTGCCTAAGAGGGACAGCTCAGACAAGGAAACCAAGTCTGTAGAGCATAGTGTCCCTCCCGGTCGCCTTTATTAAGGTCTTAAAAAAATTAAAAAATACAGTTTTCAGCCAGAGCTGAAGTCGCCAGAATCACGACAGTGGGCGGTATGTAAATAAAATCCCGTGTCGGGGAAGCACCTGCCAGGTGAAAAAAACCTAACGCGATAGGGAGCAGGTAAGAGAAGAAAGGCGAAAAAAAATTTACAAGACTTTTTTTTTTTTTTTACAATTTACAAGATAAAATTTACAATCCGCCGGGGAACAGATCCCCTACGCGACAAAGGGCGGATGAATGTGCGACAAGGGGCAGCTGAAGCTGTTGTATGCCCAGGCTACGTAGTTAGAATTGAAATTTCAAAAAGGTGTTTATGGATGTGTTTTAGTTTGTTTAGTAGGAGGTTGCGTGTAAGTATATTATGGAGCCAGCCTTCTGGTGAAGATGCCGGGCGTTTTAAGTGCCAGCGTCGTGTGAGTTCACAGTGGAAGTAGGCATGACTGCTAGAAAACCTTTATTTTTATAATTAGCTGTAAAATATATTTTGCCTCAATTTATTATTACTTTTTTTTCAAACTAGGGGGCTTTGTCCCCTACGAGCTACGCTCTCCAACCCCCGTTCAGACACCGCAAACTATAAAAGCACACTAATTTGATAGGCTTTAAAAAAATTTCGGAAGAATTAATTATAATAAAAAAAATTAAAAAAAAACGCGGCGATCTCCCTGTTAACGGGTTGTTTTCGTCTTTGATTAAATCAGATCAGTGAAGCATGTGAAAATAAGCTAATATAAAATGAATTATGTAAACAGAGTCTTTGTTTCCCGGTTTTTTTAACGACGCTATAAGAAAGTCTTTATTTAAATAAGACATTTTAAATGTATCGCTTTAAATCTGACGTAATTTTCACCAAAGTTTTCTTTCTTTTATTAATATTCATGTGAAAATACTTTTCTTGTTAGAAAGGAAATATTCTTTGCGCTGTTTTAGAATTCTCAACAATAGTTTAAAAAGATTATCTCAAAATATGAAATAATGTCTCGCGCAAATATATTTTTAAATTTAAATTGGTTGGCAATATTATGGTTTGGAAATTTTAAATATGACGTAATATCCTCCATTTATGACTTTTAACGCATATTAATGAATTTATTATTTTACAACTTTCTTTCTCTTTTAAAATCACGTGTAAATATAGTTTTTATGACGCAATTATCAATATTTTCCTGCTTTAATATGTTATCATTTAATTCTCATTTGAAAGTTTTTTCTGTTTATAATGGTCACGTGTAAATAATTTTTTTATTTGAGGGAAATATTATTCTTTTCGCTGATATTAAATTTGGCAACAATTTAAAATACTACCCGTATCTAAAAGTTGAAAAAAATATCTCTGAAATGCTGAAAACTTGAATTCGAAATGGAAATAAAACCTCAAAAAAACAAGTCAAATTAAAAAAAAATAAATGCTGTCTGCACACCGAGAACTTCCAATGCATAAAATGATCTAAAAATGATTAAATTCCCATGTATAGTTTTTGCTCCTATAAAACCTTTTTAATGGTACGAGTTTGACCAACTTAAACATTAAATATTTATTAAATTAATTCTTCGATTTGAAAACTGTCTGCATCAGCGTGTTTATCGAACATTTCTCTATAATTCCACCTATTTTCTTATTTTTGTATGCAATATTTTTCTTAATATTAACGAAGAAATACCTCTGGTCAGAGAAAATTCAAAATCGACGGCGGTGACAGCGTTAGTTATATTCTTTAGAATGAGAAACATCTTGTGAAAGATCTCGAAGATGATGACTTATGAAGGAAAAGAAAGGAACTTAAAAATTTCGTTATTGACACTGTCTAACAGAGTTGAAAAGTGTATATGTCTTCGGTTTGTCTGGTCGTCTATCTGTTAATTTCTAACAAATCAACACTTTTTAAGGAAGCAGTTATGAAGGATTTGATGCATATATTTTTAAAAACCTGAATCTTGAATAACTCAAAACTGGCACCTTGTTAGTTAGTTTATTTTACAGCCAATTTGACGTAGACTTTATTTATTTATTTATTTATTCATGTATTGAGATACAAATACTATTTTTTTAATTTCCAACCTTATATATTTGTTCAGCTATTTTATTTTACGTTGAATATAAGATATATTTTTTAATTACTTGAGCATCGTTATTTCGCTTTTGCCGTTCAAATCTTAAAATGAACGATTCCTTTTGTTCACATTTTCCAACAAACTATGATTAATTTTTTAAAGTAACGTCTAAAAAGGAATACTTAAAGTAAATAGAAATTATTTTAAAAATATATTATTCAATTTCGTTTAAGATAAAAATGAATCACTGCAAAAGTTTAGAAAAATCTTTTTTCTTTAAATAAAGTTTCAAAAGTTTTACTATTTTTAACTATTTTTAATAAATTTTAAACGTTTCTCATATTTAAAACATCGCAAAATACTTTTAAAAATAATTATCTTTCAAAATTAATAAAATTGAATGCATAAAAGTATTTGGAATAAAAAATTTTAAAAGACAAAGTAGCTATGAAATACGAGATGTATTTTTAATTATCAATCTTGATTATACTTTGTGCCACTCTTTCTTTTATCTTTTAGAAAATATATTTTAAAATATTAGGGAGCATATAACATTAAGAAAAAAAATGCACATAATGTTGTTTAAAATTCGTTTGATCGAAAATGGAAAATCTAATATATACAGGGTGATTCATAAAAGATGGGCAGAACTTTAAGGGGTTATAGTACACTTAAAGACAAATAATATTAAATAGGAGACTAAGGGTCCCAGACGTATTCCCAAGGAGATAGGGGGCATTAAAGTTTAGGGTCCGAAATTTCAAATGATTATAAAACATGGAAAAATTGGTCGATTCGTTTGCGGTTTTTGCAAAAAATTTTCTTTATGCCAGTATTTTCTTGAAATAAAATTTTAAAGTTCAATTTCAAAAAATGCCGATAGGGCGCGCTTTAGACTTTGGAGTAACAAACAACTATTTTTTAACGTTATTTTTTGTATTTCTTTAAATGATTTCGAAAGCTTAGACTTAAACTTAAATTTTGATCTAAAAATCTGAGTCCTAACGAGTAGTTAAGTAGCGTAAACTGAAATTTGAAATTTGAAACCCTTCTCCCCCCCCAGAACAAAAATCAGTTATTCCCGATCTTTGTGTCGTAGATTAGGCTCTAACTACTGCCGCGTTTTGCTAAAATTATTCTTTATGTCAGTATTTTCTTGAAAATAAATTTTAAAGAAAATTTTCAAAAAATTCCGATAGAGGGCGCTTTAGACTTTGGAGTAACGAACAACTATTTTATACCGTTATTTTTTGTGTTTCATTAAATGCTTTCTAAAGCTTAAACTTAAATTTTCAGCCCAAAATCTGAATCGTTAGACGTGGTTAAGTTTCTGGGGAGAGGGGTTTGAAATTTCTACTCCTGAGCACAGTTCAGTTTACCATGTCCACACATTGTGTGCTGTGATACGAGGTAAAAAGACACAAATTAGGATTATGTTACCAAAGCATATTTATTAACATGTAATTACAATAAATGTTCAAAATTGTGACCACCAGAGGTTATGCACGCAGAACAACGGCGAAGAATGGAACGGCGAACATTCGCGAAAACATCAGGCTTTTCGAGCACTTCCCCTACAGCGGCGGAAAGTCTGGCGACCAGTTCCTCGGGGGATTCAATGGGTGTCTCATACATAAGAGCCTTCAATCGTCCCCAAAAAAAGAAATCGAGGGGTGAAAGATCTGGCGAGCGAGCAGGCCAAGCAACAGGACCAGCTCGACCAATCCATCTGTTCGGAAATGTGATGTCCAGATAGTTGCGGACGTCTCGTACGTAATGGTCTGGCTCTCCATCGTGCTGGAACCACATGACCCGCCGGATGCGTGGAGGAACAACGTTTAACAGGTCTGGCAGCACATGTTGCAGAAATGTGAGGTATGTTTTACCGTTGAGGCGTTCAGGAAGAAGGTACGGTCCGATTAGGTGGTCTCCGAGGATTCCTGCCCAAACATTGATGGAAAAGCGTCTCTGATGAGCATGTGGATACGTAGCATGTGGATTGACATCCGCCCATACATGTGCATTGTGTGTGTTAAATGTACCTTCACGTGTGAAGGTACATTCATCGGTGAAAAGCACAGTTCGTCCAAAATGTGGATTTAGCGCGTTCTGCTGCAGAAACTAGCGGGCGAATTCAATACGATTTGGATAATCCCCTGGAGACAGTTTCTGGACTCGTTGCACATGAAACGGGAGCAAATGTTCATCCTTCAATACCCTCCAAGTCATGGACTGTGAGGTATCCACCTGCCTAGCCACTGTTCGTGTACTTGTACTTGGCTGCGCCGCTACTACATCCAGAATGGCTTCTGCAACAACTACTGATTTGTCCTTTTTTGCACGACCTGCATTCGACCGGGAAGCGAGAAATGATCCCGTCTCACACAACTGTCTGTGCAAGCGCTCGAAAGTTTTGCGGTTAGGCAACCGCCTGTTGGGAAATCGCTCTCCGTACATTCGTTGTGCCTCTGCACCATTTCCATCTGCCGCTCCGTAAATTAAATGCATCTCAGCCTTTTCCTTATTCGTGAAGGGCACGATCTTCCGATTCATTACTACAGCGACTTACACTTGACTCACCGTTCAGTGGTTTTTATGCCTGAATCGTGTCGAAATTTTGCATACGTGTTCTTCTTCTTCCCCATTTGACATTTGCATACTTTCTGTTTCCTTCTTCACCCGGTGACTAGCGTCAGGAATGGAGCTTTAACGTTTGCATGAGCGACGTTTCCAACTGTACCAGTGCCTTTATGAGTGAATTCCGACTATGCAGTCCTTGACGAAAGTTGTATTTTTGCCTCGTATCACAGCACAGGCACAGAATCGTTGGGCATGGTTAAGTAGTGCAAACTGAACTATGTTCAGAAGTTGAAATTTGAACCCCCTCCCCTCGCTACTGAACCACGCTCAGCGATTCAGATTTTGAGCTGAAAATTTAAGTTTAAGTCTAAGCTTTAGAAAGCATTTAATGAGACACAAAAAATAACGGTATAAAATAGTTGTTCGTTACTCCAAAGTCTGAAGCGCCCTCTATCGGAATTTTTTGAAAATTTTCTTTAAAATTTATTTTCAAGAAAATACTGACATAAAGAATAATTTTAGCAAAACGCGGCAGTAGTTAGAGCCTAATCTACGACACAAAGATCGGGAATAACTGATTTTTGTTCTGGGGGGAGAAGGGTTTCAAATTTCAATTTTCAGTTTATGCTACTTAACTACTCGTTAGGACTCAGATTTTTAGATCAAAATTTAAGTTTAAGTCTAAGCTTTCGAAATCATTTAAAGAAATACAAAAAATAACGTTAAAAAATAGTTGTTTGTTACTTCAAAGTCTAAAGGCACCCTATCGGCATTTTTTGAAATTGAACTTTAAAATTTTATTTCAAGAAAATACTGGCATAAAGAAAATTTTTTGCAAAAACCGCAAACGAATCGACCAATTTTTCCATGTTTTATAATCATTTGAAATTTCGGACCCTAAACTTTAATGCCCCCTATCTCCTTGGGAATACATCTGGGACCCTTAGTCTCCTATTTAATATTATTTGTCTTTAAGTGTACTATAACCCCTTAAAGTTCTGCCCATCTTTTATGAATCACCCTGTATATGTGTGTGTCTGTTAAATTTAATAAAATACGGAAATCGTTACAAAAGAATGAGGGGTTTTTTTTAGTTTGTTTCATAAGCTTACACATCTTTGATGATGCTACATTGTTTAGTACATTAAGCATATCATGGAATGGGAAAAAAAGTGGTTAATGTTCTATTTAGAAAAACAAAAAAAATATATATATTTTTTTTTACTTCATTTTCAAAACAACTCCTTTTAAATATAAATGGTATTTTAACAGTTTCTAGACTGGGTACGTTTTTTTACAGTTTTATTTTTAAGATATATAAAACAGAAATATTTTTAGTATTAGGGAGTTCTGCTCCCTACGAGCTACGCTCGCCAAACCCCGTTCAGACACCGCAAACTCTAAAAGCACGCTAATGTGATTGGCTTTTTAAAAAAATCTGAAGACTGAATTATAACTAAAAAAAACAGTAGCGATATCCATGTTAACGGGCTATTTTCGCCCTTTATTAAATAAGATCAGTGAAATTTTTGAAAATAAGCTAATATAAAATTAATTAAGTTCACAGGTTCTTTATCTACCGGTATTTTTTAACAACGCTATAAGAAAGTTTTTTTAAATATGAGATTTTAAATGAATCGTTTTAAATATGACGTAATTTTCACCAAAGTTTTCTTTCTATTTTTAATATTCACGTGAAAATATTTTTGTTGTTAGAAAGGTAATATTATTTGAATTGTCTTAGAATTCACAACAATAGTTTAAAAGATTATCTCAAAACATGAAATAAATGTCTCTCGCAATATTTTTAAATTTAAACCGCTTAGCAATTTTATTTCTTGGTCATTTTAAATAAGATGTAATTTTCTCCATTTACGACTCTTAACGCATATTAATGAATTCATTATTTTACTAAATATTTTCTTTCTATTTTAAAATTCACGTGTAAATATAGTTTTTTGACATAATTTTCAATATTTTCCTACTTTTAAAACGTAATCATTTAATTCTAATTTGAAAGTTTTTTTCTGTTTATAATAGTCACGTGTAAATAAATTTTTAATTTGAAAGAAATATTATTCTTTGCGCTGTTTTTAAATTTGTCAACAATTTATAATAATACCCTTTTCTAAAAGATGCAAAAAATATTTCACGAAGTGCTGAAATTTTGAATATAAAATGAAAATAAATCATCAAAAAATGAATCAAATTAAAAAAATACATGTTTGATTCGAAAAATCAATTTAAAAATTAAACACCGTACGGACTATGAATCTCGCGTAAGTATGCTCTCTTTCATAATATATTGAAAGCCTTGAGAAATTTGTCGTTTATACCAGTAAGTATTTAAAAAAAAAATGTTTCGTAATCCTAAATAAATATACTAGTCTTGATTCTTGAAAAACAAAATTGAAAAAGAAATGTAAATTCATGAAAAGCCTTTCATGATATCACTTTCTCTTCTACAAGACATGCATTAACCATATATTCGTTTAAAATATGAGGTCATATGTGAATTAACCTATATTATTCACAACTAAAAAGAAATGGCGCATGTAGTATTTGTCGAGAATTAAATAAAAATCATGCACTCGTGACATCATAATTCACTTTTATATTATAACAGAATAATAAGATTACTACAATTTGTGACTCATGCTGTAGTCAGTATACGTCAAAACACATTGACGTTATCATTATCTCTTTACGCGTGAAGGTTTCGCTATGGTACTCCATTGGGAAATTTGGTAATTTTTGAAATTCAATATTTGAAAAACGGCATAATCATTAGATTTTAAATTTATATCAAGAAAAGCACAAATTTTAACCTTCTAACGCAGTTTGTCTAACTATTTTCTGACAAATACTTTTCGAGCTATTAAATTTTTCAGTAACTTCAAATGTTTCATTTTCCGAGATTAATCTGTGGCAATGATTAGCGAAAAAGCGAGTCGTCAGCAACTCGTAGCTTTTTATTAAAGATGATGGGGAAAATTGTTTTCGGTACATTTTAATGATGTTACGATATTTTAAAGATAATGAAGTTGATTTGCATCCCTGAAATAAACTACAACATATTTTCTCATAAGTGTAGAATAAGTAAGATTCACAGTTCATACACAAGGACGCACAAAAGAATTACACTACATTACGATCTATGGGGGAAAACGTTTGCAGCTCATTTTATTGATGTTATGATACTTCAAACATAATGAAATCATTGGAGTGCACTACAACAGGTTTTCTATAGATTATGACGTGCATAGCATTTATCCTTAATTTACAATGATACACAAAAGAATTGACTGACTAAAATCAATAATTGCTAGAAGCATGTTTTCCTCTTTGATATGTATTTTTTAAACTTATCTAATTTCGAGTGTGGGGTGTATAAATTCTGTAAATATCACACAATGCTAAACAAAAGAACTCTCACACATTACCGTATATGAACAGCAATTGCTGAAAAAAGATTTTTAGTGAGTTAATAAAGTTGATTTGAATCACTGCGATGGACTGGGGGGGGGGGGGGAGTTTGTGGTTAATTTTATAGATGTTATGATACTTGAAACATAATGAAATCACTCGAATGCACTACAACAGGTTTTCTATAGATTATGGAGTGCATAGCATTTACCCTTCTCTTACAGAGATACACAAAAGAATTGATTGATTAAGATCTATAATTGCTGGAAGTTCATAAATGAATAAAGTTCAAATATATATGAATATATATATTTGAATATAGTTCGTGAATATAATTCATGAATACAGCTCAAAGTGCATAAATGAAATATGTCCCTTAACCTCTTGCACTCTATGACGTACTCAGCGTACGTCATGGTATTTTGGTCATTTTCAAAAAAGATGTACACAGCGTAAGTCCAAAAGTTCATATTATTGTGGCTAGTGACCGCTAACAGCATTAGAGTGCAAGAGATTAAGGAAATTCCTTGACAGTGCTGTTGAAAATCTATTAAACTTCAAATCATTTTTCTGTTCTTTTAATCTTGCAAAAAATCGACGTTTAGTCATACCAATGTATGAAGAAACTGATCCGTCTTTAAACTTAAAGGGAGTTTTCAACAGCTCTTTCAAGGAATTTCCTTAAGGGGCGTATTTCATTTATCGTCTTCGACAAAGCTAAGATTACTTCGAAGCAAGATGTTCCGCATAAAGCAGTTATTCGTGAATCTATGCAAATTCGTTTAAAGAACCAAGAAATATGTAACGATAGTGTTTCATTTATTATTCCGGAAATCTGGGTCAGCATTTTGAAAGTACTGTCATAATTCCATGTTTTTTCAGCCCTCTCTTCTTTTACTTACAGGGATTGGACAAAAACATGGAAACAACTTGTGAAATGCATGCTTGAACGTAAATGTTGATTCTACCCAATCCTATGGATGGCTCTATTGTATTTTTTCATTAACACCACCTGTACAGTACCCTCAATACCTTGCAAGTGTCAGTCGTTGTCAGAACAGTGTTCTGTGTAGTTGTGAGTATCTTTGCGTCTGAGCTAAGTGAATTCGAACTTGGAAAAATTGTTGGTGCTCGTATGGTGGGTGCTTCCGTTACCAAGGTTGCCGAAGTTTTTCATGTTTCAAAAGCACCGTATCGAAGATTTATACCTCATACAGGAAAAGCGAAAAACATCATCCGTTAAGTCACAATGCGGACAAAAGTGTGTGTTGGATCATTGTGACAGACGGTCTTTATAGTTGATTGTGACGAAAGATAAGAAGACGACAGCTGCAAAAGTCACTGCTGAACTAAATGTCGAGCTCATAAAGCCTGTCAGTAACAAAACAATAAGAAGGGAGCTCAGTAAGAAGAGATTTTCTGGGCATGATAATATGGTTTTTTTTTAGGTGTTTCCATATTTTTGTCCAACCCCTGTATTTGAATAACAGATGGTGCCACTGGAGTTGTTTTTAAAGGTTTTTGAAGTTTCCGTTGTTCCTTCCAGTTTGACTATAATTTTAGACGATGTAACATGTAGATTGTTCTGCCGATTTGTGTTTTTAAAAATTTTACTCCTGAAGATGGTTTTGAAGATTAAACTGGAACGTTGAATTTTATTTTATTCATGTGTTTTTATTTTTTAAACCATCTTTAAATTTATGAATAAAGTATACGTTGGATAGCAACTTCTATTTTGTTTCGTATGACATGTTTTTTATGAATTATTAGATGCATTTTTAATTATAAGTCTTTTAAACGTAAACTTTTATCATTTTTCTTTTATCTTAGGAAAATTTAATTCATAGGCTAAAATGATGCATCTTCAGTTTTCTACATTTTGTCCAAACAAATGCATATAATGCTCATTAATGTATTTGAAATGAAAATGTACATATATTTGAAAATCAATACGGAAATATTTCAAAGATTTGTTTGTTGATTTTAGATAAAGTGTGAAAATCACTACGAAACAAAATAAAAAAAACGTTTTTATTCTTTTTTTCTAAAAATATACATCGCTTTGATAAAGTTTCATTATTTTGCTTATCAAATATTTGATAAAATGGGAAAAAATGGTTGAACGCATTTCGTTTTATAAATACAAAAATTCATTGAAATCATTTTCGCAACACATTCTTTGAAGTATAAATGGAATTTTTAGATTTTCTATGCTGATATGTTTTCTATTGCTTTATTTTTACGTTATTTAAAACAAAAAAATATTTTCAGTATTGTATTTAATATTTATTTTCTTACTTCATAATTTACAATACAGTATTCCTTTTTCTGACATTCACATGCATGTTCACAAATACTAAATCAAAGAAAAAAATTTTAAAAGTACACACTATCACGGCAAAAAATAATAATTCCGAAAAAGTCAAAGCGATAAAATCAAATTATAAATACCAAATATTAAAAAAATAGTGATAGCAATGGCTCTAGTTAGAAACAGTTTCGTAAGATATACTCTTTTTTAAAAAATTCCGTAGTTAGTTACAACATTTGATAGTCAATTAGGGGAGACCGGGGTTAGTGTGCTACAGGGGTAAGTAGGCGCAGTCCTCATAAATCGCCTGTTTGTGGATAGATTGCGCCACCAGTCACAGAGTACCTTTCTTCTTACTTTTTACAATCCTCATTGTAGTTTTGCGGCATTACCTACGTATAGTGGACATTTGTTACGATTTTTCTGTTTTTTTGCACTCATAAGTAATTTTTTGTTGCTTCATTCTTTTTCTAATTTCTAATACTTATCTTAATAATTGCGATTTAACCTGTGCAGTTTTACTTAGCGTATGATTAACTGTACTACCCATATGTGATTTACTTGGATTATTTATGCTCACATGGTTACGTGTCCCTTTCTGTGAAGAAATTTATTATGGGGCTAGTAGGCGCATTGAACACGGGCAAGTTGGTTCGGTGTCTGGTATGTGCTGGTAGCTTGAAAAACAGCAAACACTGAGAAAAGTGGTTGCAATGTAAGATTTGGGCACACACGGCTTGCCCAAAGGGAGACACTCGGTTTTTTATTTGTGACAACTGTAACTCTAATGTTGATATCGAGTAAGATATGAGTTACTCAATGTTAATGTTTTATTCATTATTTTTATGTCTGTATAATTTAGAATTTACATTGTACGGCGATAACGCTTTTGTTTAAACTTGCTGGTAATAATGAAATTGATTTCTCTTAACTGCGTGTCTTATTTGAGTTTCATTAAACTTTTTATTAAGCGTGTGCCAACTTACCCCATAGGTATAGGCAACTTGCCCCGTGACGGGGTAAGTTGGCGCACAATTTTTCTTTTACTTTAGGCTTCCGCTAAACATAAACTACAAAAGCTACAAACTCAAAACTCCGGCTATAGCCCAATGCCTGTTCATTAAAAGTACAGTTAAAGTTTCATAAAAAACTACAAAAAAATAATAAAAATCAATAACTAAAAACTGCGCCTACTAGTCCCGGTCTCCCCTATTCTTTTCTTTTCGTTTTTTTTATATCATTGATTTTCTCAATATTTATGGCCTTCTACTTTTTGTGTCTATTCGGCATAAAACAGGATATAAAAAGTAAGATATAGAGTAAGATTTATGTATGTAGAGAGATTTATGTGCTCTTCAATATGTGAAATAAAAGTAAAAAAAATCCCGAAACCTTACATCAGAATCTACTTTTAAAACATAAAATTACATGGAACATCTTTAAATATATTTCTTATACGTTAAAGTCGTAATTGTGTTCTTTTTAAGATAAAGCATGGATTTAAGTAAAAAAATATTGTTTACGAAAATTTTAGTTAGTGGATATTTAAAAAAAAAAAAAAAAAAAAAAAAAATCCTTCGTATTATTTTTAACAGAGGATGAAAAAAATTACAATAAACATTTTTAAAAAAGAATGTGTAATATTCAACGAAATAAGAACGAATTTTTAGCCAATCCAAAACATATAAAAGTTGCCTAAAGTATTCTAGAAGACTTTCAACGGTGTCTGCTAAGTACTATTTCATGCAAATTTTCGGTCATAAATCATAATAAAAAGAGAAAATCCCTTTATTTTTTTCTAGAACAATTAAACTTCTTCCACCGGAAAATGTAAAATCACATTAAGTTTTCTAATGCTGCAATATATAAAGTGTATTTTATTCAAAATCCAATCTAAACAATTTTTTAACAATTAAATGTAAAAATAAAATTCTGAATTATTACTATTCAAAAACTCACTTGTAATTCTTCTTAAAATGATAATTATTTACTAGAGTAAGAAATTTTTGAAGAAACTTTATGAAAATCTTCATCTTCCAATAATTTAAAATGTGCTTGGGGGGGGGGGGGAGGTGCGGGACGCATTTAATTTTTTTTTAATTTATTGAGTTAAAATTTTGAAATTTTTTGTGATGGTTAACCATATCATTTGCAAACAAATTGAATAGTAAAACTTCTCGTATTTTTCTTAATTTAAAATTTAAAATTTATTAAAAAAGTGGGGTAATCTAAAATCGTTATAACTCGAAATATTATTTGTAGAATTTAATTTTTTTTATTTAAATAAAGTAACTTTAAATTTTGATTCTGCATTTTAAAAAATATTAATTTAAAAATAAATTAAAAATTCAAGACAAAATTATGTTAACTTTAAAAAGTCCTTCCGGCCAGTGCCGGGAGGAAGAGGTAGCTTTCATATTCCTTATTTTAAAAAAGCCAACTTATATTATTCAAACACACGAAGCTCAATTAAGTGGAAACCGAAGGTAGGAGATTCAATACTAATTTTTATCAATACTAAATCATTATCAATGAGAATTTCGCGAAATTTGTCAGCTTTCTCCAAGCTGCTTTTATTTAAAGTAACTTATATTTGGCTGCCAAATTCGGCGATTTCTTAAAGTGACTGCCATTTTAAGACAACATGGCGGATGAGGCTAACCAGTGAACTTGGTCAACATCTTAGTAATTGCTGTGCACATGCTCCCTCACATCCGAATCGGTTGATATATACGAGTGCTGTCGCAGGCAAAACATCAGATTTTTCAAAATGTCACCCACGTTAGAAATTAAAACTGCTACATCTGAGTAATTTTTTAAGATAAAGACAAACAAAAAATGCTCCTGAATCCTTATATCAAGGTCAAATACTTAAGAAAGAAACCTTTTTCAATTTCTAATTTTTTTGTACCTCATTTTAAATATATTTTTTTTTAATTTAATGGCCGCCATTTTGAAACAAGATGGCTGATGAAGCTGGCCAGTGAACTTGGTCGAGATATTGATGTATACTATCCACATGCCTTCTTCCATCGAAATAGGTGAATACATGTGGTATCGCGTGACAAATACAAGATCGTTTCAAAGTGTTAGCCATGACAGAAATTCAAAGTGCTATAATTCAACCACTTTTTAAGATATAAACAAAACAACAAATTTTCAGAAACAAAAACTGCTCTAGAATCTTTGTATCAAGGCCAAACACATAAAAAAAATCTTTTTCATTTTCCAATTTTTTAATACCTCATTTTAAATTTTAAATTACATTTTTTTTTTAAATGACAACCCTTTTGAAACAAGATGGCGAATGAAGCTGGCCAACGAACTCGGTCGAGACATTGGTATGTACTATGTACAGACCAAGTTACATTCAAATCGGTTCATAAATACGCCTGTTATCGCGTGACAAAAATCAGGTCGTTTTAAAATGTCAGCCACAATAGAAATTCAAAATGTTTTTTTTTTCATTCTGGCTTCCGCAAAAGAGTCGGAATAAGTGGAAGAATAAAAGGCTGCGGACGAAGATGGGCCGCTCACCGCGGCGGTTGTCTTTCGGTAGCTTCATCTTTCAGCCATTTTTTTAGATATAGACGAAACAAAACCTATTCCGGAATCTTTGTATTAAGGTCAAACACATAAAAATATATATTTTTGGAATTTTTAATTTTTTGGTACCACATTTCAAATTTAAATTTTTCTTAAAATTTTAAATGGCCGCCATTTTTAAACAAAATGGTAGATGAAGCTGGTTAACGAACTCGGTCAAGACATTGGTCTGTACTATGTATAAACGAAGTTACATCCAAATCGGTTCATAAATACGCCTTTTATCGCGTGACAAAATTCAGGACGTTTTAAAATGTCAGCTTCGCTAGAAATTCAAAATGCTATAACTCAGCCATTTTTTAAGATATATACGAAACAAAAACTGCTACGGAGTCTTTGTATAAAGGTCAAATACATAAGAAAAGAATATTTTTCCATTTTTAATTTTTTGGTACCACATTTCAAATTTTAAATTTTTAAAAAATGTTTAAATGGCCGCCATTTTGAAACAAAATGGCGGATGAAGCTGGCCAACGACCTCGGTCGAGACATTGGTATGATCTATGTACACACAGAATTACATCCAAATCGGTTCATAAATACGAGATATATATATATATATATATATAAATTTTGAACGGAAGGTGGTTTCGGGGTCTGGGGGTCATGATCGATGAAAATATACCAAAATTTTTTGAAATCGCTTTCCTCCGAACGGCTGCAATAGGTAGCTTTTTGTAAAGAAAGCTATCTAAAAATCATATTTTCAAAAGTAAATATTTTTTTCAAATTTGCTGAATCAAAATGAAAGTAAAACAATCGAAAAAGACATGTACCAAGTTTTAATCATTTTTCTTTACCGGTTCTTGACTTATAACAATTTAAATACGAGAAATGGTGAAAAAAGACACACAAGAAGTCGTTTCCATGACAATTATTGCTTGAAAGCTAGTATTATTGCTACACAAAATATTAACACATTAGAAGTATAATTTGAGAAGATATTTAAAAAATATGAAAATGTAATTTAACATTAGAAGCGCTAAATTTTGAATGTTCATAATTCTAAAACTTATCGTTTAAATAACTTGAAATTCGGTGACTAGGCACAGTTTGAACCGAAGATTTGAAATATCTTGTTAAAATTGGCTATTGCCATTGAAAAAAATGAAGTTCGGGTTCGTTTTAATATGCAGAGGGTCCCCTAAGCAAATTTTGTGTACATCATTTAAAAGTAGATTTCATTTCTAATCGTTTGGTACCAGTAACTTTCTTCTACGATAATTTGTTGAGGAGTTATTAGGGGGTGTTTACTTTTTTTCCCACAATTGTACCTTTTAAACTCGCTGAAATTCACCAAAAACATTCAAAGTTTTAATTAGTGTATCTTCAAAGACTTTTATGTATAAGCATGAAATTTTGACTAGTGATGAAACAGATTTTTCTTTTTAATGTATTACCATTATAAACTGGCCAGCCTTATACGGAATTTACGTATTGTGGAAATAGAATATCTGTTCTTTTCGCTCCATAAGTCATTGTGCGCATCAGAACGTATGTATGGATTGTTATGAAATTTGATAAAATGAATAAAAACATACGTATTTTAAAATGATCTACTCTTAGGTCAAAATTATTTTATTAACCACGTAAAAAAATCAAAACTTTCTATTTTTAATAATAAAAATAGTCATGACTAAGAATATTACCATTGTAAATACTTAAAAGTAGATTATTTTAAACGCACAAATGTGCTTATTATCTATTTCCAATTTTATAACAGTTCATGCATAAGTTTTCAAAATATCATGCGCGCAATGACTTATAGAGTAATAAAAAGAGTTATTTTAACTTCGATAATCCCTAAATTCTGTAAAAGGCTAGTCAGTTTCTAATAGTAGTATATTAAAAACTCTAAACTGTTTAATCAATAGTCAAAATTTCATCTTTAATAATAAAAAGGTTTTGAAGATACATCAATTCAAACTTTGAAAGTTTTTGCTCATTTCCGTCATGTTTAAAAGGTAGAAAACTCCTTAATTAGTTTTTGGAAAAAGGATAGCAGATTTTTAAATGCTATCAATTCTAAAGTTGCCTAACTGATATTATACATGCAAGAGTAGCAAAATAACATTAATTTTTATGTTAGAGTTATTGCTGTTAATTTACCATGGTCCTCTGTAAAAGAAAAAAAAAATGTTTGTTGAATATGAAAATGTTTATTTAAGAATAGATAGCATCCGAGAAATCTGTATTCTAGATTGTGAAAACTGATTAATACACTATAAAATCTACTGTGGAATGTTTCCAAAAATCGGTGGAAGCAAAAGAAACTTCACTTTAATAAATGCTTCTTTAACTCTCACAAATACAGTCGAACCGGGTTAAGATGCTCATGTTTAATATTCGATCCCGATTAATACTCTAATTTTTTCAGATAGCCCACACTGTAAAAAAAATCTCTCAAATTGACAGAAAAAAAAAACTGTCAATTTTCGCGCCAGTGGAAAACCGTTTAATTTACAGACAATATATGTATTTTTTCAATAAAACAGTTTTTTTCTGTTAAAAATACAGATTTTTGCTGTAAAAATTACAAAATCACTCAAAAACAGAAAAAAACTGTTGTTAAGAAAAACAGGTTTTTTTTTTTTCTGTAAAAGTTACAGATTTTTTTTACAGTGCATATGGCTAATACAAAAATATTATGTTTAATACGTGAAATGTTGTTACGCGATCCAGCTTAATACTCGATAAATTTTCGGTTTTCTTTGAGGATAAAATCACTCTTAAGACACAAATTCACTGATCAAGATGCGAATTCCTTCTCTCTTCTCGAGTGTTCTCAATTTAGCTTTTTTTTATTATTGTTCAGTTAAAAAAAAAACACTTTTTCCCAATAGTATTATTTACTTTATTTAATAACATATTAATTAAGACGAAATTTACTAATCGAAAATAGTGTTAGATAGGGTGACCGAGTCAATAGTTGATTAAATAAGGTTGATGCTACGGGGTTTTTATTCTATTTCCTTCCTTTTAAGTTTTAGAAGTAAACTAACATAATTGCTACAACCCTTAATGAATGTCCTATAATGGGCAAAAATGAAATCTGTTGAAATTAGCAACAAAATTATAAGTAAATAGTTTCTTTAACTGTCGTTTTCCCAGTAGTTGATCAATGGAAGAAATCAGTCGAAAATTCAAAAATTAATCTTTAAAATATCATGCTTAAGCTGTGATTAACAATAATTCATATAAAACTATTATTTGAAATAAGCAAGATGGAAGTGGATTATTTTAACTTACCTTAATTATCTCCAACTAATCAAAAACTAAATTTTTACGTTTTCTAATAAAAAAATTCATAAAATGGCTTCCTTTACAGCAAGCAGCTGACAACAATGTGACAACAGGTTCTCCAACATTCACACAAAAATAGTATGTCTAGTGCCACGTGTAAAATTCATTTCCTCCTGAAATGGCGCAATGTTTCAAAAATTTGATCACCTACTGAAGGGATATCAACTACTGGCGTGGTCACCCTATTTGAAAAAAACAAAACCCCGCTAAATTGGGAAAAGTGCAATTCTTCAATGATTAGAGATGATCATACCTGTTATTGGTGAGATTTTTCATGTTCGTTGTAACATTACTATCTTTTATAATACATATTACAGGCAACAAAAAATGAAACTCCTAAAGATTAAATGCCCCACCAGTGGCCGAGAGGTTCTGCTCTCGAAGCTGGTAGACGGGGAAGTGCTGGGTTCAAACCCAATCGCGCCCGTCGGCCTAATCGTTCGGAGTTTTCGTGGTTTTCTTCGAACCTTGGATTTCCAAGCGTTAATACGGGTAAGGTTCCCTTAGAAAGACCCCCACGAAGGGCACTCCCCCCACTTAGGGGCTATATTCCTCGTGTTGATAATTGACCGTCATAAACACAACCAACTAACCTAAACATTAAACAAATACGTCTGGGCTTAGATAACTATGTTTTCTGTGTTTTCTTTTTTTCTTTTTGCTATACTAACAATATTTTTTTACACAAAGATTAATAAAAATAGGTTTTATTTATATTAAAAAGAAGGACAGATTATAAAATTACTCACTATTACATGTATTAAATATGACTCTAAAAAATGTCTTGGTCTTCAAAGATTCAACATTTTTTTTTCTTTCTGTTAAAAAAATTAGTCTAGTAGGAAAACTATTTTGTTATTCTATTTTTGGTTGCAACATATTAATCGACAATAAAGCCATGTTGAAACCAATATTTATTTTCCGTTATTGTTCCAGGCGCTACTATAAGAAGAAACAATGAGTTAAAGTGGAATCCAATTAAATTTTAATCTAAATACACGTATAAAACACAATTTTTGTCTGTAAAGAAACGTTTGTCTTTTTTTAGGTGCGTTCGTATTTATATAAATACACTTATGAATACACTTATATAAATACACTTATAGTCGTAGTTCAGTCCGTCTGTCCTTCCGTCTGTCCGCATATAACAGAGCAAAAACTACCCAACCGAATGGTCTGAAATTTTAAATATATAATTGCAGCAAAATTCTGTCGAGTCATTTCAAATTTTATGAAAATCGGATGTATAGTTTAATTACAGGGACAATCAAAAGTTTTCCGTTACATGACGGCGAATAGGAAAAAAAAATATTTCAAGTTCATTTTAATGATGTTACAGCCTTTCAAACAGAATGAAATGGAAATGCACTTATTGAAGTGCACTAAAATATACATTCAGTACAATATGCGATGCAAAAAATATTTATGAAACTAGTTATAGTAGGAACACACCTCATTTGTCACGTTTGCCGAGCAATTTCCAACTTTTTTTTTTCTTTTGCAGTGTAGTGCAGTTCGTTTTCAACTGTTTTGACCTCTCTTGAAGAATAGTTCAATTTTCCACAGGAAATACAACCGAATTTTATATGAATATATGATCTTTTGAAAAAAAGAACGAACAATAAATTTTCCTTTTTAAAAGTATTTGTATAAAAGACAAAAAAAGTATTATTTTTTTAAAAGATGGGAAATCTTGTTAAGGATATTATAACAAAAACTGCTTAACTCACGTATTCGTACAGTAGTCTTGTAAGCAAACTATGATAATTTTATGTACAGAAGGAAACTATTTTGTAGAAACAGATTTACACCTTGTTAAAAACACCAGAGCAAGCAGTCGCGAATATGATAATTATCTTCCTATATCTACACATGCTATTTTTGATTTATTCCCGAAAATATTTTCATTCGTTGATGCATGAAATTTGCAAATATTTATTCAAGTTTCGAGAAAACGAAGTCATTTTTCGTATAAATGCGAAGAAAATATTTCAGAAGATGTTTTCAATGTTCACTGCAAAAAAAAAAGTAAATCTACCAAACTTAGTTTTTGTAAAGCTACAGAAATCTGTATATTTACCAAAATTTTGTCGATAACTCGGGATAACTATATTTTTTTTGTTGTTGTTGTTGTTGCATAAAAAGTTCTCGGCATCCTACTCTCCTAAAAAATTCTTATTAATCTTACAATTTTTTTTTGTTTTACAGTGCAAACGTGTATCTTTTACATGAATTTCTTTTGTGTAGTTATATAAAAAGTTCTAGACATCCAAGTTTCCTAGAAAATTCTTAGTAACCTTATAGAAATTTTTTTTATAGTCTTGGCATTTTATGCCAATTTTTGAGATACGTTTGTCTGAGAAATGTTATTAAAAGCCTACAATCGATCAAAAATTCAATATATGTATGTTTTAAATAGAAAAATAAAAACGCTAGTCGATCCATCGTTACTTAAATAGTAATAGCAGCAAATTTCATATATTTTGCTCAAAAATGTCTTTGTGAAAGTATTGAGAATTTTGCATTGTTGAGAAGGTAAAAGCTGAGAACACCTTTAAAATTAAAACTCTATGATAAACAAGGAATTTATGCCAATTTTTGAGATACGTTTGTCTGAGAAATGTTATTAAAAGCCTACAATCGATCAAAAATTCAATATATGTATGTTTTAAATAGAAAAATAAAAACGCTAGTCGATCCATCGTTACTTAAATAGTAATAGCAGTAAATTTCATATATTTTGCTCAAAAATGTCTTTGTGAATGTATTGGAAATTTTGCATTGTTGAGAAGGTAAAAGCTGAAAACACCTTTAAAATTAAAACTCTATGATAAACAAGGACTTTTTTTTTTACAAAAAATTATACATTCAATAGTTGATCACTAAGGGATCTTGTAGTACTTATTCACTATTATTATAAGTTACAAACGTTACTTTACATTGAATAAAAGTACATTTATTTATTATTTTATGTGCTTTTGTTTAAACTTCATATACTTATGATATAATTATATACGACGGTATACATCTACGGCATTATTTTCACAAGAAAGAAGAAAAGTTACGAAATACAATATCACATATAATAACAAAGAAATGAATTTTCTACAAAATAAAAACAACTGTTTGACAAATCCAAAATATCTAAAACATGCCTGAAGTTATCTAAAACACCTTTAACGGTGTTTTTTAAGTATTATTTCATGTTAATTTTTTTCATAAATCAAGAGATTATCCCATAATTTTCCTTACAAAACTTATTCTTCTCACCGAAAAATTTAAAATAACAAATTTGTTTTCTAATGGACGTTTAGAAATATATTTTATTCAAGATACGATCTAAGCGTGCAATAGTTATTCTGTTTTTAATACTAGATGTAAATATTTTCCTTGCATTTATTATTACTATTCCCAAAATATTTCGTAAAAATATCATTAAATGATAATTAACTATATAAGAGAATAAGTGAAAATTAAAGAAGTTTCATTTTTCAATTATTTTATCTGATTTCATTTTTACTTCAGTATTCGTACAGCATGGTCATAACAAAGGTCTGATAATTTATGAATTTTTTTAATTCATAAATTATCACCCTCTATTTTTAAAATTGCTACTCTAAAAAAAAATCTGTAAGTTACTAACAATTTTCTAGGAAACTGGGATTCCTAAAACATTTTATCTAATGGCAACAACAGAAATTCATATAACAGATACACTTTTGCACCATAAATCAAAAAATCTGTAAGGTTACTAAGAATTTTTTAGGAAACTGGGATATCTAGAACTTTTTATGTAACTGCAACCCGGGTTACAGAAAACACTTTAGAAAGATTACTGTAATTTTAGTAGATTCTTTTGTAAAGCTACAGATAGCTGTAGCTTTACAAAATCTAGGTTTGCAGACTTACATCTTTTTTTTTGTACAGTGTACACACAAAATTTTAGTAAGCATACATATTTCTGTAACTTTACATCTGTAGAAATACAGATTTTTTCTTTACAGTGTACAAGTTACAACCATTTAAAACAATATTTGTTGCATGGATGTAGTATCGTTCATAAAATGTGATTTTTATTATAGATTCATGGAATACATATTTTTTATTTCTATTGTTATTATCAATTATAGGTAAAAATATCAAACACTCAAACACAATCGTAAGTAACCGGAAATGGATCTTTTTTAGATAGATTTGCATAGCACTGCATCTACAATCTTTTTTATAACTGTATTAACTGTATTTTATTTTTCTCACCGGGACAATAAAATTTTCCGGAAATGGTAAAACGAAAACAATTCTAGCGTGCTTACATCGTATGTTAAATAAAATATATTTTATGCTTAGTAACAATTAGAAGGCTTAATTTGATTTTATATGTTTTGGTGAGGGAAAGAGTAATATTTTATGGGAAAATAAAAAGATTATAGCTTATCTTGATTTATGGCCAAAAATTTGTATGGAATAATACTTTAGAGGCACCATTAAAAGTCTTTACGATACTTCAGAGATGCCTTTTTGATTGGGTGAACAATTTCTGTTATTTCGTATTGGATAGGGTGAACATTTTCTTTTATTTAAAGTAGAATTCCGTTAAAGACACGATTTTTTCATGTATTATACAGTAGAACCTCAATTAATCAAAGTAATCTGGACCTAGCCTCTTTCGGTAAATCGATATTTTCGGATAATCGAGAATGCCTCAATTTTAAGATTAAGGAGAAATATATCCTATATTTCTTATTATGGTAAGAAGTTGTAAAAGTAAAGCAATAACAAAATAGAAACAACAATAAATTACCTGAATTTTAATTTTTAAATAAAGTACCTTTTACATATATCACAAGGGTTTGAAAAAAATGTTTTTTAGTCGCAATTCCGATTGCTTTTGCTTTCAAACCCTATGACGGAGTTTTTAAATATTATTAGTTCACCAGTATCACAGTCTTTCTACTGCTCCAGTCATGCCAAACCCTTTGCGAAACATTCAAAAGCTTCAAAATTGCTAATTTATTCGTTTTCTTCGTTCCACTCCGCAGTTTACGGGAGCTCAAGTTAAATTCAAAGGAAGTCTAAGAAAGGGGTTCGAAAATATTTATATGTACTCGTAGTTCGGAATGGACCGCTTGCACACACAGAATATGATAGTTAAAAAAAAAAAATGGATTTTGCACACAAGGAAATGTAATAGTAAAAAAAAAAAAAAAAAAAAAAAAATCTTTAAAATGGATTTCGGTTAAAAGAGTTTCGGATAAAAGAGGTTCTACTGTATTGTATTTTTCTACATACACCCTCTTTCTTTTAGAGGGATTTCGATACTTTATAGCTTGGAATATCTATTTCAAAAAAACTTTACAGAAAGATTTTTATTTTTATCCATAGACAATACTCCAGAATTTCTTATAAATATATAATTTTTAAAAAATTACAGATAACACCTTTTCCTGTACTTTTATTTAAAATTCATACATTTTTCAAAATAATAAAAAGAAAAACTTTCGCACCCTTTTTTCAAAAGATGAGAAAGACTGATAAGCATATAACAACAAATAATGTAATGTTATACGTCGTAAAAGCTACGAGTTTTGTATGTTTATCCAGTACAAACGGATATATTATGTATATGTCTGAAGTGAACTAAAATACTTTTAATGGTGTCTCTTAAGCACCGTTTCATGCAAATTTTCGGTCATATATCAAGATAGAAAGAGATAATCTCTTTATTTTCCCTTAAAAAATTAAACTTTCACCGAAAAATGTAAAACCACTTTAAGTTTTCTAATAAACTCTAAAGCATGCAATATATTTTATACAAGATACGATCTAAACGTAATATTTCTCTTTTTACAAGGCTGCGAAGAAGGGTTATTTAACGCGTATATCTGGGTAGGTATGTGGATTTCTTTATACCGTCGAAACATCCCAACAGCTGGATGGATTTTAATGAATGAGGTCTCTATCGATTCGTCTTAACCGTCCGATGGTTATAGGCTAGGTTTTGTTTTTATACATTCAAAATGGCGGCCATAGAATAAAAAATGGCGGTAGAGACTAAAAAAAACTTTTACGCACACTATTCAGTGACATATCATTGGATAGGTCTATCAAAATGAAGTCGATGTTTAATTCAGTATTTTACAGTCAGAAGATCCGTTTAAATATTACACAACCCGGAAGTTGTGTAAGTAGGATCTCTAGCTTTACTGCAACTCTAACCTTCATAGACATGTATAGTCCTCACCAAAACAGTGTTTATAGATGGGAACTAACAATTAAACACAACTTAAAAGTCATCAATGCAAGTAAATAAAAAAATAGGTAGGTAATATAAAAAATAGTTTGACATTGATGAGAAATATTTAATTAGTTCGCATTTTACGCAGTCGGGTTTTCTGATTTTTTAAATTAAATTTTTACTTATTAATAATTTACTTAACTAATTTACTTAACTAATATTTACTTAACTAATATTTTACTTATTAATACTTATTTTGTTATCATAAATTCAAAATGGCGGTCGTAAAATACAAAATGACGGTAAAGATGAAAAAAATTACGCACCATATTGAGTAGCATATCATTGGATAGGTCTTTCAAAATGAAGGAGATGTTTTCTAAGCTATTTTACAGTCAGAAGCTCCGTTTAAATATTACACAACCTGAAAGTTGTGTAGGTAGGATCTCTAGCTTAACTGTAATTCTATCCTTCGTAGACATCTATAGGCCTCATCAAAACAGTGTTTATAGATAGGAACTAACAAGTCTTCGGTTTACCATGGCATGTTCGGGATTGAAAATGAAATATGTAACAATTAGAACTAGTTTATAGGGGGTGCAAAGTATTTTAAGAATGCTACATTATTTCAACCCTAATTTTTTTTAAAAAATTTGAAAAACATTAAAAGGCAGGAAGTTAAAAAGTTTTAATAGCTTGCTACTCGGAAAAATTATAAGGATGCAAAATTTCTTTTGAAATAGCAAACAAATATTAAAACTTGGAAATTTTTCCAGAGAGAAACATTCACGTTGCATATAATATTTCAAATGAAAATCAAATTTTAAATTAATTGCTTAAAAGGCGCAATGACAACCTAGTGAAAAAGATTCTATGCCGGCCGGGATTCGAATCCGTGCCATCTGTATAGCGCACTGACATTCTACCAACTAAACCACATGGAACGATACCCCGCCTCGAACTTCTTAATATTATTATAGTATAGCTTAATATTATTATAGTATAGAGTATTAATATAGTTTCAATCGATGCTGGATTTAATTGAGTTTCGTGTTTGCCCATGTCGATGGCTCGCGGAAAAATTTTCCATCTTGTGCTACTTTTGTAGCCTTGCTTGTATTAGTGAGAAGTTCCAGGCTGGGTATCGTTCCATGTGGTTTAGTCGGTAGAATGTCAGTGCGCTATACTGATGACCCGAGTTCAAGTCCCAGCATGAAATCTTTTTCACTAGGTTGGACTTTGCGCCTTTTAAGCAATTAATTTGAAATTTGATTTTCATTTGAAATATCGCAAACAAAATTTTGCATATTTTGCTATATCATAGGACTGTTTAAAGTAGCCTAAAACTATTGCGTAGTAAGATTGTTAAGATTCTCTTTTTCTTCAGCTTACTAAAAGGCAAACAATTTTCTGAATTTGAAAAGGAAAATTTACTGCTTACAGAAAGTGTGGAATAAGTGGACGTAAAATTGCAAGAAATATAAACAGATCTAAAACAGTAATTTATAATTTTTTGTGCCAGCGCTCAGGCCTACTATTCAGGGGACTGAAGTTTATCTTTGAAACCGTTTTACAAACACAAAGTATTAACAGCGAAAGTATTAATTATACAGTATTTTGTATTATAAATTTAAGAAGAATATTAGGAGAAGATTGTCTCGAAAGATCTCTTTAAATTTATCTACATATTTTCAAAATTGATTTTTTCTTAAAATCTTTCGTTATCTCCATAAATAATAAAGCTATTTTGAAGTTGTTACATTAATCACTTTTCTAATAATAAAACCCCAAAGCTTAATCTTCCGACAAATTGTTTCACCGCATAGAGTTAATTGCTTCTTATTTGAGGATAAACTCTAATAAATCTTCATCAAAGTCATTTGCAGTTCGTTATGCATCATCAAGGGTTTTTCTCGAGGCAGTGTCTAACACTAAATGAACTTACTTGTTGGAGTTTTGCTTATCTTACAAGCGAATTTCTTTGAATAATTTACTGGAAGGTGACTAATTATTATCATGGATATGGTAGACTATATTATTTTTCATTATTTTTGTTGTTCCAAAAAGATACTCTTCAAAGAAGTATTCTATGCCACGAATTCAATAAATATTGGAAAGAAGAATTCCCACCAGTATTTTATAAGAGAAATTCATGCCTTATTTAAGATGGTCTTTAATACCGCCCTTCTTTGGGAGGTAGATTTGCGTTACGGTTTGCAATTTTATCCTTATGTTTTCGACATTTTGAACAGTTCGAACTTTCTTTTATTTACTATCATATAAACTTAGATGGCTATCTAAATTTTATTTTTATTATTTATAGTTTATTTTTCCTAATTTTTGTCTCTCCAGTCTTTCGGATAGGTCGTCCGCACAGCCAGTCCTCATAAATTGACTGTTTCTTAACATCACTTATTAGTTTCTATCTTCAACTTTTTACCATAATACATATATTATACTACGGGTAGACTTTTTTTGTGTCTCCCTAAAATGTGTTACACAATTTACATATCTCCAGGCCGTGGAGTTATCTTGCAAAACTCATCCATTGTTCATTCTTAGCATAAATCAAGCAAAAAATTTCTGTACTACAATACTTCAGAAAGTTTGCTACTGCGGTAATCTCGTACTTTTTATGCGTTTCAAAGAAGGTAAAGGAAAAGTGTAAATGTTGGGCAAACCATAATTCCGAGAGCATAAAATCGGAGTTATACTTAGAGGTTGGAAATAGCTCGCTACAAGTAGTGAAATTGCTGTAAGTCACTATTTTTTCCAGTAGTTTGTAGTGTAGCTCGCTACATTTTGAACAATGTAATGTAGCGAGTAGCGCGATAAAAAAATTCAGTAGTTTGTATCGGGCACTGGTGCGACTTTTAACATTACTTCAGGCGCATAAGTTCAATTCTACAAATCACGCGATGGTAAGTTGCTGCTTTAATGCAAAATTTGTCCTGCTCAACAATTTGTGAATCTCAGCTGCAGTGGATAGCAATGCAAAGCATGATGTCATAGATTTTTCCATTGACAATTGTTGGTAAATCCAGGGCGTGGAGTAAACTATTCATTCTGCGTTTAAACGAGAAAGCATATCTGTACTACAATACTCATAAAAGTACACTCAGAATAATTATCTCTGAATAGAACTCAACAAAATTAACATAATATGAGTGCATTGGAGTGTTAAGTAAATGAGTCTATTGTCAATGGTTATTTTATGTCCCAATACAATATTTACGGTTAGAATAGTAAAATAAAAATATGCCGTGTATCGTTGTTGATAAATATATTAAAAATAAGCATAGGACCTCCTTATATCGCTTTTTCAGATATATAGCTCTGTTTTCGTGCTTCCCGAGAAAATAATCTGTACTTTAATCGCATTTTTTATGTAATTATATTTAAGTGTTGATTGTATCACACATATCTCTCTTATCGGTTCTAATTCCTTTTAAACGCGACGAAAATCAAGAAAGAATTCTAAGTTTGAATTAGTGTATCTTCAAAACATTTTATGTATTAACAGAAATTTGACAATTAATTAAACAGATTATGTTTTTTAATATATGACCATTAGAAACTGACTAATTTTTTTACAGACACACTATTTTTCACTATTTTAAAATACATATGTGCTTATTATAATATTTCAAAAATTCCACAGCAATCCATATATATGCTCTCAAGATATCATGCGTGCAATAATTGAAGAAGTAAAAAAAAGACCTATTTTAATTTCAACAATACACAAATTCTGTAAAAGTCTAGTTAGTTTATAATTGTAGTACACGGAAAAAACTGTTGTGTTGAAACTACTACTTTATCGAAAGTGTAGTTGTTTTCGATGAAATAGTACTAGTTGTAGTTCGCTGCAATAAAAAACTAGTTTTTCTTACCAATTGTTATACTGTATTACAAAATTCTTTTTTAGCAAAAATCTCTGTCTATTTGGCCTTTTTAAGTAAAATAGGTCAATAGTACCTCAAAATCTACTACTCAGTCCAGCATATAAGTCTAGAATAAGCAAGAATGTATTGTTTTATTTTTTAATTCTGACAATAAGAAAGTTTTTGTTAATTATCTTTTTTTTCATGTAGAGTATACAAACTTAAAGATCATTCGTTGTTTTGTTGAAGATGTTCTTAAAATCACATTTACTTACAATGCATTATTACTTTTTCTGATTCTATCATGCAATCCAGAGTAAAATTAAGGACTATTGAATAATTGTTTATTGACCGATGCTTTGCGTATGTTCATATACTTTATACTTTTCTGACATTATTTATACATATACGTATTACATTATTTTCGCCTGATGAACACATAATGCAAGAAAAGTATTATAAGTAATTATTTGTGTGCGTAAGAGAGTAATATTGATAACTTGATATCTCCGATTGAGATACTTTTTGGTGAGTATGCCATGGATAACTGATGCAAGAATAGTAAAGATTTTCATAAAAATCAGCTGCCGCGTAAAGGTCTTTAATCCATTTTTTAACCATTTTATTGCTATTTTTAAACCATGCGACCCATTTTACAAGGAAAATCTCCAAAGAAATGTGATAGAGCATTAGTAGTAAGAAGTAATATCTCAAGTTTCAAATCAATAAGTCCAGTGTTTAAATCCGACTGATGTTATTATGTCAGAAGTTTTTGTATTACATATGCATATTTTATTTCCTGGCCACGCACACAGATATTCGGAAAGTAGAGTGGAGTCACTCCAAATGTTTTATTTATTTATTTATTTTTTAAAGTTAATAACCAAAAATAAAAAGGTAGTTTTTGTTAATTCTCTTTTTAGGGTCTCGTTCATTTGACAAAGCCCTATTCGTCTCACTGCACTGTCTGTCACACAGTTCGTTCTCGGAAACTGTAAAAGTTAGAGATTTGAAATTTTGTATACTTATAGCAGAATAACATCGGTCACACGATAAATCATATAATTTTGAGTTACATTATTTTAATTTAATTAATTAATTTAATGACATCTGACCATTTCTGCGATTAAGATTTTAAAACGGAACCTAATTTTTAGTCTTTTTCGCGTTGGCTAGAGGGCCCAGTAATATTTTTGCCTGCTTTGCAAAAGAGTCTTGGTTCGCAGCTTGGCGTTGGAGTTAGAAATTTTTCCTCTGGAATAGATTTTATTATCTGAGAGATTCAATTTTACAGAATTTTTTAATTCTTTTTGCCTTTTTAAGGCCAAAAGTTGTTGAAAATATTTTATCAATTATTTTTTTTTATTAAAAAATTCTTCTTTTGATTTGAGAAATTGCGAAAATTTAAATTTTGCTTAAACTTCCGGCTAAATTTTTGAAATTTCGGAATGTTAAATTTTGTTTAAACAATTTGTTTTGAGAAAATTTTAAATTTTAAATTTTGCTTAAACATCCACCAAGTTCCTAAACATTTTCAGCATTTTAAATTTCGTTTAAACAATTTGCTTTGAGAAAATTTTTAATTTTGCTTAAACATCCACTAAGTTCCTGAACATTTTCAGCATTTTAAATTTCGTTTAAACTTTTTTTTAGAAATTTTAATTTTATTTAAATCTCCGCTAAATTTTTCAAATTTCGGAATTGTGAATTTTATATAAATAATTTGACTTGAATATTTTAATTTGATTTAAAAAGATAGTTTACTTTTGTAGTAATTTTAAAATTAAATTTAATAACGCTGCCATCTATGTAAGGATTTAATAATTACAAATTAATGATTTGGATTTAGTAATTAAAGGATAAAGTGTTTGTACAAGAATATTAAGTAAACTCTTTATGCGATCTTTGGCCAAACATACCCCCTTGTTGTTTCATGTAGATTATATAAACTTAAAAATTTTTTGTTGAAAAAAATTTTCTCAAATCAAACTTACTTTCAATACATTATTAACTTATATTTTATTCATATCACGCTATGTAGCGTAAAATGAAGAAGAATATTATAAGACAATTTTTTTTAATCTAGCTTTAACAGTTATTCCAACTGTTATACTATTAAATTTTCTTAAATTCTACGTCACACCTATATTGATATGCTGTTTTGCATTTTCCATATTAATCTCTTTTCTAATTATAAAACCTATCTAACCTTAATCTTCTAATAAACTGTTTCATCAAGTTGAATAAATTGTTTCTAATTTGGCGTCAAATTGTATTAAATCTTCTACAAAGTAATTTGCAGCTTGTTAAGCATCGTGATGGGTTTTTCTAGAGGCAATGTGTAACGCAAACTAAACTTATTTCCAAAAGCTAGGTTTAATTTACTAATTTCTTTGAATAATTTAAAGACCAGTTAGAAACTGTTATTAATTATGAAATAAGAGACAACTACATTTTAAGAGGCGAAAAAAGCGTAACTTTGGAGAATTTTCGTTTCAGAAAATGGGAAACACTAATTTAATTTAAAATAAAAGATTATAAGAAAAATTGTCTTAATGCAGATTTTATTTACGCGTTAAAGTAGTTTAGATTATTATTATTATTATTTTATACTCTTTTATTTAAGGGGTCGCAGGGGTCTTACATTTTCTAAAAGGTGTATTTTAGCATCATGTATTATTTAATTTTATTTCCGATTCCCTATACAACACAAATGCATAAAATTTTTGCTTAATATCTGTTCTATGCAGCATAATTCTTTCAATAGACTATAACTGGGGGATTTTTTATTTAGATATATTGAATTCACAACAGAAAATTTTGAATAGCAACTTTGTTTTACTTTATTTATGGAATATACATCATCTTATAAAGCAAAAAATATCTATTAAAACTTACTGGTGAGAATTCGGAATGGCTAAATAAAAGATCAGCCAGATGCAACAACATAGGAAATCACGTACGCAGCGTACGTTGCCGTCGTTACGCACGTGCTTTCAATCACGTACGCATCGTACGTGGGCGAACTCAAGAGATTAATTTAACTTACTACTATTTTTAATACAATCATACTGATTGATAAAGTTATCAACCGAATTAAATATTTCCAACTGAACGACAAAATGGCCAAGTCGGGAATCGTACACTGATCCTTGGTTCACATTGACAATTCTCTACCATTTAACCCTTTATCAACTGGCGGTACTTATAAGTACCATTAAAATAACTGGTTATAAAATTCATTTAATACATCGATTAGTTGTAACACAGTTTAGAAGGAGTTATAGATACATTACTTTATGTTGTTCCAAAAGCATTTTTGGTTGCACAAAAGAAAAATATTTTTAAAAGGATGATTTTTTTTTTTGCCTTTGCATCTTTTCAGCTTTCTTGGTGTTGGCGGGGGGGAGGCGGAAATTTTTCAATTCGGAAATATTTCTATTTTAAGAACATTATATTTGTACATTCTATATATATCATTCTATTATATTATATTTGTACAGTCGAGGAAAAAATAAGTAAACACCCCCTACTAACTACTCAACAAATTATCGTAGACAAAAGTTACTGGTACCGAACGATTGGAAATAAAGTCTACTTTTAAATGACGTATATAAAATTTGCTTAGGGGGCCATCTACATATTAAAACGAATCCAAACTTCATTTTTTTTCAATGGCAATACCCAATTTTAATGAGATATTTCAAATCTGTGGTACAAAATGCCTAGACACCAAATTTCAAGTCATTTGAATGATAAGCTTTTGAATTATGAACATTCAAAATTTAGTGCTTCTAATGTTAAATTACATTTTCATATTTTCAGTTATAACTTCTGAAATTATTATCCTAATGTTCTAATTTTTTGTGTAAAAATAGTACTAATATACCCAAATATAAATACCTTGAATTTGCAATTTTTATAATTTTCTGTTATGAATTATGAATTATAAAATTAATATTAAAACAAAAATATGAATTGCAACCTGCAATTTTTTTCATGGATTCAGATTTATTAAGTCCTGCTTTATGGAAATCCAAAATTTCACATTTTTCTTCCAAGTTTTCAAATTATGCTTTAAAAACGGCAAAATGATGGTTTAAGGGGCCGTCTATGATAGAAGTGCCTAAATATTTTGAAATTTCTTGTGCTATCCTGTAATCAAACAGGCTTAATTGACTGCTTAACCCCTTGAGGGGCGCCGTTTGCAGTCTGCAAACGGTTAATTTTAACGCCGAAATTAACAAATGAGACCAGAAAATTTTTAGTACACTTTCGATCTTATAATATACGTCAAAAAATGCTTTTGATTATTTTCAAATAAATTTGTTCTTAAATTGCGGTGTGAATTAAATATTTGAGCATTTTTAGAGCAGAAATGCCTTGCCCCTGAAAGGGTTAAAGTACCTTGATCAAGATGGAAGCTCTCTCGGTTAACAATTGAGTACCGAACTTCAATTTGGATACAGCCCTTAAAATACGCTCGTTTTAAAATAATTAATTTCTCGGAAACTTATCGTACGAATTGCATAAAAATTGGTTTTTAGGCTAATTGAAGGGTATAGAGTTCATTTATGCTGTCAGAATTCTGTACTGCCATTGAAAAAAAACAAAGTTATGGTTCGTTTTAATATGTAGATGGCCCTCTAAGCAAATTTTACATACATCATTTAAAAGTAGACTTTATTTCCAATCATTCGGAACCAGTAACTTTCTTCTACGATAATTTGTTGAGCAGTTAGTAGGGGGTGTTTACTTTTTTTTCCTCGACTGTACATTATATTTGTTTCATTTGTTCTATAAAATGCTAAGAAAAATATTTAAAATAGAAGATTTGAATGGGATTATAAATACGCACAAAATCCCTATAAATTCAAATTTAATTAATCCTTCTAAATCCTTCAATCCTTCTAAAATCCTTCTAAAATTTATTAAATGATTATGTAAATCTTCTAATGTAGTTTAAACAATTCACAAAAAATGATTTAGAAGATAAAATTTTCAAGAATTCATAATTCAGTACATACAAGGCTAAGCTATCTGGGCTGACAACCGGCGAGCACATTTCGCTCAGATAACCTTATTGGTAATAACATATGGTCTGTCATGTAGACAGAATAAACCGCAGGTAAAAGAACTCCATATAAACGATGGGAACGCTGATGTACAGTCGGACCTCGTTATCCCGACACCGGTTTTCACGTCACTCTGTTTATCACGTCAGTTTTTCAAAGTCCCGATTTTCTGTATATGATTTTAATGTAAATAAACTCCGGATTTTACGTTGTTAAATAATTTTCAACTCCGGATATCCCGACGGTTTAGAAAAATTGTCCATTTTTCATTATCCATCTTATAAGCACGGAAATTAAGCGGTAAGAAATGTCTTAGCCAAACTTTTCACAAAATTGTTTAAAATACCCATTGACATAAATGAAAAATTTTACTTCAATTCTTTATATAAATAAACAAACTCACACACTATGAATGGTCCACTTAAGCTCCAGATAGATGTATCAGTCTACTCGCAGTCTTTTTGTTCTAGCCAGGCGGCGCTTTCTTATGGTTACACGGCGTTTTTCATCCGACTAAAACAGATGCATTGCGTTGCATTGAAATGATCAGAAATTATCTAACATCCATTTCTGAAACACCGAATGTTGATTACAACTCATTGTATAATATTGAAAAAATAATTGTAGGAAGCACATCTAGGGATAAGCAAACCTTAATTCATAGATATTTCATGTAACAATGAAACAAAAAAGTCATCATAAATCTGATTTTTATTCTTTTCAATTTTGTTTTAGTGTTTATTTTGTTTAATAATAATGCTTTATGGCTTAAAACTTCAAGAACAGCTATGAATATAGAATTGTATTAAATTAATTAAAATTCAGCTTTTTTAAACATATTTTTTTCCAACTCCGGTTACCGCGACACTCCGCTTATGACGACACTTTTTTCTGGTCATTGGAGTGTCGGGATAACGAGGTTTGACTGTAGTACTATTATTTTTAACACAACCATACAGATTGGTTAAGTTATTGTACGAATTGAATATTTCCAACTGAGCGAAAAATTGCCCATGCCGTGAATCGTACCCTGGGTCAACCCAGGTAGGTTAAACGGTCGAGCACTGGCAATGTAAGCCAAGGATCTGGGTACGATTCCCGAATTGGGCATTTTTCCGCTCAGTTGGAAATATTCATTTCTGGTTCTTTCACTTGGTTCGTGTATGTAAAAATGGAATTTTTCACTCACTTCTTGATGTGCCAGAACTTCACCTTGTTTAACACTAGAACGCCCGGAAATATTACTCAAGTTTCATAAAAATATTTCGCTCCAGAATTTTTATTTAAAATTATTTAACTGATTTACCTAACGTAATTCTGCGTTGCTTAAATTTATTTTGTGAAAAAAAATTACAATGGATATTTAAGCATGTGGTCGGAGTCGAATCGACTCCTTCCGGGCGTTCTAATGTTAAGGAGTCTCAGGACACTTAAAATTGGAAACATTTTTAAAAAAAGACCATTTTCAGCATTTAATATCTTAAAATGCAATTGATTTAAAACACAATTTTAATTGGGATGAAAGATATAAGTATGTTCTTTCATTTCATGTATTTAAAAAATTGCACGATGCAGAATTAGTATTTATAGGGGTCGCTAAACTATCAGGCATTTGTCGAGCAGAAAATGGGTATAACAGCTAACGTGCAGGATTACAAAATAAATTTTGAGACTAGACTGAAATTTTTTATGCCTAATTATACTTCAGACTGTAATAATTACCCTGAACCTAAATAATTTTGTATTTAAAGCATTTTTATATTTTTAATGCAAATTTGTATTTTGCTCATACAAAATATCGAAAATTTCAACAATATAATCAATCACCTAAAAAAATATTTTTTTTGAACAATAAAAGTGAAATTTTAGGTTCAGTTTATACAGACTAACATGAAACATATGTTTTGAAAATTCATGAAAAATATTCATAAGTTTTTGAAATATCCTGCGCGTTATGCCCAAAAACGTCATTTGGGGAAAAGTGACATCAAAGTTCCGGAAATGCCGCTTCAGCCATTGAGCGGAAATAAATCTAAAAGCCATAACTTCTGTTCTAATGGAAATTTCAAGGAAATAATTTTATCAAAATTTTCAAAAAATATACAAATGTAACATTTTAAAAAAATGATTTTTTTTTTATGTTAAACCCCTATCTTTTCTGAACATTTTGATATAATTGTTTCCTTAAAATTCCCATTAGAACAGAGTTATGGCTTTTAGAATTATATCTGCTCAATAGCTGAAGCGACATTTCCGAAACTTTGAAGTCATTTTTCTCCAAATGACGTTTGTGGACACAATGCGCACGATATCTCAAAAACTTCTAAATATTTTTTCATGAAATTTTTAAAACATATGTTTCATGTTGGTCTGTATAAACTGAACCTAAAATTTCACTTTTATCGTTCAAAATAACATTGTTTTAAGTGATTATACTGTTGAAATTTTCTAAATTTTGTATTAGCTAAATACAACTTTGTATTAAAAATATAAAAATGCTTTAAATACAAATTTATTTTGGTTCAGAGTAATTATTACAACCTGAAGTATAAATAGAAACCAAAATTTTTATTCTAGTTGCAAAATTTATTTTGTAATGCTGCGCATAATCTGTTATGCCAATTTTCTGCTCGTCAAATGTCTAACAGCTTAGAGCCCCCCGTAAATGCTAATTCTGTACCTTGCAATTTTTCAAATGCACAAAATGAAAGAACATACTTATATTAAGAAAAAGAAGAAACAACGTATAAAGGCACAAATAAAATGCGTTTAAAAGCATACAGCTGTTTCAAAACCTCTAAGGTTTCCTCATCAGTGCTTAAAATAAAAGTTAAAACTAAGACATTGTGTAAACAGAGGGGGGGGGGGGGAAAGGTGGACAGAGAGTCAGAAAAGCGTACCTTTCAGCTCTACTGCCAACGGTGAAATGCGACCTACGGCTGACAAACAGTTACGGAGTTGATCTCACGCGCATATTCAGGGAGACCAATCAAAATACCCAATTGCTCTGGAAGAGTCCAAACCCAGAAGGAGAAAAAGGGGAGAGGGAGTGGAGGGAATTATAGAAAATTAAACCATACCTTTGAAAAATTGGGCGTACTAGATAAATCATTAACTAAACTGTTTGAATTTTTCCATATGTGGTAAGCCTCCCAGAAGTCCAGGTCATAGATTGAAGTACATTTCTGTATTATGGAGGCTTCGGAAAATTTAAAATTATGGTTGTTGGACCAGCAGTGGTTGGCAATAGCGGAACGTTTGATATCACAATTTTTAACGCAAGTTTTATGCTCCCCCAAACGGATCTTAAAGGCACGCTTCGTTTGACCAATGTACATTTTGTTGCATTCGCAAGATATCCTGTAAATACCCCAATTTGAAAAACTGTCAATTGGATGTTTCAGATTTGTGAATTGAATTTTATTAAAAGGAGTATAAACTACTTTAAAGTCAAATTTTGACAAGATTTTAGAAATTTGATGGCTTATTTTGGGAAAAAAAATAAAATAAATATTCCCAAAATAAGCCATCAAATTTCTAAAATCTTGTCAAAATTTGACTTTAAAGTAGTTTATACTCCTTTTAATAAAATTCAATTCACAAATCTGAAACATCCAATTGACAGTTTTTCAAATTGGGGTATTTACAGGATATCTTGCGAATGCAACAAAATGTACATTGGTCAAACGAAGCGTGCCTTTAAGATCCGTTTGGGGGAGCATAAAACTTGCGTTAAAAATTGTGATATCAAACGTTCCGCTATTGCCAACCACTGCTGGTCCAACAACCATAATTTTAAATTTTCCGAAGCCTCCATAATACAGAAATGTACTTCAATCTATGACCTGGACTTCTGGGAGGCTTACCACATATGGAAAAATTCAAACAGTTTAGTTAATGATTTATCTAGTACGCCCAATTTTTCAAAGGTATGGTTTAATTTTCTATAATTCCCTCCACTCCCTCTCCCCTTTTTCTCCTTCTGGGTTTGGACTCTTCCAGAGCAATTGGGTATTTTGATTGGTCTCCCTGAATATGCGCGTGAGATCAACTCCGTAACTGTTTGTCAGCCGTAGGTCGCATTTCACCGTTGGCAGTAGAGCTGAAAGGTACGCTTTTCTGACTCTCTGTCCACCTTTCCCCCCCCCCCCCCTCTGTTTACACAATGTCTTAGTTTTAACTTTTATTTTAAGCACTGATGAGGAAACCTTAGAGGTTTTGAAACAGCTGTATGCTTTTAAACGCATTTTATTTGTGCCTTTATACGTTGTTTCTTCTTTTTCTTAATATATTGGCACAAAGTACAATCCTTCCCCACTTTTTATGAACATACTTATATCTTTTATCCCAATAAAAAATGGTGTCTTAAAATCAAATACATTTTAAGATATTAAATGTTGAAAGTGGACTTTTTTTTTTCATATTTTCGAATTTTAAGAGTCCTGAGACCCCTTAAGCTTGAAGACTATTTTCTAAAAGTTTGCTGCTCTTTATATAATTGCAGAAAAATAAGGCAAAGATTACTGTTCGAAATTACTGTTATTCAAATTAAAAGGACCGAACAAACGAGTGAAAAAAAATCAGCCTACAAAAACCTCCATTTTTGAATCATCGTGTAGGTCAGGCATTTAGGATTTGTATCTCAACTAATAACTATTTGACTTGCTCCTAAATGTCGTAAGACAATTTTAAACAATGCAAACAAAAAGATTTTTAATTCTCAAACAAATACTTCTAATTGTCTTTTATTTCAAAAAACTTTAGTTTTCAAATATAATTTAATATACCCAGAAGTAATCTTGAGAATTTTAAAGTACACCTAAAAGATCTCCAAAGAAAAAATAAATGCATTTTTAACTTTTCAAGAAAAGAAAAAATATATTTCAGACTTGAATTTTTAAAAAGAGAAAAGGTTCTGTCTGTCGAAATAAAAATATATAATGTCTTTTTAACAGCGAAATAATTAACAAAAAAAACTTTCATCATTTGGCACATTCCCGGATGAGAAAGAAATATACGACATTCTTTTAAGTAAGATACAAAAAAAAAAAAAAAAAAAAAAAGATAAACTTACTGAAAGATTTAATTTGCTTTAAAAACTAAGAATCTTTTTGAGCATTCATTTTTTATATTTAAATGTTTTTCAACTCATTCAAGTATAAAATTCGTAATACCATTTTTTTGCAATGAAACATTTAAATATTTGATATGTAGTTTTTAATTTTTAACGTATTTTCCGATATACAGTAAACATCCTCTAATCCGGCATGCTGGATAATCCGAAACGACTTCCGGAAAAAATACAGTATTCCTAGTTTAATCACTCCTCATGTTTATAATAAGTTGGTGTAACTTCAGAAGGAGGAATAAAATAGGAAACATTGAAAAAGTCGTAAATTTTGGCCTGAATAATGGCGAAAGTGTTGAAGTTACTGACAGCGATACAGTTGACGATGAACTAGAAGTTGTTTTAGGTTGTTTGCTTTCAGAGAACCCCATGTCACAACTGAATAGAGAATAAATAAAAGAATGGGTTGAAGCAGATTTTGATGAGCCGACAGAAGGAATTTTGACAGATGAGGCCCTCATTCAGAGAATTATCAACCCAACAACCCCAAAGACGTTGTCTCAGAACATTATATTTGTCAGTTGGCATCAATCAGCTGATACCTTGGTTATATTATCAAGTTTTCTGAGCACAGCGCAGTTCGTTCAACGATGCAGAAATTATGAAACTCCAAATCATATGCAATGACTTTATAAACAAAAGAAAAGAGAAAACTACTACAAAACAAACTTATTGTCGAAATTTGTTTAAAATGACTTCCTGGAGTAGGCCTACAAAGCACGTTTTCATTTTATAGTTATTTACATCTGTTGCAATTTACATTATTGAGGGGTTTTTTTATTTTATTCCAGCTGTTTAAACAATAAAAAAACATGTATAATAAAGCACACATACTACAATATATATTAAAACACACATACACACATAAATAACGCCTGCATTCAACAGTTAAAGGTTAAAGGTATATATAAATATTATACAGACATACATACAATAAACACAATAAACCCAACCGGAGTGAAAAAGTCCTTCCGGCCAGTGCCGGGAGGAAGAGGTAGCTTTCATAATCCTTATTTTAAAAAACCCAACTTATATCATGCAAACACACGAAGCTCAATTTAGTGGAAACCGAATATAGCAGATTCAATACTAATTTTTATCAATATAATGAATGAGAATTTCGCGAAATTAGTCAGCTTTATCCAAGCTGCTTTTCTTTAAAGTAACTTATATTTGGCTGCTAAATTCGGCAATTTCTTAAAGTGCCTGTCTTTTAAGACAACATTGTGGATGAGGCTAAGCAGTGAACTTGGTCGAGACCTTAGTAATTGCTGTGCACATGCTCACTCACATCGGAATCTGTTAATATATAGGAGTGCTGTCGCATGCAAAAAATCAGATTTTTCAAAATGTCACCCACATTAGAAATTGAAACTGCTATATCTGAGCCATTTTTTAAGGTAAAGACAAACAAAAAATGCTCCTGAATCCTTATATCAAGATCAAATACTTAAGAAAGAAACCTTTTTCAATTTCTATTTTTTTTTTTGCACCTCACTTTAAATATATATATATTTTTTAATTTAATGGCCGCCATTTTGAAACAAGATGGCTGATGAATCTGACCAGCGAACTTGGTCGAGGTGTTGATGTGTACTATCCACATGCCTTCTTACATCGAAATAGGCGAATACGTGTGTTATCGCGTGACAAATACAAGATCGTTTCAAAATGTTAGCCATGCTAGAAATTCAAAGTGCTATAAATCAACCATTTTTTAAGATATCAACAAAAGAACAAATTATCAGAAACAAAAACTGCTCCGGAATCTTTGTATGAAGGCCAAACACATAAAAAAAATCTTTTTCATTTTCCAATTTTTTAATACCTCATTTTGAATTTTAAATTTAATTTTTTTTTAATGGCAACCCTTTTGAAACAAGATGGCGAATGAAGCTGGCCAACGAACTCGGTCGAGACGTTGGTATGTACTATGTACAGACCAAGTTACATCCAAATAGGTTCATAAATACGCCTGTTATCGCGTGACAAAAATAAGGTCGTTTTAAAATGTCAGCCACAAGAGAAATTCAAAATGCTATTACTCAGCCATTTTTATTTTTTAGATATAGACGAAAGAAAAACTGTTCCGGAATCTTTGTATTAAGGTCAAACACATACAAAAAAAATCTTTTTCATTTTCCAATTTTTTGGTATCTCATTTAAATTTTTTTTTTATTTTTTTAAATGGCCGCCATTTTGAAACAAGATGGCGGATGAAGCTGGCCAACGAACTCGGTCGAGATATTTGTATGTACTATGTACACACAAGGTACATCCAAGGTACATCCAAGTCGGTTCATAAATACGCCTGTTATTACGTGAGAAAAATCAGGACGTTTCAAAATGTCAGCCACGCTAGAAATTCAAAATGCTATAACTCAGCCATTTCTTAAGATATAGACGAAACAAAAACTGCTCCCGAATCTTTTTATCAAGGTCAAACACATAAGAAGAAGATATTTTTTCAATTTTCAATTTTTGGTACCACATTTCAAATTTAAATTTTTCTTAAAAATTTAAATAGCCGCCATTTTTAAACAAGATGGTGGGTGAAGCTGGCCAACGAACCCGGTCGAGACATTGGTATGTACTATGTATAAACGAAGTTACATCCAAATCGGTTCATAAATACTCCTTTTATCGCGTGACAAAATTCAGGACGTTTCAAAATGTCAGCCACGCTAGAAATTCAAAAGGCTATAACTCAGCCATTTTTTAAGATATAGACGAAACAAAAACTGCTCCGAAATCTTTGTATAAAGGTCAAATACATAAGAAAAAAATATTTTTCCATTTTCAATTTTTTGGTACCACATTTCAAATTTTAAATTTTTTAAAAAAATGTAAATGGCCGCCATTTTGAAACAAAATGGCGGATGAAGCTGGCCAACGAACTCGGTCGAGAGATTGGTATGTACTATGTACACACCGAATTACATCCAAATCGGTTCATAAATACGCCTTTTATCGCGTGACAAATTTCAGGACGTTTCAAAATGTCAGCCACGCTAGAAATTCAAAATGCTATAACTCAGCCATTTTTTAAGATATAGACGAAACAAAAACTGCTCCGGAATCTTTGTATAAAGGTCAAATACATAAGAAAAAAATATTTTTCCATTTTTAATTTTTTGGTACCACATTTCAAGTTTTAAATTTTTTTTTTAAATTTTAAATGGCCGCCATTTTGAAACAAAACGGCGGATGAAGCTGGCCAACGAACTCGGTCGAGACATTGGTATGTACTATGGACACACCAAATTACATCGAAATCGGTTCATAATTACGGGAGTTACAGTGTGACATAGGTCAGATATATATATATATATATATATATCAATTTTGAACGGAGGGTGGTTTCGGGGTCTGGGGGTCATGATCGATGAAAATATACCAAAATTTTTTGAAATCGCTTTCCTCCGAACGACTGCAATAGGTAGCTTTTTTGTAAAGAAAGCTACCTAAAATTAGCCAGAGCCAGGAATCGACCCCGGGCTCTGGCTATTTTTTCACTCCAGTTGGGTTTGTTGTATTTATTGTATGTATGTCTGTATAATATTTATATATACCTTTAACTGTTGAATGCATGTGTTATTTATGTATGTGTGTTTTAATATACATTGTAGTATGTGTGTTTTATTATATATATATCGTAGATCGATGTAATAGTAACATTTATTCATCATTGTCCGGTCATCCAAGGCTGTCGTATAGATGGCTGGTGACTTCCCCAACTTGGTTTATTAGTGAGAAATTGCAGACCCAGGTATCGGCCGGAGTAGCTCAGTGGTTAGAGCAGCAGCCTTGTATACTGTGGTCCCAGGTTCAATTCCTGGCTCTGGCTAATTTTCCCTCCAGTTGGGTTTATCGTATTTAATGTATGTATATCTGTATAATATTTATATATACCTTTAATAAAAAACATGTTTTACTGTCATTTTTTGTTTAATTTTAACTTCTACACGTTTTTGCTGACATTCACCCGGTAATTCGGAAATTTTCGTAATCCGTCGTGCTTTAAGTCCCGAAAGGCCGGATTGGAGGATCTTTACTGTATACGATGCATTTTTTTATCCTTAAAATGTGACTTAGAAATGAAGTGGCGGGGATAAGTCTAGTGTTGCCAGCTCACCTAATTTACGCCGACTGTCCCGATTTTCAATAGTTGAAAGGAATTTTCCGTGGAACCACTGTTTGGTACGCCAAATGAGCTGATTTTTTAACAAATGCCGCAAACACGTAATCTCGCCTTGGCCTGATTTTTTTTACGCTATTTTGGCGAGAAAATGCCGTTTTCGAATAAATGTTAAGCCTAGATTGCGAAAAGAGCATGTTACTTTTATCTTAATATGAAACAATTCATTTTATTATAAAAAATACATTTTATTATTATAAAACACACCCAATTTTATTATAAAACACGCACATTTATTTTATTATAGAACACATGCAATATTTATTATAATCAGACATAAAATATTTTATTGTAAAACACACATAATGTCTAACTTATTATAACACACACATAATGTTTATTTAATAAAAAAAACACGCACACTATGTTCTACTAGTATATAATCCCCGTCAAAAATAACGGAAAGTGAATGTTAAATCTCCAAAACAATAGTGAAAAAAATAGTTTTCTGAGTTAAAAAAAAAAAAAAAAAAAAAAAAAAAAAGATGCCTCATGCATTTTGTTAATCAAAAAGTATTATCCTTTGATTTTTTATGATTAGACAAAGAAATTATGTAAACTACAATTTAGTCACCAGCGCTTAAACGCGCCATTTCCAGCTACACATTCTATGACGAAAATGCTTGTTTAGGTTCCCTCTACATTAAAAATTTGTTGTTTAGCGTGACTTTTTTTTTTTTTTTCCTACAAAGTATGTTAAAATTCATAATTTTATCTGCAAGATAATTAAAATATGTTGTACCGATAAGAAATATTCATTTTATTTGCAATGCCTTCAAATCTGGTAAAATGCATTGAAAAAAAAGTACGATTACGACAGAAAGCTGACGCCAAAAGAATTAGCAAGAAACATAAGCTCCTAATTTATTGGGAATTAAAAAGGCCTAGTTAGGCACTTCTCGCAGCCTTCGGTACAAAAAAAATTGTCCCTTTAATTTCCCTTTAAATAATGCTAAAGTGTCATTGAAATAATTCTTTATTGTAAATGCATTTGAAAGTTTTAGATATTCAAATTCGGATAATTTTTACTTTGTCATGTAAGACAGAAAACAAATGTCACAGGAAATTTGAAATTGTACAAAAGAATAGTCATTCTGAATAAATTAAAAATACATGCAATGCAGTGTGCTTCCTTGGACCTTCCTAGGACGAAAGTTATATCTTTTCTCCACCAAATAGCAATAATTATCCGTTATTTTTAAGTTAGAACTTGTTGTTGTTGTTGTTGATTTGGCCCTTAAATTTAGAGCTTAATTGAAGAGTTTTTGAAGGTTTTAAACAAAGTTAAAGTATTTAAAGGTTTTAATATACAAATACTTACACAAATATTTTAAGACCAGCATCGGCGTTAACCTGTATATATATTTTTTTTTAATGAAGCGTTCAAAGAGTCATTTATTTGTTTGTAGATTTGCTGGAATTTGATTCTGAATGGCAACAGTATTGTTTGTTTAGATCTGATTTCTATGTTTATAATAGCTTAATTTTAATTTAGAACTTAATGCATTATAAATAGATATGATACTCATGTTTTATGAGAAAATATGCTGAACTGACATGAATTCAAGTAGAAAAAATTATTATTTAGCTGTCATATGTTACAATATGTTTTTCATTAAGCCTAACGTGACGTTTAGCTACGGTTGATTCGCACACCAGAGTGGTTCGCACCGGCATGGTTCCGACAGTTTCCTGCACTTAGATTTTATTATAAGTAGATAGTGTTACTATGCGAATCAAAATCTCGCCAATGTTGCCGAATTTCCACGCCAGATAAATAATTAATAATAAACTAGATAAATATCGCAATTTTGATGTATTATAGAAACCCCGGCGCGTCTGCGACATCTATACCTCAATTTTTCATTATGCACAATTTCCTTTAATCCCTGATAGTCCAAGCAATAAAGAATTTTACCTAGCAAAATTAATGGTAGTTCTGGAAATCGTCTTACATTATGTTTTTTGGGTCGCTGAATCCGAATTTGTAACTCCCCACCAAAATTTCCCCCGGCAACCCCCCAAATTTTGGTAAAAAGCCCCCTAAAAAGGTTTTTATTAAAAAATCAATTTTTTTTATTGTTTTATGGGAAAAGTATCTAGAAATTCAGAAAGTACACAAAATTTGCAACAAATTAGATATGTGACATTATGACTTAGGATGAAGGGGAAGGGGGGATCTGCCTCGGAACATGCGCGCGGTGCTGCGTGAACTAAGCTGCGCAATTCCACTTAACCACTCACACGTTTACATTCGCCCTCCCATCTCCCCACCGAACTTTCCTTATAAGGTTACCTTAAGTTTTTTGGGTCGCTAAATCCGAATTTTTAACTTACCCCCAAAATTTTCCCCCCGAAACCCCCCAAAATAGTTGTTATTAACTTAAAGTTCTTATTGTTTTAGGGGAAAGCATTACGAAATTCAGAAACTAGACAAAATTTGCAACAAATACGATATATGACATTATGACGTAGGATAAACGGGGAGAGAGGGGGCTGCCTCGGAACGTTCCCCGCGCGCTTTTCTCAAAAACCAAATTTTTTAAAAAAATCAATTTTGTGGGGGGTTGCCGGGTGAAATTTTGGTGGGAAGTTACAAATTCGGATTCAGCGACCCAAAAAACATAAAGTGAGTCGAAATCCAGAAGTAGTATTAATTTTTCCAGGTAAAATCCCCTATTGCCTGGACTTCATAAATTAGTGCACGTAGCGTCACAGTGCATGTTCAGAGGCAGCCCTCTTCCTCCCCGTTCATCTACGTCAAAATGTCATATATCCTATTTGTTGCAAATTTTGTCTAGTTTCTGAAATTCGTAATGCTTTTCCCCTAAAACAATAAGAATTTTAAGTTAAAAACAACTTTTTGAGGGGAGGTTCGGGGGAGGGGGAGAAATTTGGGGGGGAAGTTAAAAATTCGGATTCAGCAACCCAAAAAACTTAAAGTAAACCTTATAGAGAAAGTTCGGAGGGGAGATGGGAGGGCGAATGTAAACGTGTGAGTGGTTAAGTGGAACTGCGCAACTTAGTCCACGCAGCACCGCACGCATGTTCCGAGGCAGATCCCCCCTTCCCCTTCATCCTATGTCACAACGTCATACATCTGATTTGTTGCAAATTTTATCTACTTTCTGAATTTCTAGATACTTTTCCCCTAAAACAATAAAAAAATTGATTTTTTTAATAAAAACCTTTTTTGGGGGGCATTTTACCAAAATTTGGGGGGGTTGCCGGGGGAAATTTTGGTGGGAAGTTAAAAATTCGGATTCAGCGACCCAAAAAACATATAGTAAGCCTTTTTTCAGAACTACCATGAATTTTGCTAGATAGAGCCCCTATACGGTCTCTATTGCCAGGACTATTAAGCGTTAAGTGTACTGATAAATGCACACTGTAAAAAAAACGATGTAAATCTACAAAACTAGTTTTTGTAAAGCTTTAAAAATCTGTATGTGTACTAAAATGTTATCTGTTCACTGTAAAGAAATAAGAAGTAAATCTTAAACGAGCTTTTGTAAAGCTGCAAAAATCTGTATGCTTACTAAAGTTTTATTGATATCACTGGATATTTACATGAATTTTTTTTTTTTGTTGCAGTTAAATAAAAAGTTCTTGGCATCCCAGTTTCCAATAAAATTCTTAGTAACCTTACAAATTTATTTTTTACATTGCAAACGGGAATCTGCTACATGATTTTGTTGTTGTTATTGTTGTGGTTACACAAAAAGTTCTAGGCATCCCCGTTTCCTAGAAAATTCTTATTAAACTTATAATTTTTTTATAGTGTGTAGGCTACGTTTTTTTTTTTTTTATTATTCAGGTTGTTTGATTGCCACCACTTTTTTGAAGTAGAAATATTCACCTTATTTAATGGCAGATAAAATGATGCGAGAATAAAGCCAATTACACTATTTCAAAAAATTGGTGGGAATCAAACAATCTTAATAACAAATAAGTAGCCTACATTGCCCGTGAAAGTCAGGGGCATGAGAATTAAAGGGTTAAATTTTTTTTTTGGTAATATGCCATTCACTACTCTGTATCCAGTAGTACTTAATACAATAAAACCTATGAAAATTGAACCTAAAAACAGAATTTTTTATTTTTACAATTCCTCCGAAAAGAATGCCTTATAAATCTTCTTGTTAAGACGAAAATGTCTTTAAGACGTTTTGGCGGAAGGAAAAAATGGATTTTTACTATTTTACTTGTCGAAGCATGAAGACAATATTCGTAAATACAACTTATAGGCCCCAGGGACCGTATAAAAATTATTAATAGAATCTTAATTCCTATTTTGTTTTTAACACTTTTACAATTTACATTGTCTACATAGCTCTAACAAGTAAGAAACTAAAGCGAGTTTCATTATTTTGTTACACCCTATATAATATTTTTAAGAAGATTTCGCTTAACTTCACCAAATTAAAGAATAACGACAAAAACTTCTTAATGACTTCATAAATTTAAGAAATGTGTAAAGACTTTCATAAACTTTGTCTTTATTCTTCAGGCTCAAAGAAGACATGATACCACTTTGAAGACAAGAGCAAAACAGCCTTCAAAGTGGTCCGGCTCCTGTTTTCAAAGTGGTAACACGACTTCTCTGAAGAATGAAAAAAGTTCTTTGGAGAGGCCTTGTGGACTTTTTAATGCACAAGTCTTAACCTTAACTATTTTAATAACTATAAGAACTAAAAGATCTTCTTAAAACGCCATCAAAAACTTTTAAATGCGCTAGGCCTTTCGAAAGATCTAAGTCTTTCTTCGTCAGGTGCAAAGAAGACGCTGCAGCAAGACTGAGTCTTGCAGCTGCTTTCATGGTAGAAGCACATCTTCTTTGCGCCTGACGAAGAAAGTCTCAGATCTTTCGAAAGGCCTAGCGCATTTAAAAGTTTGTGATGGTGTTTTAAGAAGATCTTTTAGTTATTATTGATTCACCTTATTCATCCAGTTTCAACTTATTTTCTTTTATTTTAATAACACCAGTTTTATGATGTTATTCATATCGCTCACCCGCAGTAAAAGTGACACATTCCGGCAAAAGTAAATTTCACAGGAGAGGCAAAATAAGATTCGCATATTTTTACTGCAACATGAAATGATAGGACTTAGCTCTGCATGCAGCAGTAAAAACCTGCAAAAAGCGCAAACCCTTAAGAATAAAGACGTAGGATGATGTTTTGGAGGGTTGGGTACTTTTACCTGCTTTTATGATGTTATTCATATCGCTCACCCGCAGTAAAAGTGACACATTTCGGCAAAAGTAAATTTCACAGGAGTGGCAAAATAAGATTCGCATATTTTTACTGCAACATGAAATGATAGCACTTAGCTCTGCATGCAGCAGTAAAAACCTGCAAAAAGCGCAAACCCTTAAGAATAAAGACGTAGGATGATGTTTTGGAGGGTTGGGTACTTTTACCTGGTTTTATGATGTTATTCATATCACTCACCCGCAGTAAAATTGACACATTTCGGCAAAAGTAAATTTCACAGGACAGGCAAAATAAGAATCGCATATTTTTACTGTAACATGAAATTATAGCACCTCTGCATGTAGCAGTAAAAACGTACATAAAAGCGCAAACCCTTGAGATTAATTACGTAGGATAAGGTTTTGGAGGGATGGGTAGTTTTCCCAGTTTTATGATGTTATTCATGTCACTCACCCGCAAGAAAAGTGACACATCTTTTTTCTTTTCAAAAGTAAATTTTACAGGACAGGCAAAATAAGATTCGCATATTTTTACTGTAACATGAAATTATAGCACTTAGCTTTGCATGCAGCAGAGTAAAAACGTGCATAAAAGCGTAAACCTTAAGAATAAAGACTTAGGATGAGGTTTTGGAGGGTCGGGTACTTTTACCTAGTTTTATAATGCTAATTCATATCGCTCACCCGCAAAAAAAGTGACAAATCTTAGCAAAAGTAAATTTTTACAGGAGAGGCAAAATAAGATTCGCATATTTTTACTGTAACATGAAATGATAGCACTTAGCTCTGCATGCAATAATAAAAACGTGCATAAAATCATAAAACCCTTAATAATGAAGACGTGGGGTGAGTTTTGGAGAGTTGAGTACTTTTACCTCCCCAATATATCCACACCTCTTCTGTGGTCACAAATGGGCATATAGCGTAATAAAGTGATTTTCTGTATAACGACACATATGAAACTGTTTGTGTAGCAGACCAGTTTTTAGAATAAAACGCAAAATAATTTTTTGAGCGATGTATGACTTTTCTTGCGGGCGAGGGATATTATTATTGTTATATATATTTTTTTCCTTTATTGTATCAAACCAGTTGGTCAACATTTTAATCTAATTAAGTAGAATTTTGTGAAATTTGAGAAGAAAGAAAAATCCCTTTTCTGTTTGCGCCTGTTATAATATTTGTTTGTTTTATTTTACACTTTAGTTTTAATTAACCTTTACATATCAATATTAATTATAAACATACTTAGCAGAGATAATTCGAAAATTCTCAGATTAACATCTAGCTGTGCAAAACAACATTAAAAACATCAATATGTTTCTCACAAAACTAAAAATGAAATTTTCTTGAATAGAACTCAAATAGATTAACCCTTAATCAACCTCTATTCAAAATAAGAAGCACCTTTTAACCCTCTCAGGGGTGGTGGTACGTTTATGAAACCACTTAATTTTAATTCTCAAATATCACAATGGAATCAGAATTTTGGGTATAAAATTTTTCATTAATTATGTATGCGAAGTACATCTTTTTCATATTTCCAAATAAATTTGTTCGTAAATTTCTGTGGGATTCATTCATTTCAGCATTTTAGCAATGGAAGTACTTCGCCCCAGAAAGGCATAATAAAAACTTAATGTATTTCAAATCTTAAAGTTAAAAAAAAAAGAGAGAAATAAAAAATCAAAAATTAATTACTCAAACTGAAAAAGAAAATTCATGATAACATATGAAAAAGCGAAGGAAAAGAACAACAACAAAAAAGTTAACGAAATTCCATTTGAGAAATAGGACTTGTTCTTATAAAGTACTAGTTAAAATGCTAATTTCTCGCGAGATAATTAAAAGTTCCATTAGCAACGAAATTCTATAAGCTGTTTGTATTAATACTGAATTTCATTCATTAAATTGATTGAATTTCACTTATTCCTTGCCCTTTTTATTTGAAAATTTTATTTATAGATTTTTTTTATTAGATTTTATTATATTACGTTTATTGTATATATAAATTAGAAAATAAAGCACAAGAAAAATCACAACTTCTCATTTCTAGTTTCTTTTCAAGCGTCCCATTTAATTTTTTTTATCAATGTTTGCATTTGCCATAAATGGAAAATCTGTTACAATAAATGTTACTGAAATATTTGTACTCAGAAAGATGTTATATTAATCGAATAATCAAAACAAAAAAGTATACTTAATTTGTAATCGTTAGTGGCATTCTCGTACACGAAAAAAACTGTTTTGTTGCAACAACTAAAGTTTGATTAATATAGCTCCAACCAAATATTTTGGTTGGAATGATCAAATTTTGGTTAGATTAACCGAATGATTTTGTTAATTCAACAAATCATTTGGTTAGTCAAACCAAAATTTGGTCATTTCAACCAAAATATTTGGTTGGAGCTATATTAGCCAAACTATAGTAGTTTTAACAAAATACTTTTTTCCGTGTAAGAAACGGGCAAACCGATATGTCACAGAATATTTAGTAAAAAACAAACTGACCGCCCGTTCTTGCCCGGGCATTTAATAGTAACCTTAAATAAACAAGTTAAAAGACTAAATTAAATAAAAGTAAGACAGACTTGATTTTAGTTTAAAATAAATTTATAAAAAGATAAAAATACTAAAAACATTAAAAATACAATTAGTAGACGTTTCGCTAAGCAATCCGCAAGGCCTCATCAGTACAATCTAAACATTGTAAAAATAAATAAATAAAATAAAATAAAATAGAACAAATCAAGCATAGTAAAGTTAAAGTTCTGTTGTTATAAGGGATTTTGATCACGTGACTTTTTTCCCTTCTCTGATTTTTCAACTTTCGTCCAGAAATTCGCTTTAAAACGCCAACTTTGACAGTATTTTCTGAAAAAATTTTTGCGTTTACAAAAAAATGGAAAATGTCTTTTGATTACATAGTTTCTGAATAACAACACCTGCCAGTTTTAGTTCAATTGTAATATAGAATGATAAAAGAAAAGCATAAAATCCCAGCAATATCTTCACAACCTTTTAAAAAATTTGGGTTTTGTGACATTTTTTTAAGCACAATATCATGCTTATGCCAGACAGCGTACACTCAATTCAACTAAATATATGCCAATTTCCTTTGTACAACGTACTACTATTTCACTTACCTGTGAACTGAACTGGGAGTTTTACAATATCTTCAAAATTATCTGAAATATTTCAAAATACCTCAACCGCTACTTTGGGCGACTTTTTCCTGGTTCCACTGACATTTCCATTATTTAAAAATGTTAAATATGATTTTTCAACGTCGAAATTGAGTTGTAAACAATGAACATGAAACAATGAAGCAAATTTGAATGATTTTAAAGAGGCAGTTTTTTTATTTTTTGTTATTTTTTAACTACCTTTAAAGTTTTGGAACAAAGGGCCTTCTTTGTTAAAGGGCCTTACATTCTGGGGCCTTCTTTGGTCCATTCACCTAGTTTCATATAAATTGAATACATTACATATGTTGGACTACTGAAAACCCCTTGCAATAGGATCTGCTAATGAATTAACACTGCAAACTCGATAAACATTTTTTGTTTTCATTTTAACACAATAAACCAATTGTAAATAATAAAAACATGAGAAACAATTATCGCCATGTTATCCTCAAGGACTGGAACAAAAACAATTAATGTAACGTTTTGCTGCAGTAACATTGGAAAAAATGTTACTTAAAACCTTTTCTAAGAGATTTGGTTGTATAAAAGGCATTTCTAAGTGACTAGGTCTACTTCGGACCAAGCCAGGCCTGGCACAAAGTAGCCCAAAAAAACTAGTTTTCATGTTAGCTTATCAAAACGTAAAAATTTCCTGTCAAAATAAAAAGTTAAAGGAAAAACTATGATCACACATGGGTTACAGGCTACTAAAGCTAATATTTTGACACTTACTTTTTTTGTAGCTCTTATCCAGATTATTTTACTATAGAAAGTTTGGAGAATTAAAATTTACACACGAAAACAGTTGTTTACAAACACATCCAGTGTTGCCACTAAAAAAATCAAATTACCTCCAAACTATTCAATTACCCTATAGTAAGGTATAAAATATTTTTCAAGGGCAAAAACTCCAAATTATCTTGTATTGTTTGTTCAATACAAAGAATAAAAGCTTTTTTTATGGGATAGACCAAAGTAACCCCACAAGGACTTAGATTCTAGTTCAAAACATAGTGATTAATATGGAAAGCATTCTGACAAAAATTTCACTGAAATATAATGAAGTTTATCGAACATGGAAATAACAAAAAAATTTATTTTCCAGAAAATTGCATTTAAAGATTTCTTTTACATATAACCTGCATTAATCTACAAATGTCAATTAAGGTTTATTAGTGATTTTATGTAAAAAAACAAAATACGCAAGAAAATCGTGCATAGAAACATTGTTTACATTTCTCCTGTTCTTTCTACGCCCGCTTCCGGTATTTTACTCATTACTTCCTGTTTATTAAATTGGTCATAACTCCTCTTCTAGTAATCATAGGAATAAAATTAAAACAGATTTGGAATCGTAAACGCTCTTTCAAATAAAACAACAACAAAAAAATCCCTGCCGGCTCGGCCTAAAGGCAGAGGTAGATTTCGAAGTTAAGTATTAAATTCACCAACAAAACTTAAATCAAGATTAGAGATAAACCCAGTTTCTTCACTAAGAATGAGCTGTAGGGAGCTAAACTTTTTGTGAAAATTATAATATACACGAATACATACACGCATAGTCATACAATGAAAAGATATGAAGGAATTTTTCAAAAGTCACACCATGGTAACGACTACAATAGGCAGTATTTCTTACGAAATCTACTTAAAATCGGAAAATTTCACGAAAACAGCCTTTCCAATGTAGGCTCCATTGCATTTTAATGTAGATACATTTAACTGATTCATTTATGTATCCTGTTCAACTACAAAATATTTTAACGCAACCTACAGTTGCATAATCCTATACTGTAAATCTATGTACAGTATATTATGCTATCGTACGTGGAACAGAAATCGCGATTATTTGTTAATTGTTTAATGGTAACGCCGGAATGAAACGCATCTCATTGGTTATTGAATAGCATTTAATGCATCTCCATACCTATAAGTGTGTGTGTGTGTGTGTGTGTGTGTATGGGGGGGGGGGGGGTTACATAGGGGTACCCTGTTCTGTCGCCAAATACCGCCAAGTTGTCGCCAACTTGGCGATATATCGCCAAAGACCAAAATTAGTCACCAAAAGTGACGCCAACTTGGCGAGATCTCTAATATTTCGCCAAATTCCCATAGACTGCCAATGTAAACCAATAGGGTTTACATGCTTACAGAAAATCAATAGATTGAGATATTTTAATGCAACAGAAACTAATATTAGCTTAAGGGATTATATTAATTATATTTAAAGGAGTCCAAGTAAATTAAATTATGAATAAAAGTAACATGATACAATGCTTAACATGCTTTTCCAAACATAAAATTTAAGGGAGACGAAACTATTTGCCAAATGCGGCTAGTAAAGATAAATGCTTCTTAATCTTGAAAAATATAATATAACTATGAACGAAAAGTAAATACATTAAAAGTAATATACTTAAAAGTAATACCTTAAAAGAAAAAGAAAACAAACAATCAAACAAACAAAACCAAAAATAGAATTCTTAAGTTTATTTTAAAGGTTTATCCAAACAGTCATGTCATGGTGAAAACGTATAAAAATTTTATGAAGTCCATATTTTATAAATGTTATGATGAAAAAAGAAAAATAAAGAAGACGAAATTAGAGCGATATGAAGAACTACAAAAAATGGCCGAGAGAAGAAAATTAGTTTAGAAAAACAAGATTTGTTCTTGAAAGGCATTAATTAAAATGGTAATTCCTGCGAGACAATCAAAATTCCGTTAACAAAGAATTTCATACGCATTTTTTATTAATAAAGAATTCTATTCATACATTATATATTTATTAATTTATCTTTTATTAACAATATTATATTTTATTTATTCCACTGAAGTGAAATATTACCGGAAAGTTCAAGAAAAAAAAACACAAAACTTCTCACTTATGATAGATTTTCCTGATTGCTTTTCACGTTTGTATTTGAAAAATTTAATATGTTCATTTATTATTATTATTATATTTTCATTATTGAAGATTCTTTTGTCACCATTTTATTTTGGAAATTAATTTTTGACATAAAACTTTTAGTACGAAATCAGTTTGGGTATTTTTTTTTTTTTCATTTTTATTGTTAGAATTATTTTTTACACTAGTATCTCATTTATTTACTATTATTTGCAATTTATTATTATTATTCCTTATTAATATTAATATTGATTGTTTACTATTCATAAATTACATATTTATACTTATGTATGAATCCCCATTTGAAGTATTTCAGAATTTTCAAAATGAATTTTTTGGAGCAGGGCACATACAATTGAAAGTATGGATCTAATACTGTGTTATCTATTTTTTAAAGTATAGCACATACAACTGAAGACACGGATGGAATGCCGTATTAAGTATTTTCTGAAGTATGAGGCATATAATTGATGTTACGAGCCGAATACTGTGTTATATATGCCATGAAGTATGGTACATACAACTAAAGATACGGGGGGGGGGGGGGGGCATGCGATGTTAAGTATCTTCTGAAATATGGCGCATACAATTGAAGTTGCGAGCCGAATATGCCCTGAAGTATCGCATATATAATTGAAGATATAGGTGGAATACAGTGTTAAATCTCATTTATTATTTTATTTATTTATTGATTTATTTTCAATAAACAAAGATGTTCGAAGTAATCTATCACATGGTAAAGCAAACATACTAAGACTAATTCTTGTGGATATGAGAAAAATGAGTAACTTACCGAATTAACCAAATTTGGTGCTCAGAAAAATAGGAGCCCCACAGCCACATCTTCGTTGGCTTGTATTTTAATGAGGTGTTTTTCATCGATGACAATAGAATATTATGATTGGTGCCAGTAAAAAAAGAAATTGACTGGTCAAGGAGCAACAAAAAAGTTTGCTTCCTTATACAAGAGATGGCAGCACTAACACAATTCTGTGCCACCTGCATAGTGTACTGAGGCCCAAAAGACGATTTCCTACAACATAGGAGACTGTACAACATATATAAAATTATCACTTTAGGGGGAACTATCCCTTCTGGCACTTGATATCATAAAATAGCTGTAGGGGGAGAAGAGACGTGTCTTTTGATATCGTTTTCATTTTTTATCCAACCAAAGTTTTCTTTTTTTGGTAATTTTTTTTCTTTACATCAATATACTCTGTTATTTTTTTTTTAGTCTGTTAGCTATTTTTGTGAAAATACAAAGTTATTAAAAAAATTAAATGATTATAAAATCCATTTCCTTCTACAATATGGAATACCCCAACGTTCGCCATTTCTATTCCTTTGTCATTGTCACATATATAATTCGTTGTGTAAAAAACAGTTTGAAATTATACAGTAAACTCTGTCTAAAGCGGAATCGATCGGGACTGAGAAAATTTTCCGTGGTAGACAATATTCCGGCTCATGCAAAAAAGCTCCCTCCCCCCCACAAAAAAAATCCCTTGAATTTGATGATTTTTTATTGATTTTCCTGACTCGAAAATCGGTTAAAAACTGAAATTCGGAAAGATCTTTTGTCTTTATATATAAATGAGAAACGCTATTCAATTTCTTAGTACTGCTGTAATACATTCGAATTGGAAGTTTATACACACACATACAAAAAAAAAAAAAAAAAAAAAAAAAAAAACTAACCCACCCCCCTCTTTTCCCCAATAAACTTCGAGAATGAGACAGAACGCTATAACCTTGAATTTGAATACATCCTTAAAGTATAATATATTGCACTTTCGAAAATATATATTTTGATAAATGTTCATTCTAGTAGAAATATTAACTTTTAAATATAATTTTGCATATGAAAAAAAGGCACAAGCATAAATTCCTTAAAATTTAGACAGTTTCTGTCCTTTTGAATTAACTTTTTCAAAGTGTTACGGAATTTGACTAACATGCACGACATTGAGTATTTGACTTATCAGTTTTAAAGTTTAATAAACAAAATGCCTTTCATTTTTAAATGAACCTTTTTTTCCGCCTTATGTAAAATTTTGGTTTCGGTGGGACGTTAAAATCCTTTCCGTTTCCGCGTTAGACAGATTTCGCCTTATGCAGCATTAATTAATGTAATTTTCTATGGGATCGCCGGGACTTGAAAATTTTTCCGTGGTAGACAGATTTCCATCTTATACAGAGTCCGCCTTAGACAGAATTAACCACTTCCATGCTAATAAGAAAGTATCGTTTTTAATCATTTCAGAACTTTATTTGAATATTTGGCATTTTCCATATAAAAATGCTTTTTATTGTTGTTAGAGAGCAACTAAAAATTATATCGGATATTAACTACTTCCAGGCTAATAAGAAAGTATCGTTTTTAATCATTTCAGAACTTCATTTGAATATTTGATATTTTCCATACGTTTAGTTTTGTTAGAGAGCAACTAAAAATTATATTAAATGTAAAGAATTTATTAAAGGTAAAAAAAAAAAACATAATTAATATTTTGCACACCAGATAGTATATTCTGTAACCAGAGGAACTAGGGTTGGAGCTCCTCTTTTAAATAAATAAGTGTAAAATAGAAGTGTTCTGGAATTTACTTTATCTACTATGACCTTATTATGAAACATGCTTTAACTGTCAATTTATTATATCGACTAAGGGCGTCCAAATTCAGAAGCTCTTTAACAGTCCTTTAACATTAATAAGTTTTAGTATTTACCTTTGATGTTATTCGACACTAACAACATTATTATTAAAATCATGTTTAGTAAATTTACATGCATTAAAGCAGTATGAGTCGAATCCAAAGGAATATCAATTAAATGTTCAATTTAATGAATATTTGAGATTCATATTAATATTTAAATGCATATTTGAACTTCGTATCTTTTAATTCAAATTATATTTACTCTAACTGCCCGAACGAAACTATACTTAATGAAACTAAATTACTAAACTATTTACGAAACTATACTTAATGAAATTATTTCTCCATAAAAATGGGATTTTGGCAATCAATTTCAGTTATATATGTAAGCCTATCTTAAATTTATTCTACATTTATCTTGTTTATATTACTATATTTCGTCTTAAAATATTTTTATTCTGTTCCCTCTTTTCAAAATCTAATTATTTCAACGCGTAGTACTTTTTTTTATTATTATTATTTCCTTCTTTCTTTTTCCTTTACAAAATTTTTCACATAAAATTTTTAAATACCTGACATACTCCCATTATTTAGGTTATACAAATCTTTTTTGTTGTTATTATTGTTTTACAATTATCGTGATGGAACCATTTTCACTCTTTTTTGGCCAATTTAAAAAATATATCTATTTTTATCAAAAAATTAAGGACGGCATAAAAGCTAGTTACTCAAAGTATTCTTCAGTAAAAAGCTTTTTTATTTAACAGATTCTTCTCCTTTTTAACAAAATTGGGAAAAATTATACAAAACCGGCTCAAGGTTTAGACAATATAAATAGTGATTTACAGAGATGAATTATACTATTTTAATATTTATGAAGAGAATGTGAAGTTTTAATCGTTTACATTAATAAGCATTTTTAATACGTTTTTCACCGTGCGATCTGAACACATTTGCGAATACAATCAAAATTTCTATATTCATTGTATTTCTTGCATTTTTCACACTTTTTTACATTAAAAAGCAGCTAGCAGGAATATCCTTAAAAGGATTTTTTCAAATGTACTTCTAATAAAATATTTGCTTATAAGGGCACAAAAAACCTTTAAAATCATTATTTTTTATTTTTTGTAAATTTCACTTTAAATATTATTCAAGGATACGTTATATGCTTTATCGCATACATTTATCACAAAGATATTTAAAAAAATTTTTTGAGAAAAAAAAAAGGAATTTTCCGTAATATTTTAGATGTTACGGAGAATTTTTTTAAATGTACCATGCACATTCCATATCAATGAATATCCCCAATATTTTTTACGCATGTATGGTTTATATAAATAAATAAAACAGTGCATCGAATTTTATATATTTAAACATAAAGGTAAGAGGAAAAAAATCTATTTTTTTTTTAGAGTATTTTTGCTGCTTAAAATTTCAAAAAATTTACAAAATATTTTTTTTTCTTACGTTTATATTCAAATATGTAAAATTCGATGCACAGTTTTATTTAAATATATAAACCAAACTTGTATAAAAATATTGGGGATTTTCATTGATATTGAATGCGCATGGGACATTTTGAAAAGTTCTACGTAACATCTAAAGTATTACAAAAAATTCCTTTTCTAAAAATTCCTTTAAAAAAAGTTTTTTTTAATTTTTTTGTGATAAATGTATGCGATAATGCATATGACGTACCCTTGAATAATATTTAAAGTGAAATTTACAAAAAATAAAAAAAATGGTTTTAAAGGTCCCTTGTCCCCTTATAATGAATAAATGTTTCAAAAATAAATGTCTAACGCCGCAAATTTTTCATGTCTAAAAGTCAGTTTAAATGCATATCTATTCAAAATTTATAGCCTAAATTCTTTTCATATTTTATACTGAAATCTATGAATTTAGTAAAGAACTTGTAGGTTTTCTCCACATTCCTTATAGCTGCGTAACCATTAGCCTGAATGGTTATTTTAAAAGAATAAATAATGTTTTATCATCTTGAGGAAAGTGGAAACATATCCTCAAAAAGTTAATTTGAATAAGTTTAGATTTCTTTCTTAAACCATTTATGCCTAGCGTCCCATTTTTGGGACGTTTCTAATTTTAATTTTTTTTTCTTCTTCTTTACAACGTGAAAATTGAGTGAAGTAATTGCCTATAAATGTCTTTATCTATTACCGAGAGATGACAGCGTAAGATTGATAATTATTTGCTTAAATGGGGGTCTTTTTTCGGTGTTTATAGATTTTTCATTTTTCAAGATAGCGAAATGTAAAAAGTAAATTTATCTTTTTTTTTTTGTTTTTGTTTGTTTGTTTGTTTGTTTGTTTGTTTGTTTGTTTGTTTTTTGTTTGTTTTTTTTGTATCAAGGATTCAAATAAATAAGTCATAATCTTAGTTTGTTGGCTTCTTTGAAATACGTATTTTTTTTTTAATTGCGAAATTATATGTTCAAGCCTATTTTTTTATGCATGTTTATAACATACAAAATATAGGGTGCTAGGAACAAATGGGTACATATTCCTATTAGCCATGTAGGAGATAGTTATTGATGTTCAAGTCCTTTTCAAGATGATTTTGAAATAGTTTTTTAGCCTCAAATACGATTATTCTTGATTTATTATTAATTATACTTATATTGTTATAAGTCTCTGTAAAGAAATAAATATATTTTTCTAATAGTTCTTAAAAACACTAATTATATTGTATAATATACAATTTAAAAGCTTAATTTATATAAATTAAGACAAAACATATAATTATGCATTTTTTCCACATATGGATATTACAATATTTAATATGTTTACATTTTATCAAATAAATACAAAAATATCTTAGCGTAATTTATTTTAGTATTTTTCGAATTCATTTTGAAACATTCTAAAGGGATTTTACCAAAAAATTTGAGAAAACAAAAATTCAGGCATAAATGGGTTAAAAGATAGCAATAAAACTTTGTAGAAAATTTGCAAAATAATTAGCCAATAATATAGTTAGGAAATATACTGTTTCAATCTCCATGAATGAAATGCAGTACTTTTAACCGACGTTTCTTAAACTGTGGTTCGCGGACCCCGGGGACCTTGAGATACCTTCAGAGGGTCCATGAAGCTTTCGCGTTGAATATATATATATATTACTTATCCTGAAACTAAGAAAAAAAATTGTGAGTAAAATTATATTTTAAACTAAGAATAAAATTAAAAAAAAAATTACAGTACCATTACTTTCTTCAGTATAACCTTTGTAAACAGAATTGCCAGATTCTGGAAAAAAATATTGTTTTAGACATGTTGATGTCTTATCAGGCAGAGTTGGGCAAATTCGCAATCTGATTAATTTGTAATCCCATTACAATGTAATGGCACGTAAGGGATTATAATTTCAATTACATGTTAATTATAATCTGAATTTGAGATTCAATTAGCATTGTAATCGTAACTATAAATGCTATGATTATCATTATATAATTGTAATTATAATTGAGAAATATTTAATTAAGATTATATGTAATTATAATCGGAATTTAAAATTCAATTACAATTGTAATCGTAACTATAAATGGTATGATTATTGTTACGGGATCGACATTATTTATTTTTGTTCAAAATCACGCGATCAGAGATGAAAAATGTAAAGAAAAACAATTGACTTGAAATGACATTTATTATTTTGTTTTTGCGCGTTCACATGTTATTGTCGCTGGTTAAAAAAGAAAAAGGGACAAGTTTTGATGTATTCTGTGGCAACTTCTTATATTTTTGTAGATTCAAGCAAGAAAGAAAATAAATGCCGGTAGCTTGTTTTTTATGAGTTATTATTACTAAGTTTTGAAGTTATCTCACCGTAGGAGTTGTGCCATAAATAGTACAACTATACGAGCACAAAGGTGCTAAGGTGAGTATGGATTAAGTTTAAAATATAAAGTTTATTTAAAAGTCTTTCATTCGTAGAATTTAAAAGTAAACAAAAATCTGCTTTGCGTGGTACGTTTTGTGGATTTTTTACATTAGTGGCGTCCGCCGGTACAGGACCTGAGTTTAAACAAGGTTATCTATCACACGTAGTTTAAAAGGTGTTAATAAAAAAAATTAAATGAAATAAAGATTTTCCATGATGTTTAAGTTGGTTAAAGGTTTTAAAAAGGAAGATTTGATCTTCGTAGCCGAGCAATTAGGTGAAATAGCAGCACCAACGGCTTCACTTGTGGCACTTAAAGATTTAATTTTGAATTGTAAGGCATATAAAGATGATCCTGAATTTGTACAGAGCGTTTTAGAAAATGCCGTTTCAGAAAGAAAGGAAAAGGAAAAATTAGAGAGACAGTCAAAGGAAAAAGATGAAGCATTGAATATGGAATTACAAGCAAAGATTGAAGGCGAAAAGTTAAAATTGGCGCACGAGTTAGAATTGGCGAAACTTCAGTCAGCAGTAAACAGCCAAGGTGGAGCTCTTAATCCAATTAACGATAGTTATGCAATGAGAAGAAAGTTTACGCTGCCCAAATTAGAATTCAGAAAGTTTGGCGGTGATATAATAGACTGGTTACCGTTTTGGTGTCAATTTAGACAAATTGATGAAGATACAGAAATAGCACCAGAAGATAAATTTCAGTACTTGGTGCAAGCAACAGTTGCCGGCTCCCGAGTAAGAGAAGTGGTAGAGAGTTTCCCGCCAAGTGGCACTAATTACGCCAAGGCAATTGAGAGTTTAAAAATCCGTTTTGTTAGAGAAGATATATTGGTAGAAGTCTACGTGAGAGAACTACTCAAATTAATAATATCAGTACAAACGAAGGGAAAATTCTCGTTGACATCGTTATATGATAAATTGGAATTATATTTACGAGCCTTAGATACATTAGGTGTCACAACTGACAAATGTGCATCAATTTTATATCCATTAGTTGAGTCCTGTTTTCCAGCAGAATTTCTAAAAGCGTGGAATCGCACGAGCATATCGTCTGAGAAAACTGAGGCACAGGACAGATTAAATAGTCTGATGCAGTTTTTGCGAACTGAAGTAGATGGTGAAGAAAGGGTGTCACTCGCCGTAGCTGGTTTTGGATTAGCTAAAAGTGAAGACCGTAAATATGTCGCAAAAAGGAATCACCATAATTTTGAACATAAAACCGGTAAAACTTTGACAGCGGCAGGTCTGTTGACTACCTCTTCCGTAACAGAGAAAAAAGGAGTCTGCATTTTTTGCCAGGGAAGACATGCAAGTTCGGAATGCTTTTCTGCGAGAAAATTAAACTTAGCGGAAATACAAAAAATCGCCAAGGAGAAAAGATGCTGCTTCATATGTTTAGTACCAGAACATACCGCTAAAAGATGCCGAGCGATGGTGAAATGTATTATTTGTAATAAGCGGCATGTGCCATTACTATGCGATCAACGTAAGTCATCCGGTAAAGATACTCAAGAGGGAGCTGAGGAGAAGTCTAAAAGAGATGAAGTGAATATGACAAATATTAGTAAGAAGAGCGCCAAAGTGTTCTTGCAGACCTTGAAGGTGAAGCTAGTTTCTGAAAGTAAACAGAAGATTGTTCGTTTATTGTTAGATTCAGCATCACAGAAATCGTATATATTAAAAAGTGTGGCGGAAGAAATGAATTACAAGCCTATTCGGCAAGAAAAGATAATACATTCTCTGTTTGGCGACATTACTACTCAAGAATGCCAAAACAACTGTTACAAAATAAGAGTTAGAGATTTGAGCGAAGAATTCAGGTGTAATTTCGAAGTACGAGATCAAGTTAGCATATGCGGAGATATTCAACCCGTTACACAGGGGCCATGGTTACAAGAATTAAAGGAAAGTGGCATCATGTTAAGTGATGTGAGTCAATGTTGTGGTAGTATAGAAGTTTTAATTGGAGCTGATGTTATGGGGAAAATGTTAACTGGTAAAAGAAAAATATTGTCTTCTGGTTTAGTTGCAGTGGAAACATATCTTGGATGGACATTAATGGGAAAAGCACCATGTGAAAAGCCATATTCATCCGAAAACTTGGCGATGACAGTAACATCAATGTTTGTAAAAGAAGCGGATATCTCAAACCTATGGAGACTTGACTTAATCGGAATTACAGATCCCATAGAGAAGAAGTCAAGAGAAGAGATAGATCGCCAAACTAAGGAGCATTTCTTCGAAACAGTAAAAATAAACGATGAAAATCGGTATGAGATTTGTCTTCCTTGGGCTGATGACATAACAACACTGCCAAATAACTTTAAGTTGGCGATGAAACGTTTGGAAGGCATCACCTCAAAGTTAATCGCCAAGAACATGTTTCAACAATACGAGAATGTTTTTAATGATTGGATTAACGAAGGTATTATAGAGGAAGTTCCTTCTTACGAAACGAAATCTTATGGCAATTACTTGCTGCATCATCCAGTCATAAAAGAGAGTAGTACTACAACCCCGATCCGTCCTGTATTTGATGCGTCAGCAAGATTAGCAAATTATCCATCTCTGAATCAATGCCTACAATGTGGACCCAACTTGATCGAGCTCATTCCAGATGTTCTTCTACGCTTTCGAGAAAGAAAACTTGGTGTAATTGCAGATATTAGGAAATCTTTTTTACAGATCAGCATTTGTGAGAAAGATAGAAATTTCCTACGTTTTTTGTGGTGGAAGGACTTAAAGGAAAAGAAATTAATGACATTCAGGCATACCCGAGTAGTATTCGGTGTGAAATGCAGTCCATTTCTTCTTTCATCTGTCATTGAATATCACATCCGAAGGGCTCCAGATTTCTCTGAAAGTTTTAAAGATAGATTGTTGCACAGTTTTTATGTGGATAATGTCGTAACCAGTGTAAATAGCGAAGAAGAATTGAAACATTTCATCGAAGATGCGAGGATGCTCATGGCGAAAGGCAGTTTTGATCTAAGACAGTGGGAGTACACAGGTGATCGCCAAGAAACGCCAAACACGAATGAAACTAACGTCTTAGGACTTGTTTGGAATAAGGAATCCGACATGTTGAAAATCAACCTAAGTTGGCTACAAGATTTTGACACAGAAAAGATCACCAAACGCAGTATGTTGTCAGCTGTGCATAAAATATTTGATCCCTTTGGTTTTACGTCGCCAGTCATGATTTGTCCGAAAATAATGTTGCAAAAAGCCTGGAAATTAGGTTTTAAATGGGATGAAGAGATAACTGGTGAGTTACGTAAAGAATTTTTACTATGGTTTCAAGAGCTAACAGTTTTGAAGGATATAGAGATCCCAAGATACATGAAAATGACTCCAGGAAACATAGAAGCGTGTGCACTTCACACATTTGTAGATGGAAGTAAAGATGCTTACGCAACAGTTATATTCCTTAGAATAGAAATTGGAAACCAAGTCGAGTTAGTTTTTATAGCAGCCAAATCAAGAGTTGCACCTTTGAAGAACGTCACAATACCAAGAATGGAATTATTGGCGGCAACTATGGGAACTCGTTTGGCACAAACTATCGTAGATGCCCTCGGTTGGGAAAAGATGAAGAGATATTATTGGAGTGATTCATCTACAGTACTCGCTTGGATATCCAGAGATGTCAATTGGTCAGTATTTGTGCGAAATCGAGTTCTAGAGATCAGAAGATTAAGCAGTCCTTCATCATGGATCTATGTGCCAAGTGATAAAAATCCTGCAGATTTGCCAACTCGTGGATGTAAAGCGAGACAGCTAGCTGCCAGGAGATGGTGGGAGGGTCCAGCTTGGTTGAGAAATTCAGCAGAGTTTGAAAAATATACGAACTCTAGTGATCAAGACTATGACGAAGATGAAATTCGGAAGGAACGAATAAAGTCAGTTTCCATGATAACGAATTCTGATGTTAAACAAGATGGTTGGTATTACAGATATTTCTCGAGTTATGTAAAAATCATACGGATGGTCGCATGGATATTACGTTTTAGGCATAACTGCAGAAGTACCGAAGTGAAAAGAGGAGGAGACCTGACGTCATCTGAATTTAAAGAAGCTGAATTAAAGACTCTACGTATGATTCAGTAAGACGCGTTTTTTCCCGAGAATGATAACAGATTGAGAACTTTACAAACATGGAAAGATGAACAAGATATAATTCGACTGGAGACTAAAATAACGTACAGGAAAGACAATGAAGATTTTCTGAAACCTATAGTCCTGCCAGCAAAACATGAAGTTGTAAAACGACTCATATATCATGTACATGTAAAACATTGTCACGCTGGATTACAGATTCTACTTAATTTATTGAGAGAAAAATACTGGATACTTAATGGTCGTAGAAATGTAAAACAAGTGTTAGCACAGTGTGTTGTCTGCAAACGCTTCAGTGGGAAGAGTTTATGGAGAGACAGTGCGCCTCTACCGGAAAATAGAATAAAGGATGCTAACGTATTTCAGATCACAGGTGTAGACATGGCGGGTCCGTTATACTTGAAGAAAATTGAGAAATCTTGGATATTGATATTTTCCTGCGCAATATACAGAGCAGTGCATTTAGAGCTAGTGACCGCTGCTTCGACTGAGGCATTTTTGATGGGACTCAGACGATTCGTAGCACGGAGAGGAAGGTGCGCTGTCATTTATTCTGACAACGGCACAAACTTCACTGGATCGGCTAATTTATTGAAAAGCCTAGATTGGTCACGAATACAAAAATACAGTTCTGGTAATGCTATTGATTGGAAATTTAATCCACCAACCGCAGCGTGGTGGGGTGGCTTTTGGGAAAGGCTTATCAGAATAATGAAAGATCTTCTCAAAACAGTATTAGGTCATGCTTACCTCACTTATGAAGAAATGAACACAATTTTGACAGATGTGGAAAGTGTAATAAATGCAAGACCGCTAACATACCTTTCGGAAGACGCAACTGTGAAACCTATCTCCCCATCTATGTTTCTGCAGAGTATAGAAGAATGCAATCTTTCAGACCTGGATGTTGTGGAACAAAAATCATTAAGCAAGAGATTGAAGTATCGGCAGTCATTACAAAAAGAATTGAAGGATCGCTTCAGGTCCGAATATTTAGGTGCATTAATTGAAAGAGCAAGGAATAAACACCAAGAGCAAATTACAGCTGTAGGTGATGTTGTATTGATCGGATCTGATAATAAAAAGAGAACTGATTGGCCTTTAGGTCGAATTACAGAACTTATACCTGGTAGAGACAAGAAAGTTCGACTCGTAAGAGTTCAAACATCACAACATGAGCTTTTACGACCTATACAAAGAATATATCCACTAGAGATATATTCGTCTACTGACTGTCCGAAACCAAAGATTTCTCACAATCCAGTGAAAATACTTAACAAAGCTACAATTTTGGATGTATCCTCAAGCAAGGAATCTCCTAGACACAGCAGGGCTGGAAGGATACTGAAAATTCCTGAAAGACTGAATTTATAGCAAGTGACTTTGTCAATTTCTCTACGTTTAAAATTAGTTCTGATTATAAGAGGTAATCAGAAGGTGGGAGGATGTTACGGGATCGACATTATTTATTTTTGTTCAAAATCACGCGTTCAGAGATGAAAAATGTAAAGAAAAACAATTGACTTGAAATGACATTTATTATTTTGTTTTTGCTTGAAATGACATTTATTATTTTGTTTTTGCGCGTTCACATGTTATTGTCGCTGGTTAAAAAAGAAAAAGGGACAAGTTTTGATGTATTCTGTGGCAACTTCTTATATTTTTGTAGATTCAAGCAAGAAAGAAAATAAATGCCGGTAGCTTGTTTTTTATGAGTTATTATTACTAAGTTTTGAAGTTATCTCACCGTAGGAGTTGTGCCATAAATAGTACAACTATACGAGCACAAAGGTGCTAATGTGAGTATGGTTTAAGTTTAAAATATAAAGTTTATTAAAAAGTCTTTCATTCGTAGAATTTAAAAGTACACAAAAATCTGCTTTGCGTGGTACGTTTTGTGTATTCTTTACAATTATCATTATATATAATTGTAATTATAATTGAGAAAATTATAATTACGTTTATATGTAATTATAATTTAAATTTAAAATTCAATTAGCATTGTAATCGTAACTATTAGTGGTATGATTATTATTGTATAATTGTAATTATAAATGAGAACTTATAAATACAATTACGTGTACTTTCAATAGCAATTTCTGTATTAAGATATGATTGTATCTAGTGATGGGCAATAACGAGATGTTTTTCTCGATTCTCTCGATTGTATGGACATCTCGATTGTTTTCGATTGTGCAAATATTTTCTCGATGACTCCAGTTTGCCAACTGCTTTTATACTTCATAAATTTATCAAGAATCGTCTGCAGGTAAACTGGAATGAGTCGGCGTTAATAAGGAGTAAGTGGTTTCGCCCGCTAGCGGGCCCTTCCTTTAGTCGGGGCCTCTAATTTATACGTAATCTTGTAATATGACATCTCGAACTGGCTTCCCGCTATATAAGGCACTGTATAGCAGGCGTGGTGTGCACGGACTATAAAATGTTGTAAAAAAAATAATATCGAACCGCATCCCTGGGGGGGGCGGGGTCAAGGTGAGGGGAGGAGCACAGCAGCAGCATAATAGGAATAAGTCATCATGGGGCATTAGGCCTTTCCAACTATATGTCACATGGCACATGAGGGATCTCGATCTGAATTTATAAAAATGCCCTCCCAGTGGGGGCAAAGTGGGGGGAGGGGCGCGGGACGTGCATAACGTGGGTAAGTGGTCGCAGACCTTTCCGACAATACATCACAAGGGGGTCTCTGGTAAATTTAGAAAAGTCACATGAAAGTTCCCGGCTAAATTTATAAAAATGGCCCCCGTGGGACAAAGTTGGGTGGAGAGGACCGCGGGAAGTGCATAAAATGAGTAAGTGGTCACAGACCTTTCCAACAATATGTCACAAGAGGGGTCTGGGTTAAATTTAGAAAAATATCCCCATGGAGGCAAAGTGTGGGGGTAGGGCGGTTACCGGAGGTGCATAACATCAATAAATAGTCTCAGACCTTTTCAACGATATGTCACATGAGGGGTCTTGGCTAAATATAGAAAAGTACACCCGTGGTGGCAAAATGGGGAGGGTGGACACCGGAGGTGCATAATATCAATAAGTAGTCACAGACCTTTCCAACGATATGTCACATAAGGGGTCTTGGCTAAATTTAGAAAAGTTCCCCGTGGGGGGCAAAGTGGGGGGGGTGCATAACATGAATAAGTGGTCACAGGCCTTTCCAATATGTAACATGAGGAGTGTCAGCAAAATTTAGAACAAGTGGGTAAGTGTTATCACAGATCGCACAAAGGGTTTCGTTTAATATTCCTTTCAAAACACTTTTTCTTTTTGAAAAATCTGTTAGTTCCACATTTCGCAACCAGGGGCACACTGGATTCTAAACAAACATCTATCCGAACGAAAACCCGTTTTACATACTATCCGTAGATATATTAGTCGAGGGGAATGGGCCCATAGCACCCGAGATCAGTAGGCGCACCTGGCAGTAAAAAATGGAACTAAAATATGTAAGGGTATGGTGCATAATATGAAAGAAGGTTCAAGTGTCGGCAAAAGTTGGAAAATTTCTCCCCGGGTTAAAAGGTCGGAGGTTAGAAAAATTACTTAAAATACACAAGTTAGAGCCCGGAGGGGTTAATTATTATATAAAACGTTTTAAAGATTTTATGATTTGTCGTGTGGTCTGAGGTATTCAACTATACGTATGTAAAATTTCATGTCTCCAACTTAATTAGGGACTCTCTTAGAAAGAATTGCTTCAAATACATGTATGGTAGCTCAAAGGGTTAAACGTAAGACTTTTTCAATATTTTATGATTTGTCGCTTGGCCTCAGGTGTTCTGCTATAAATATGCAAAATTTAAAATCTCCAATTTAATTGGGGGCTCAGTTAGAAAGATTTGCTTAAAATACACGAGCTGGAGTTGAAAGGGTTAAACATAAAACTTTTTCAAAATTTATTATTTGACGCGTAATCCGGGAAGTTGAACTATAAGTATGCAAAATTTCACGCCTCCAATCTAAATAGGGGCTCATTTAGAAAGAATTTTTTAAAATACACATGTGGGAGCCCAAAAGGTTAAATGTACGACTTTTTCAAAATTTTATGATTTGTCGTTTGATGTGAGGTATTCAGCTATATGCAAAATTTCACGCCTCCAATCTAATTAGAGGCTTACATAGAAAGAACAGTTTAAAATACACATGTGGGAGCCCAAAGGGTTAAATGTACGACTTTTTCAAAATTTTACGGTTTATCGTATGGTGTGTGGTGTTCATCTATAAGTATGCAAAATTTCAAGTCTCCAACATGTATAGTTTCTGAGAACGGGCTCTGTGACAGATAGACAGACGGACGGACGGACGGACAGACAGACAGACCGACAGAGGAGCGAGACGAATAGGGTTTCGTCAGATGAACGAAACGCTAAAAATGCCCCGGTGGCAAAGTGGGGAAAAGGGCAGGTAGGTGCATAATATAAATAAGTGGATTTTCTAATGATTTATCACATGAAGAGTGTCGACAAAAGTTAGGAAAGTGCTCCCCCCCCCCCCCACTCCAAGGGGCCAACTACCGCACTCCCCGGAATACAACCCAACTTTTTGAAATTTCATGTATTATAAATAATACCGGGTGGCTCCGTAAAAAAATCCGATCTAAAATGATGAGAATGCAAAAAAGTTTGAAAACGACCCCCCCCCCCCCCGCCCTCACAGTGAGAGCAAAATTGGGGAGGGGGAGATGAAAGTCTCATAATATGAAAGAGTTATCCAAGAGCTTTCCTATGATATGTCACATGACGGGTTCAAAAAATGTCTGAAAATTGCTTCCCCGACCCCTCTCCCCAGTGGGTCCACTCTTTCGCCCCGGAATTGATGCAGCCCCCACTTTCAAAATTTTTATGTTTAATAAATAATAAATACCGGAAGACCCCATAAAAAAAATTCACATCTAAAATGCTATTTATCATAGAAATCGGTTTTAAAAATTTGTTCGCCCCTCCCCACCCCCAAAATTCAATTTTGGGGGAAGAAAGATTCATAATATGAAAGAGTAGTCAGAAAGATTTCCGAAGATATATCACATGAGAGGTTTCATAAAAGTTTGAAAATTGCACCCCTGTGGGTCCACTCTCACGCCCCTTGAATACTCCCGGAATTCCCCCAACTGTTAATATTTTTATATTTAATAAGTATTATTTTTCTGAAGGCTCCGACAAAAAACCCATTTAAATGATAATTATTCTAGATATCGCTACAGTTTTAAAGATTTGTCCGCGCACACCCTCACTCCCCGCATCCTGAAATTCAACTGTGAATGGGAGAAAGGTTCATAATATGAAAGGGTTGTCAAATTCCGATGATGTAACACATGACGTATTCGGTAAAAATTTGAAAATCCCCTCCCCCCGTCTGTCCACTCTTGCGCCCCCCGAAACTCACCAATCTCTGTCTTTGAATTTTTTTTATTTAATACATAATATTTATCGGAAGGCTCCATCATTTCACTGCTCATTGTCATACCTATCTCTCTTTCCAGCTCTCCCCTCGATATCTCTTCTCGGCCCTTCTTGACCGAGAACGAGAAATCAGTTTTCTTGACAATCATCGAGAGTAACATGTCGAGAATGGAAGAAAAGTAATTTCCCATTCTCGGGCTTAGTTAGAACCGAGAAGACATATCTCGAGGTAAGCGAGAGGTTTTCATGGAGGAGAGGTATCTCTCGAGATAAACGAAATGTTTGCATCGAGCAGACTTTAGTTGAGGTGCGAGAGAGAGAGAGAGCGAGAGAGAAATGAATGAGCATATTCCATCTACGTCATGATTACGTAGGCTGGGTTGGCTAGCGTAAAGGAGGGAAGTCACCGAAATGAATATGATGTAAATCCCAGCTTAGAAAAACAGTAATGGAGCCCTTTCTTATGAGTTAGAAGTTCTTTGGGTATTTATTTAGCTTTCACAGTCAGATTGACACCTGGTGCGTTTTTGGTTTAAGTCATAGTTTCTCAAAGAAGGATACAGATTAGGAGGCGTGTGATTTTGTTACATATATTTAAGTTGAAAAGGGTTTAATTCAGTTTGTGTGGGCATTTTTCCATTTTTACGTTCATCTATCTTTACAAGAAGGAAGTATTGGATTGATGATAAATTGGTCAGTTTTTAGAAAATATCTGTCTTTTATGTGACAAAAATTTTGATAACGCTCTATCTCAAGAAGTAATACGCAAAATTTAATAATACTTCATATTCAGTTAGACCTAGATGTAAAATGGTGTTGATTTGTTTGTTGTGCAAATAGCCCAACAGGTAACGCTGCTATATTTCAAAAACTAATGCACGGAATTTAATCAAACTTCATTAGCTATTGCTAGAGATTGGAACCAATTCCTTGTTAGACAGGTTCACTCTTAGCAAATATATTTGTCTGGTTCCCTTTTCGATAAAGCTCTTTTGTTTTCGATCAACTTTGAAATTCTACAGCATTAGACATTTAGGGTAACTTTGATCTGTATTAAATCGTTTGCCTTTATCGAAAAAAGGAAAATGCTGTTCGATTCTAATGAGTTCGTGAATGTCTCACAAAGATACTACTTTGGATTTAGGTACAGATGGGCAACAGTCATGTTAGAGGCCCATTTAGAACCTGGAAATCAATTCCGTTTTAGACAGATTCCGTCTTAGCTGGTTTGTCTAGTTATATTCTTAATTTTTTGATAAAGCTCTTTTTCTTTTGACCAACCAGAAAATTCCACAGAATTAGACAAGCATTCAACATTTAGGAACTTTTCCTCAATCAAACCTTTTACTTTTATCGAAAATGTGAAAATGCAAATCGATTCTAGCTAATGCACCTGAGAATAAAAATGAGTTAGAAAGGCGCTACTTTAGATTTGGGTACAGGCAACGAAGAGTTATGTTTCAATCGCTAGGGACCAAAGACCAATTCCGTTTTAGACAGTTTCCCTCTTAGCTGGTATCTTTATGCGGTTATCCTTCCATTTTTGGATACAATGCACCTGAGAATAAAATTGAGTTTTTAAATGAATCAAAAAGTAACTACTTTAGATTTAAGTACAAGTACAAACAGAAAAAAATATTTTGGAATCATTAGGGAATGGAAACCGGTTTCCGTCTTAGGTAGGTTCCCACTTAGCTGGTATATGAGTCCGGTTATCCTTCTGTTTTGCGGTAAAGTTCTTTTGTTTTCGATTAATGGTGAAATTCCCCAATATTAGGCTCGCATTTACGAAAATTTGAAACATTTGCATTTAGCGAAAAAGGAAAAAATTCGATCCTAGCTAATACGCTTGAGAATAAAAATAAGTTCGTTAATGTGTCAGAAAGTAACTATTTTTAATTGGAATGCAAATTTAAAGAATCATTTTGGCATCGATAGGGAGTGGTAAGTAGTTTCCGGTTTACACAGGTTCCCTTTTTAGCAAGTATACTTGTCTGGTTTTTCTTCCCCTTTTTCGATAAAGCTCTTTTTTTTTTCGATCAACGGGAAATCTTACAGCATTAGATATTTAGGGGAACTTTAACTTGTATCAAATTTTTGCCTTTATCGAAAATGTGAAAAAGCTATTCAATTCTATCGAATGCGCCATAATTACGCAATTTAGACATCGCACTTTCGTTAAAAATAAAAGGGAACTTAAAACAAAATAAAATTAGCAAAAAGATATTACAATCCTTGAATAATTTAAATAATATTTTTAAAAGTAGGTAAATGAACTGAAAGTATTTTCTTAAGTTATTTAGCGTTCCAAAATAGCGTTGTTCTTACCATTAAAACTTTGAACATATTTCTTGATAACATATTGATCTTATATTTGAAAAACTTGTTTGAAAAGAGTGTTTTGAAAAATTCTGAGGGGTTGGGATTAACGTGTTCAACTCATTTTGCTGGCATCTGGTTCATCTGTAGTACTCTCAATTTACTAGACTTGCATACATAATACACATTGCCATACATAAAATAAAATTTGATATGAAAATCCATGATACTTATTATTAATATGCTCAAACATTACAAACTTAAAATGTTTTACAGTGTTTTATCGAAACATTAGTATGCACACTTTATTAAAGAAATTTATACGGAACATATCTTAAAGATATTAATCATTTAGAGTTTATTGGCCTGTATTAAAATAGAGAATGACAGATAATATTCGAAAGATAAATACTATAGCGGAGATGTTCTAACATTAAAGTTAATTTCTTAAACGCATTTCTAACAATTTGTTAATTGTCATAAACCATTAGTACAGAAAATGGGGTAGGTTTAGGGATTAACATTTCTTTCAGAAGGCTTAAAAACTGATAAGATGTATTATATAACAAGTTGTATTAAGATTATTAACAAATGTTAGAATACAGCTTTCTAAAGGCTTCATATCAGGTGCCCCTCCATCAATTGAAGTTGAATGAAAGAGTTAGTGAAAACGATAGCAGCAAACTACATTACTGCTTCTGTTTTTTCACAACCTTTCATTTAGCTTCAAAGGAAGATGTTTTTTCAGAGCATCTCAGTGTTAAATTTACATCGATTTCTTGGTATGTTGTTTTACTCCATCTATCTTTAGTTGCCACGTATTTACTAAAAACTTAAAAATTACTCTATAAGCCTGTAAAATAATAATCAATAATCGGTTGTAAACACATCTCGATTGTCTCGATTGTAGATTCCGGGAAGTAATCGATGACTGTATCGATTGTATTTTTTTACGATGACGATTTTCCTCGATTGGTAAAATCTCGAGAATCGCCCATCACTAATGCGAAGTACATCTTTTTCATATTTCCAAATAAATTTGTTCGTAAATTTCTGTGTGATTCATTCATTTCAACATTTTAGCAATGGAAGTACTTCGCCCCAGAAAGGCATAATAAAAACTTAATGTATTTCAAATCTTAAAGTTAAAAAAAAAGAGAGAAATAAAAAATCAAAAATTAATTACTCAAACTGAAAAAGAAAATTCATGATAGCATATGAAAAAGCGAAGGAAAAGAACAACAACAAAAAAGTGAACGAAATTCCATTTGAGAAATAGGACTTGTTCTTATAAAGTACTAGTTAAAATGCTAATTTCTCGCGAGATAATTAAAAGTTCCATTAGCAACGAAATTCTATAAGCTGTTTGTATTAATACTGAATTTCATTCATTAAATTGATTGAATTTCACTTATTCCTTGCCCTTTTCATTTGAAAATTTTATTTATAGATTTTTTTTATTAGATTTTATTATATTACGTTTATTGTATATATAAATTAGAAAATAAAGCACAAGAAAAATCACAACTTCTCATTTCTAGTTTGTTTTCAAGCTTCCCATTTAATTTTTTTTCAATGTTTGCATTTGCCATAAATGGAAAATCTGTTACAATAAATGTTACTGAAATATTTGTACTCAGAAAGATGTTATATTAATCGAATAATCAAAACAAAATAGTATACTTAATTTGTAATCGTTAGGGGCATTCTCGTAAGAAACGGGCAAACCGATATGTCACAGAATATTGTGTAAAAAACAAACTGAACGCCCGTTCTTGCCCGGGCTCTTAATAGTAACCTTAAATCAACATCAAGTTAAAAGACTAAATAAAATAAAAGTAAGACAGACTTGATTTTAGTTTAAAATAAAATTTATAAAAAGATAAAAATACTAAAAACATTAAAAATACAATTAGTAGACGTTTCGCTAAGCAACCCGCAAGGCCTCATCAGTACAATTTAAACATTGTAAAAAAATAAAATAAAATAAAATAAAATAGAACAGATCAAGCATAGTAAAGTTAAAGTTCTGTTGTTATAAGGGATTTTGATCACGTGACTTTTTTTCCCTTCTCTGATTTTTCAACTTTCGTCCAGAAATTCGCTTCAAAACGCCAACTTTGACAGTATTTTCTGAAAAATTTATTGCGTTTACAAAAAAAATGGAAAATGTCTTTCGATTACATAGTTTCTGAATAACAACACCTGCCAGTTTTAGTTCAATTGTAATATAGAATGATAAAAGAAAAGCATAAAATCCCAGCAATATCTTCACAACCTTTTAAAAAATTTGGGTTTTGTGCCATTTTTTAAGCAAAATTTCATGCTTATGCCAGACAGCGTACACTCAATTCAACTAAATATATTCCAACTTCCTTTGTACTACCTACTACGTACTACTATGACACTTACCTGTGAACTGAACTGAGAGTTTTACAATATCTTCAAAATTATCTGAAATATTTCAAAATACCGTCAACCGCTACTTTGGGCGACATTTTTCCTGGCTCCAGTGGCATTTCCACTATTTAAAAAGTCCTTCCGGCCAGTGCCGGGAGGAAGAGGTAGCTTTCATAATCCTTATTTAAAAAAAGCCAAATTATATCATTCAAACACACGAAGCTCAATTTAGTGGAAACCGAATATAGGAGATTCAATACTAATTTTTATCAATATAATGAATGAGAATTTCACGAAATTAGTCAGCTTTATCCAAGCTGCTTTTCTTTAAAGTAACATATATTTGGCTGCCAAATTCGGCAATTTCTTAAAGTGCCTGTCATTTTAAGACAACATGGTGGATGAGGCTAAGCAGTGAACTTGGTCGAGACCTTAGTAATTGCTGTGCACATGCTCACTCACATCGGAATCGGTTAATATATAGAAGTGCTGTCGCATGCAAAAAATCAGATTTTTCAAAATGTCACCCACAATAGAAATTGAAACTGCTATATCTGAGCCATTTTTTAAGGTAAAGACAAACAAAAAATGCTCCTGAATCCTTATATCAAGGTCAAATACTTAAGAAAGAAACCTTTTTCAATTTCTAATTTTTTTGCACCTCACTTTAAATATATATATATTTTTTAATTTAATGGTCGCCATTTTGAAACAAGATGGCTGATGAATCTGGCCAGCGAACTTGGTCGAGGTGTTGATGTATACTATCCACATGCCTTCTTACATCGAAATAAGCGAATACGTGTGTTATCGCGTGACAAATACAAGATCGTTTCAAAATGTTAGCCATGCTAGAAATTCAAACTGTTATAAATCAACCATTTTTTAAGATATAAACAAAAGAACAAATTTTCAGAAACAAAAACTGCTCCGGAATCTTTGTATCAAGGCCAAACACATAAAAAAATCTTTTTCCTTTTCCAATTGTTTAATACTTCATTTTGAATTTTAAATTTAATTTTTTTTAATGGCAACCCTTTTGAAACAAGATGGCGAATGCAGCTGGCCAACGAACTCGGTCGAGACATTGGTATGTACTATGTACAGACCAAGTTACATCCAAATAGGTTCATAATTACGCCTGTTATCGCGTAACAAAAATCAGGTTGTTTTAAAATGTCAGCCACAATAGAAATTCAAAATGCTATAACTCAGCCATTTTTTTAGATATAGACGAAAGAAAAACTGTTCCGGAATCTTTGTATTAAGGTCAAACACATACAAAAAAAATCTTTTTCACTTTCCAGTTTTTTGGTATCTTATTTAAATTTTTTTATTTTTTTATTTTTTTAAATGGCCGCCATTTTGAAACAAGATGGCGGATGAAGCCGGCCAACGAACTCGGTCGAGATATTTGTATGTACTATGTACACACAAAGGTACATCCAAGTCGGTTCATAAATACGACTGTTATTATGTGAGAAAAATCAGGACGTTTCAAAATGTCAGCCACGCTAGAAATTCAAAATGCTATAACTCAGCCATTTCTTAAGATATAGACGAAACAGAAACTGCTCCCGAATCTTTTTATCAAGGTCAAACACATAAGAAGAAAATATTTTTTCAATTTTTATTTTTTTGGTACGACATTCCAAATTTAAATTTTTCTTAAAAATTTAAATAGCCACCATTTTTAAACAAGATGGCGGATGAAGATGACCAATGAACCCGGTCGAGACATTGGTATGTACTATGTATAAACGAAGTTACATGCAAATCGGTTCATAAATACGCCTTTTATCGCGTGACAAAATTCAGGACGTTTCAAAATATCAGCCACGCTAGAAATTCAAAATGCTATAACTCAGCCATTTTTTAAGATATAGACGAAACAAAAACTGCTCCGAAATCTTTGTATAAAGGTCAAATACATAAGAAAAAATATTTTTCCATTTTCAATTTTTTGGTACCACATTTCAAATTTTAAAATTTAAAAAAAAATTTAAATGGCCACCATTTTGAAACAAAATGGCGGATGAAGCTGGCCAAAGAACTCGGTTGAGAGATTGGTATGTACTATGTACACACTGAATTACATCCAAATCGGTTCATAAATACGCCTTTTATCGCGTGACAAAATTAAGGACGTTTCAAAATGTCAGCCACGCTAGAAATTCAAAATGCTATAACTCAGCCATTTTTTAAGATATAGACGAAACAAAAACTGCTCCGGAATCTTTGTATAAAGGTCAAATACGTAAGAAAAAAATATTTTTCCATTTTTAATTTTTTGGTACCACATTTCAAGTTTAAAAATTTTTTAAAACTTTTAAATGGCCGCCATTTTTAAACAAAACGGCGGATGAAGCTGGCCAACGAACTCGGTCGAGAGATTGGTATGTACTATGTACACACTGAATTACATCCAAATCGGTTCATAAATACGCCTTTTATCGCGTGACAAAATTCAGGACGTTTCAAAATGTCAGCCACGCTAGAAATTCAAAATGCTATAACTCAGCCATTTTTTAAGATATAGACGAAACAAAAACTGCTCCGGAATCTTTGTATAAAGGTCAAATACATAAGAAAAAAATATTTTCCATTTTTAATTTTTTGGTACCACATTTCAAGTTTTAATTTTTTTTAAAAAATTTTAAATGGCCGCCATTTTGAAACAAAACGGCGGATGACGCTGGCCAACGAACTCGGTCGAGACATTGGTATGTACTATGTACACACCGAATTACATCGAAATCGGTTCATAATTACGGGAGTTACAGTGTGACATAGGTCAGATATATATATATATATATATATATATCAATTTTGAACGGAGGGTGGTTTGGGGGTCTGGGGGTCATGATCGATGAAAATATACCAAAATTTTTTGAAATCGCTTTCCTCCGAACGGCTGCAATAGGTAGCTTTTTTGTAAAGAAAGCTACCTAAAATATTAAATATGATTTTTCAACGTCGAAATTGAGTTGTAAACAATTAACATGAAACAATGAAGCAAATTTGAATGATTTTAAAGAGGCAGTTTTTTTATTTTTTTATTTTTTAACTACCTTTAAAGTTTTGGAACAAAGTAGCCCCTGCTGGGGCCTTTTTTGGTCCATTCACCTAGTTTCATATAAATTGAATACATTACATACGTTGGACTACTGAAAACACCTTGTAATAGGATCTGCTAATGAATTAACACTGCAAACTCTATAAGCAATTTTTTTTTTTTTTTTTTTTTTTTTTTTTTTACCTTTAAATACAATAAACCAATTGTAAATAATAAAAACATGAGAAACAGTTATCGCCATGTTATCCATAACAACTGGAACAAAAACAATTAATGCAAAGTTTTGCTACAGTGACATTGGGAAAAATGTTACTTAAAACCTTTTTTAAGAGATTTGGTTGTATGAAAGGCATCTCTAAGTGACTAAGGCTACTTCGGACAAAACCAGGCCTGGCACAAAGTAGCCCCCAAAAACTAGTTTGCATGTTAGCTTTATCAAAACGTAAACATTTCCTGTCAAAAAAAAACAAAAAAGTTAAAGGAAAAACTATGATCACACATGGGTTACAGGTTACTAAATCTAATATTTTGACACTTACCTTTTTTGTAGCTCTTATCCTGATTATTTTACTATAGAAAGTTTGGAGAGTTAAAATTTACACACGAAAACAGTCGTTTACAAACACATCCCGTGTTGCTACTAAAAAAAATAAAATTACCTCCAAACTATTCAATTACCCTATAGTAAGGTATAAAATATTTTTCAAGGGCAAAAACTCTAAACTATCTTGTATTATTTGTTCAATACAAAGAATAAAAACTTTTTTTATGGGATGGACCAAAGTAACCCCGCAAGGACTTAGATTCTAGTTCAAAACATAGTGAGCAATATGGAAAGCATTCTGACAAAATTTCACTGAAATGTAATGAAGTTTACCTAATATGGAAATAACAGAAAAATTTATTTTCCAGAAAATTGCATTTAAAGATTTCTTTTACATATAACCAGCATTAATCTACAAGTGTCAATTAAGGTTTATTAGTGATTTTATGTAAAACAAATACGCAAGAAAATCATGCATAGAAACATTGTTTACATTTCTCCTGTTCTTTCTACGCCCGCTTCGGTATTTTACTCATTACTTCCTGTTTATTAAATGGGCCATAACTCCTCTTCTAGTAATCATAGGAATAAAATTAAAACAGATTTGGAATCGTAAACGCTCTTTCAAATAAAACAACAACAAAAAAATCCCTGCCGGCTCGGCTACAGGCGGAGGTAGATTTCGAAGTTAAGTACTAAATTCACCAACAAAACTTAAATCAAGATTAGAGATAAACCCAGTTTCTTCACTAAGAATGAGCTGTAGGGAGCTAAACGCTTTGTGAAAATTATAATATACACGAATACACACACGCTATATGGAATATGTTTAAAAATGGATACAGCAAATTCAGAAAACCTTAAAGTGTTAATATATGTTAATATTTCCATAGTCGGGTTTTTATCATGTTTTAATACGTTTCTTCAAACTCACATGACGTTACATATTCACCTGCTGAGGTCCATTATATTTCCACTGTGTCGCAATATACATATTTTTTTAATTCGTCAAACTATTTATTTTATTTTAAGTTTTCATGCGAAAATCTTGCTCTAGAAAACTTATGACGTAATATTCAATTTGGCAAACTATTTATTTAATTTTTCACGTGAAAATCTTGCAATAGAAAAGTAATTGCTATGGTGAGAATTTTATTGTTTTTTTTAATTGTTGGCAATTGCTATAACGAAAAATGTTTATTTTTTTTCCTGTCATTGTTGTGTAAGAGCTGGTTTTATCAGAATCATGTTAAGACAGTATTCAAAATTTTGAACCCTCCCCATTTCCACCCCCTTGGGCCAATTTCGCCCATTTTTAATCCTCGCCGAGATATTAGCCAGACCAAAGTTGTTGGCAAGTTTGAAGACGATCCGTGCATAATTGCGACTTTTATCGTGAGGACAAAATTTAGTACATACATACACACACACACACACATATATATATATATATATAAACTTTTTAGGTGGGGGGGATTTGGGTTCCTGGGGTCATACAACGAAAAGTTATAAAGGAATTTTTCAAAAGTCACACCATGGTAACGACTGCAATACGTAGTATTTCTTACGAAATCTACCTAAAATCGAAAAATTTCATGAAAACAGCCTTTCCAATGTAGGCTCCATTGCATTTTAATGTAGATACATTTAATTGATTCATTTATGTATCCTGTTCAACTACAATAAAATTTTAACGCAACCTACAGTTGCATAATCCTATACTGTAAATCTATGTATAGTATATTATGCTATCGTACGTGGCACAGAAATCGCGATTATTTGTTAATTGTTTAATGGTAACGCCGGAATGAAACGCATCTTATTGGTTATTGAATAGCATTTAATGCATCTCCATACCTGTAAGGATTGGGGGGGGGGGGGCTGGAGGGATGGGGGGACCTGTAAGGATGGGAGGATCCTTACATAGAAGGACCCTGTTCTGTCGCCAACTTTGTCACCAACTTGTCGATATATCGCCAAAGACCAAAATTAGTCACCAAAAGTGACGCCAACTTGGCAAGATCTGTAATATTTTGCCAAATTCCCATAAACTTCCATTATAAACCAATAGGGTTTACTTGCTTAAAAAAAATCAACAGATTGAGATATTTTAATGCAACAAAAACTAATATTAGTTTAAGTTATTATATTAATTATATTTAAAGGAGTCCAAATAAATTAAATTATGAATAAAAGTAACATGATACAATGCTTAGCATGCTTTTCCAAACATAAAATTTAAGGGAGACGAAACTTTTCGCCAAAGGCGGCTAGTAAAGATAAATGCTTCTTAATCTTGAAAAATATAATATAACTATGAACGAAAAGTAAATACTTTAAAAAGTAATATACTTAAAAGTAATACCTTAAAAGAAAAACAAAACAAACAATCAAACAAACAAAACCAAAAATAACCCTTAAGATTATTTTAAGGGTTAATCCAAAGAGTCATGAAGACATGGGGAAAACGTATAAAAATTTTGTGAAGTCCATATTTTATAAATGTTATGATGAGAAAAGAAAAATAAAGAAAACGAAATTAGAACGATATGAAGAACTACAAAAAATGGCCGAGAGAAGAAAATTAGTTTAGAAAAACAAGATTTGTTCTTGAAAGGTATTAATTAAAATGGTAATTCCGGCGAGACAATCAAAATTCCGTTAACGAAGAATTTGCATAGGCATTTTTATTAATAAAAAATTCTATTCATACATATATATTTATTAATTTTCCTTTTATTAACAATATTATATTTTATTTATTCCACTGAAGTGAAATATTAATAGAAAGTTCAAGAAGAAAAATCACAAAACTTCTCACTTATGATAGATTTTCCTGATTGCTTTTCACGTTTGTATTTGAAAAATTTAATATGTTCATTTATTATTATTATTCTATTCCCATTTTTGAAGATACTTTTGTGAACATTTTATCTTGAAAATTAATTTTTGACATAAAATTTTTATTACGCAATCAGTTTGGATATTTTTTTTTTTTCATTTTTATTGTTAGAGTTATTTTTTTACACTAGTATATCATTTATTTACTATTATTTACAATTTATTATTATTCCTTATTACTGTTATTATTGATTGTTTACTATTCATAAATTACGTGTTTATACTTATGTATGAATCACCCTTTGAAGTATTTCAGAATTTTCAAAATGAATTTTCTGGGCACATACAATTGAAAGTACGGATCTAATACTGTGGTATCTATTTTTTAAAGTATATCACATACAACTGAAGAGACAGGTGGAATGCCATATTAAGTATTTTCTGAAGTATGAGGCACATAATGGATGATATGAGCCGAATATGGTATTATATATGCCATGAAGTATGGCACATACAACTGAAGATACGGGTGGCATGCGATATTAAGTATCTTCTGAAATATGGCGCATACAATTGAAGTTGCAAGCCGATATATAATTGAAGATATAGGTGGAATACAGTGTCAAATCACATTTATTATTTTATATTTTATTTATTTATTTATTTTCAATAAATAAGGGTGTTCGAAGTAATCTATTACATGGTAAAGCAAACATACTAAGACTAATTATTCTTGTAGATATGAGAAAAATGAGTAACTTGCCCCAAATTTGGCGCTCAGAAAAATAGGAATTCCACAGCCACATCTGCGTTGGCTTGTACTTTAATGAGGTGTCGTGTGACAATACAATATTATGATTGGTGCCAGTAAAAAAAAGAAATTGAGTGGTCAAGGAGCAACAAAACAGTTTGCTTCCTTATACACGAGATGGCAGCACTAGCACAATTCTGTCCGATAGCATTGTGTACAGGGGCCGAAAAAACGAATTCCTACAATATAAGGAGCTACATATATAAAATTATCACTTTAGGGGGAAGGGGATCTGGCACTTGATATCATAAAATATCTTTAGAGGGAGAAGGGATTTGTATTTTGATATCATTATCATTTTTGTTCCAACCAATTTTTTTTTTTTTTTTTTTTTGTAATTTTTTTCTTCACATCAATATTATTATTATTATTTTTTTTTTAGTCTGTTACCTATTTTGGGGAAAATACAAAGTTAACTATTATTAAATTATTATAAAATCTATTTCATTCTAAAATATGGGATACCCCAACGTTCGCCATTTCTGTTCTTCTGCCACATATATAATTCGTTGTTAGAAAATCGACGTTCGAAATGATACTTGTTATTATTACAAATAAAAAATGGTAAAGAATGTTGTCCACCTGTTTTGGTTATAAGAAGTTCTACAGTTGCGTATCCAGGATTACGCTTTGAGGAGGTCTAGCATATTTTAGAGGCCTATATGTCGCCAGATCTGGCTCGACCCACTGTCGACCTCTGTCTTTCTTTCATTTGGTTTGATGACACATACCGGATCAGGTCCTGACTTACATTTTTTCTGCTGACTTGAGTATAGTCGTAACCAGCCAGAGAAGCCAGAGGAAAGCTCTGGAAAGTTTTAAATGGGTTAATTCGGAATGTTTTTAACATGTTAAGTAATGAAATAGTGTACTAAAATATATCCTAGTTTTTGCATTTTTTTTTTTTTTTTTGTGTGTGTGTGTATGTGTGTGTGTGTGTGTGTTTCTGTATTTGGATAATTTTAAAGTTTGTTTTCAATCAAATCCTTCAAGTCTTGTTATTAACACTCCGTTAATCACACATGTATCTCTGTGGTACAAGCCGCTTTTTTCCTATTGTAAGCTTTGAACCAAGTAGATTTGGAACCTCTGGTCCCTCTACCTTCCTCCCACCGGGATCAATTTTCCACCCGCGGCAGTTGCTCTCGAAACGACTAATGCATTCAAAACTTACAAGAGGAAAGTGGCGGTTTGTATCACAGAGAAAAACCGGTTAAATTATCAAAATATCATGAAGGTACAAGAGGTTGCACGGCGAATTAAATTTTTAATTAAGTAAATTTTAAACATGCTAATATTTCGAATTTTATAATAACATTTATAAAAGAGAAAAGATTGTATGACAAAATTCATATTTTTTCAAAAATTCCGATTTTTTAAAAACCTATTAAAAATAGAAATAAAATTCTTTTATAATTTTTTAAAAATATAAATATCTAGTCCAGTCCAGGAGGGGCTTCAGCTCCCTTAGCTCCCCCCGTGGGTGCGCCAATGGTAAAGAATACGAATAATAAACGTATAACCATATCTGTATATCATTGTAAACGTATAAAAAGAAAAATAAAGACAAAAATTGTAAAAAATAAATAAATAAATAAATAAAAATTAGACACTGATAACGATATTATTTGGTGGAGGGGAGAGAAATGATAATGCATGATATCGTAAGGGAGGTAAGGGGTCCAAAATTTCCATAAAAGGTGATAACGTTATATTTGTATAGCCCCTGGGAGATAATTGTATTTATTGTTCCAAGGTTTGTCAACTATCTAGAATTGTTAAGGCTCACAACATGAGAAACCATATATGTTTTTCCTTTACATACCATATATATATATATTACACCTTTTCAGAAGGAAAAGAAAGAAAAATAGGTGAATCCAAAAATGAGTGACTGATGAACAAAATTTGTTATGCAAGTCCAATTTTTAACACTTCCCATCATAGTTAAAAACCGTTTATGAATTCGCTTTGTCCGTCTGTCGTTTATTTGTCTACCGTCTATCTGACCGAGCTCTAACTCTTGTAAATATACTCGGATTGACATGAAATTTTTATATGTGATTGAAAATTACTTTACAATGTTAGGTAATGAAAATGAAGTGTGTAGCATTTATAGCTCGTTTACGGGACACACAAAATAATTCTGTTACATTACGGTCTGAGAGGGAAAATCTTTTACAAAGCACTTTAATGATATTACACTATTTCAAACATGTTGAAATTGAGATACATCGCTGAGGGACACTATAAGATACTTAGTGCAGAGTATGGTCTAGCATTATATGTAGAACTAAATAGTAGTATTTTGTAGGATATGCATTAAAGTATCCTAATTCTAAATTAGTTTGCATAGATTTTCATTTAAAAATATAAAATCATACAAGTTCGTGGGTATACGCTGCCGAATGCAGCGGGGCCCTGCAAAATTATGTTTAATAGGATTAAAAATATAACAGTATTCAGCACTGATTTTAGGTATAGTTAAGATTATTATCACGGACCCGTCTACGCAAAGAGGGTCAGCTAGTTATAAATAAATATAAATAGAAGAGATATGTCACCGAACTACTGACTTAAATACTGAAACAAACATAATCAAAAAAGACTAATTTAAATAATAAAATAACTGGCGATTCCTTCGGATAATAACCACTTTCATGCTAATAAGAAAGTATCGTTTTTAATAATTTCAGATTTTTATTTGAATATTTGGTATTTTCCATATAAAAAGGTTTTTTAGTGTTGTTAGAAAGCAGCTAAAAATGATATCGGATATTAAGCACTTTCATGCTAATAAGAAAGTACCGTTTTTAATAATTTCAGAACTTTATTTGAATATTTGGTATTTTCCATACAAAAATGTTTTTAGTGTTGTTAGACAGCAACTAAAAATTATATCGGATATTTACCACTTCCATGCTAATAAGGAAGTATCGTTTTTAATAATGTTTGTGTATTTGGTATTTTCCATATAAAAATGTTTTTTAGTGTTGCTAGAGAGCAACTAAAACTGATATCGGATATTTACCACTTCCATGCTAATAAGAAAGTATCGTTTTTAATAATATTTGAGTATTTGGTATTTTCCATATAAAAAGGTTTTTTTTTGTGTTGTTAGAGAGCAACTAAAACTGATATCGGATATTTACCACTTCCATGCTAATAAGAAAGTATCGTTTTTAATAATATTTGAATATTTGGTATTTTCCATATAAAAAGGTTTTTTAAGTATTGTAAGACAGCAACTAAACATGATATCGGATATTAACCACTTCCATGCTAATAAGAAAGTATAGTTTTTAATAATGTTTGAACATTTGGTATTTTCCATATAAAAATGGTTTTTAGTGTTGTCAGAGAGCAACTAAAAATGATATCGGATATTAACCACTTCCATGCTAACAAGAAAGTTTCGTTTTTAATAATATTTGAGTATTTGATATTTTCCATATAAAAGGGATTTTACTGTTGTTAGAGAGCAACTAAAAATGATATCGGATATTAACCACTTCCATGCTAATAAGAAAGTATCGTGTTTAATAATTTCAGAACTTCATTTGAATATTTGGTATTTTCCATATAAAAATGTGTTTTAGTGTTGTTAGATAGCAACTAAAAATGATATTGGATATTAACCACTTCCATGCTAATAAGAAAGTATCGGTTTTAATAATATTTGAATATATGGTATTTTCCATATAAAAATGTCTTTTAGTGTTGTTAGAAAGCAACTAAAAATTATATCGGATATTAACCACTTCCATGCTAATAAGAAAGTATCGTTTTTAATCATTTCAGAACTTTATTTGAATATTTGGTATTTTCCATATAAAAATGCTTTTTATTGTTGTTAGAGAGCAACTAAAAATGATATCGGATATTAACTATTTCCAAGCTAATAAGAAAGTATCGTTTTTAATCATTTCAGAATTTTATTTTGATATTTTCCATATGTTTAGTGTTGTTAGAGAGCAACTAAAAATTATATTAAATGTAAAGAATTTATTAAAGGTAAAAAAAAAAAAAAAAAAAAAAAAAAAAAAAAAAAAAAAAACATAATTAATGTTTTGCACAGCAGGTAGTATATTCTGTAACCAGAGAAGCTAGGGTTGGAGCTCCTCTTTTAAATAAATAAGTGTAAAATAGAAGTGTTCTGGAATTTACTTTATCTACTATGACCTTATTATGAAACATGCTTTAACTGTCAATGCATTATATCGACTAAGGGCGTCCATTTTCAGAAGCTCGTTAACAGTCCTTTAACATTAATAAGTTTTAGTATTTACCTTTGATGTTATTCGAGACTAACAACATTATTATTAAAATCATGTTTAGTAAATTTACATGCATTAAAGCAGTATGAGTCGAATCCAAAGGAATATCAATTAAATGTTCAATTTAATGAATATTTGAAATTCATATTAATATTTGAATGCATATTTGAACTTCGTGTCTTTTAATTCAAATTATATTTGCTCTAACTGCCCAAATATTTACGAAACTCTACTTAATGAAATTATTTCTCTATAAAAATGGGATTTTGGCAATCAATTTTAGTTATATATGTAAGCCTATCTTAAATTTATTCTACATTTATCTTGTTTATATTACTATATTTCGTCTTAAAATATTTTTATTCTTTCCCCCCTTTTCAAAATCTAATTATTTCAACGCGTCGTACTTTTTTTTATTATTATTATTTCCTTCTTTCTTTTTCCTTTGCAAAATTTTTCACATAAAATTTTTAAATACCTGACATACTCCCATTATTTAGGGTTATACAAATCTTTTTTGTTGTTGTTATTGTTTTACAATTATCGCGATGGAACCATTTTCACTCTTTTTCGGCCAATTAAAAAAAATATATATATATATTTTTATCAAAAAATTAAGCACGGCATAAAAGCTAGTTACTGAAAGTATTCTTCAGTAAAAAGCTTTTTTATTTAACAGATTCTTCTCCTTTTTAACAAAATTGGGGGAAATTATACAAAACCGGCTCAAGGTTTAGACAATATAAATAGTGATTTACAGAGATGAATTATACTATTTTAATATTTATGAAGAGAATGTGAAGTTTTAATCGTTTACATTAATAAGCATTTTTAATACGTTTTTCACCGTGCGATCTGAATACATTTGCAAATACAATCAAAATTTCTATATTCATTGTATTTCTTGCATTTTTCACACTTTTTTACATTACAAAGCCGCTAGCAGGAATATCCTTAAAAGGATTTTCTCATACGTACTTCTAATAAAATATTTCCTTATAAGGGGACAAGGGACCTTTAAAATCGACAAAGGACCTTTAAAATCATTATTTTTTATTTTTTGTAAATTTCACTTTAAATGTTATTCAAGGATACGTTATATGCTTTATCGCATACATTTATTACAAAGATATTAAAAAATTTTAGAAAAAAAAAGGAATTTTCCGTAATATTTTAGATGTTACGGAGAATTTTTTTAAATGTACTATGCACATTCCATATCAATGAAATTCCCCAATATTTTTTATACATGTATGGTTTATATAAATAAATAAAACTGTGCATCGAATTTTATATATTGAAACATAAAGTCAAGGAGGAAAAAATCTAATTTCTTTTTTTTTAGAGTATTTTTGCTGCTCAAAATTTAAAAAAAATTAGAAAATATTTTTTTTTCTTACGTTTATATTCAAATATGTAAAACTCGATGCACAGTTTTATTTAAATATATAAACCAAACTTGTATAAAAATATTGGGGATTTTCCTTGATATTGAATGCGCATGGGACATTTTGAAAAGTTCTACGTAACATCTAAAATATTACGAAAAATTCCTTTTTTTTCCCTCAAAAAAAAAAAAAAAAAAAAAAATGTGATAAATGTATGCGATAATGCATATGACGTACCCTTGAATAATATTTAAAGTGAAATTTACAAAAAATAAAAAAATGATTTTAAAGGTCCCTTGTCCCCTTATAATGAATAAATGTTTCAAAAATAAATGTCTAACACCGCAAATTGTTCATGTCTAAAAGACAGTTTAAATGCATATCTATTCAAAATTTATAGCCTAAATTCTTTTCATATTTTATAGTGAAATCTATGAATATAGTAAAGAACTTGTAGGTTTTTTCCACCTTCCTTATAGCTGCGTAACCATTAGCCTGAATGGTTATTTTAAAAGAATAAATATGTTTTATCATCTTGAGGAAAGTGGAAACATATCCTCAAAAAGTTAATTTGAATAAGTTTAGATTTCTTTCTTAAACCATTTATGCCTAGCGTCCCATTTTTGGGACGTTTCGAATTTTAATTTTTTTTTCTTCTTCTTCTTTACAACGTGAAAATTGAGTGAAGTAATTGCCTATAAATGTCTTTATCTATTACCGAGAGATGACAGCGTAAGATTGATAATTATTTGCTTAAATGAGGGTCCTTTTTCGGTGTTTATAGATTTTTCATTTTTCAAGATAGCGAAATGTAAAAAGTAAATTTATCTTTTTTTTTTTGTTGTTTGTTTGTTTGTTTGGTTTTTTTTTTTTTTTTTTTTTTTTTTTTTTTGTATCAAGGATTCAAATAAATAAGTCATAATCTTAGTTTGTTGACTTCTTTGAAATACGTATTTTTTTAAATTGCGAAATTATATGTTCAAGCCTATTTTTTTATGCATGTTTGTAACATACAAAATATAGGGTGCTAGGAACAAATGATTACATATTCCTATTAGCCATGTAAGATATAGTTATTGATGTTCAAGTCCTTTTCAAGATGATTTTGAAATAGTTTTTTAGCCTCAAATACGATTATTCTTGATTTATTATTAATTATACTTATATTGTTATAAGTCTCTGTAAAGAAATAAATATATTTTTCTAATAGTTCTTAAAAACACTAATTATATTATATAATATACAATTTAAAAGCTTAATTTATATAAATTAAGACAAAACATATAATTATGCATTTTTTCCACATATGGATATTACAATATTTAATACGTTTACATTTTATCAAATAAATACAAAAATATCTTAATGTAATTTATTTTAGTATTTTTCGAATTCATTTTGAAACATTCTAAAGGGATTTTACCAACAAATTTGAGAAAACAAACATTCAGGCACAAATGGGTTAAAAGATAGCAATAAAACTTTGTGGAAAATTGGCAAAATAATTAGCCAATAATATAGTTAGGAAATATACTGTTTCAATCTCCATGAATGAAATGCAGTACTTTTAACCGACGTTTCTTAAACTGTGGTTTGCGGACCCCGGGGATCTTAAGATACCTTCAGAGGGTCCATGAAGCTTTCGCGTTGAGTATATATATATATTACTTATCCTGAAACTAAGAAAAAAAAATTGTGAGTAAAATTATATTTTAAACTAAGAATAATATTTAAAAAAAATTTACAGTACCATTACTTTCTTCAGTATAACCTTTGTAAACAGAATTGCCAGATTCTGGAAAAAATATTGTTTTAGACATGTTGATGTCTAAGATAATGTATGTAATGTATGATGTTTGAGATAATGTATCAGGCAGAGTTGGGCAAATTCGCAATCTGATTAATTTGTAATCTCATTACAATGTAATGGCACGTAAGGGATTATAATTTCAATCTCATGTTAATTATAATCTGAATTTGAGATTCAATTAGCATTGTAATCGTAACTATAAATGCTATGATTATCATTATACAATTGTAATTATAATTGAGAAAAATTTAATTAAGATTATATGTAATTATAATCTGAATTTAAAATTCAATTAGAATTGTAATTGTAACTATAAATGGTATGATTATCATTATATATAATTGTAATTATAATTGAGAAAATTATAATTACGTTTACATGTAATTATAATTTAAATTTAAAATTCAATTAGCATTGTAATCGTAACTATTAGTGCTATGATTATCATTGTGTAATTGTAATTATTATTGAGAACATATAAATACAATTACGTGTAATTTCAATAGCAATTTCTGTATTAAGATATGATTGTATCTGTAATGCAGAAGATTATGATTTTCATTACGGCGCAGTAATGCTGTAACTGTAAAATTTTAGTTACAATTACGTGCAATGTGAATGGTAAATTTAGATTACTGATTTGATTTCAAATGTACTTGAGATGATTATAATTATCATTACGTTGTTGTAATGGTAACTAAGAAATTTTAGTTATAATTACGTGAAAAGTAAAATTTCTAATTAGATTTTATTCCAACTATACTTGAGACTGTAGTTATTTATGATTATATACTTTTGATGAGAATTAAGAAATTTCAGGTACAATCACATTATAATGAGGATGATCTTCGATGTTATACATTACAGTTAGTATTTTAATGATAACGCAGAATTTTCAAACTAGGATAATCTACCAATGTTTTACTGAAGTTCCCCCCCCCCCCCAATATTTTAGTGTATCATAAATAAAAGGGACTGGTAACTTAAGACATAACTCAACTTCTAAATATCCTAGGACACTCATATTTTGTATGGTAAAAGTAATCTTTATGAAGGGGGGAGGGGCATTTTTTTACCGAAGGTCAGCAAATTTGAGTATAGCGCAAATATAACTGCCTAATAACCAAACGCTCTTGTACCTGTAATATAAATTGCCGTAACCTTGTCAAATTCGGTATGGTAAACGCAATCGTTTGAAACAGTAGGGGTTTGTCGATTTTTTACAGAAGCCCATCATATTTTAGTATATTATAAATACAAGTTGCTGACAACTTAAAACAGTTATAACTCGGATTGTAAATATCGTAGAACACTTATATTTTGTAAAGGAAACTTAATCTTTATAAAGGGGGATCATTGTGGGCGTTTTTAACCTAAAATTTCTAAATTTTAGTAGTGCGCGAATATAGGTCTCGATAACGACAAATACGTAAAACTCGAATTCAACTTGGCACATCGCATCTCACACAAATTTCGAATGGTAATCTTATTGTTTTAAGAGGGGTTTATTTTCTATAGCAATTCCTCCATATTTTAGTGTATAAGGTGCTGACAACATAAAACAGTTATAACTGGAGCTGTAATATTGTAGAGTACTCATATTTTTTAAAGTAAACGTAATCTTTAGAAAGGGGAGACATTAACTTTATTATTATTATTTCTTAGTTTAAAGTTCATTGTCGGTTTAAAGTTTAATACTTAAAATTCAAATTTATCGAATTTCAATTCTAATGCATTGTTCTGATGAAAAATTAATTTTTCATGAAACTAATGCATAAAAAAATAAACTGAAATTCGATGAATTTGTATTTTAAATATAGAATTTTTTGTTTTGTTTTTACAATTATAAAAATGGAATCAATTTCAAGAAAAGATTCTCAATTGCAAACAAGACCAAAAAAAAAAAAAAAAAGACTCCCTCTCCCCTTTTAAAATAATTGCTTTTATCATATGAAATTTTTATGTTCTGTGACAATTTGGATCCGAGTTATAAGTGTTTATGTTTAACGGGCCGTTATATTCGCGCTGTAGTAAAATTTATGGGGTTTTGGTTATAGTTGTTTATATTATTTGGTTATAGTTGTTATTTATGTTTGGTTATATTTGTGCTATAGTGAAAGTTGGAGGCCTCTGTTAAAAACACCAATAATGTCCCCCTCCCCATTATAAAGCTTACGCTTACATACAAAGTATGTTTACGATAATTATAGCTTGAATTATAATTATTTTAATTTGTCAGCCTCTTATATTTTTGATATACTAAAATATGGGAGGGCTTTTATAAAAACTCTATAGAGCCTCCCCCCCCCCCTCCTTTAAAACCTTTATCATATGAAACTTGTGTCGAAAATTTAGAATCGAGTTATATGTGTTTATGGATATCGGGCCGTTATATTCGCGCTGTAGTAAAATTTATGGGGTTTTGGTTAACAAAAAGATACAAAATAAAATAAATAAATAAATAAAAAGACAATCAATGTCTTCTGAAAAATTATGTCACTTTGTTGAACCGAAATAACTAGGAACTTAAATGGCACTGGGACTGAAACATCGGGATCGAAGCCCTGTGACCTAAACAGAAGGAACAGTCAGAGAACCGAAATGTACTCATGTATTATTAAATTTGAGTTCCTTCATTTTCAACATTGCATTCTTAATTGTCAGATTAGCTACAAAAATTTAAATACATTATATATAATTACTTATACCACAGAGATATTTAAAATTTTTAGGTTAAAAGTAACGTGAAATTTTCCATTCGAGAGCGATAAACAGCTTTTTATATTTCGTAATAATTTAAATCTTGCATATTGACCTTTTTCTGGGTATTAAAAAAAAAAAAAAAAAAAAAAAAAAAAAAAAAAAAAACTTATCGTTTTGTAAAATTATGATGTATGAACAAATACGAGCACGTTAAAATTAGTGTATCAGACTATGTATAACGAGTTTTTCGGGTCTGAATTGAAAAAAAAAAAATGAATATTTCTAGAAAACGAGTAATTACGTAAAAATAACTAGATAATTAGTAAATAAGCAATTATATTTAAAAAATTATATTGTGTTTTTATAGCATTATAAATTAATACTTATTGACATATAATTAGTTACTTATAATTTATTTACATTCTTATAAACGTTACTGGAATTAACTTGCAATGAATTACAAGCAATTTTCATATCAATGTTAAAAATGCAATTAGAATTAGCTCGTAATTGATTGTAATTTAATTGAAATACATTCCATAGAATGTAATTTAGATTTCGTTGTATTACATTACGCGTTAACCAAATTGCATTCTGAACTAAAGTAATTGACATTAACTTGTAATACATTAGAATTTAATATAAATCATACTTTTTAAAATGCAATTAGTATTAGATCGTAATTGATTGCAATTTAATTTAAATACTTTTATAGAATGTCATTTAGATTAAGTTGTATTACATTACACGTTAACCAAATTGGATTCTGAACGAACGTAATTGACATTAATTTGTAATACATTAGAATTTAATCTAAATTATATTTTTAAAGATGTAATTAGAACTGACCTATAATCCATTACAAGTTAACTGGATTCTATAATTGAAAAAATAATCGGAATCATCTTGTAATCGATTACAGGTTAACTGGATTATATAATTAAAAATCGAGTTTTAATCATCTTGTAATCGATTACAGGTTAATTGAATTATACAATTAAAAATGTAATCTGAATCATCTTGTAATCCATTACAAATTAATCTGATTAAATTTTAAAAGATAAAATGAGAATTGATTTGTAATCTATTACACGATAATCAGATAATACATTTCAAAAGCGTAATTGAAATTACTTTGTAATGCATTACATGTTAATCAATTGCATTGTGAGGAGATTATAATGTATTTTAATCTGTAATTTCATTACTTTGTAATCAGATTCTGCCCAACACTGTTATCAGGTATATTTTATTGTATTCCTTCCTCGGAACCATGAAATTTTCCTTTTTATGACTGTATTACACTACAGACAGCTTCCGTTTTCAGTGGTTTTTGCTGTTTTCTAAAGAATTTCAGACTCAAATCCTGGGGTCCGTGATGACCGAAAAACTATGAAAACGGATCCGTGTTAACTAAAAATTTAACAACAGTTGCTTTCAACAATTTTATAGATAACCATTTGTTCCACAATTTTTTCATTCTCAGGTTTTGTAACATTTTAGAATAAAATTAATATTTTTAAATCGATTGCATTTGGACATTTTTAGTGACATTTTTCTTTATATGAATTTTTTCTCGTTGCGAAACCATCAACAAGAATATTTATTTCTAAAATGATTACTTTTAATGAGTCATAAACTATTTTGTTGCAATACAAAATTCAAAATAGATGTTTAGAGCAGAGGTTTTTAACCGATGTGCCTTGAGAAAATGGCAGATGCGTTGTTAAAATTTTTGGTCAAGTTCCATAAAGTTATAATATTTTTTAGTACCGTCTGTATCTCATCCAATTTCATTTTTCTCTAAGATCTTGAGTGGGCGGAGCATTCGGGTCTCGTACAACCAAATTATCCTGCCTTTCGCAACTTTACTTTTTCTCTCAAACGCAGATTTTCCCCTGCAGTTAGAATTTTTTCACAGCACGGACTCATGCTTGTTAGACACTCCAACCTACGACTGGGTATAAAATAGATTTGTCACTGGGAGACCCCTTAAACATGTGAACTGTTTCGCACTGTTTTGTAAGATTTACGAGAAATTAAGCAAAAAATCTCATGTATAATCACTGTATTAAAATTTAAACGTCATTAAATGACAGCCGTCCTGAAAGGTTTAAATGAATGAAGGTATAAACTATATATAAAAATCACTTCAAAACATCAAAGTAATCATTAATTGCTATAAGTGATAAACATAAATCTTAAATGGCAAAATACCTTTATTTATTTACATTTCGACATGTTTCATTGCATCAGAAGGCAACATTCTCAAGAAAATGAACTGATAAAAATATTTTCGCAAAAATTCAAATTGAAAAAATACTAAACAAAAACAAAAATCACGCGAACACAAGCATACTGAAATTAACTGCAATATTAAAAATGGAAATTTGTGGAGAATGGAAATTATTTTATATTATTGTTTCATTATTCTGCATAGCATTTCTTTCCAAATTTTAGGGAGTTCCATGAATAGTTTTACTAATTTTTCAATTTGAATTTTTGGGAAAATATTTTTATCATTTTATTTTCTTGAGAATGTTGCCCTCCGATGCAATGAAAGATGTCGAAATGTAAATAAATAAAGGTATTCTGCCGTTTTTAAATTTATGCTTATCACTTAATGAGTTCTTTAAATAAAGGTATTTAAATGTTTTTTTGGTTTCAAAGCATGTTTAACTTGGGTCAAATTAAACCACATTTTATGGAACAATAGTTGAAGGTTGGAAAATATGTATACATATGAAGCAGAAGTACATTTATTTTATAAGTTTTATTATTGTGTGTTCCACGAAAAATTAATTATGTAATAAAATATGCCTTATTGAAAAACCCTGATTTACAGTCATAAAAATGTATATTCAGGTTTAAATATTTTTCCCATTTTAAACTAAAACATTTAAATACAGGATGTCCCAACTCCCAAACGCCCCTGACACATTTTAAAATTCAATATAAAATCAAGTAATTTGTTGTACAAGAGTGTGGTTTGGACTAAAATGCTTCTCACGATGAAAATTTTTCTTCAAGCGAATGAAACTAATTAGATCCAAACTTCGATCATAGATGGCTCCACTTGTCCATACGTTTGGTTTCGAACATGCGTTTTTTCGAATTTTCAGATTAGTTTCGATTTCGTTTCGAAGTATCAACTTACGCAATTAGCTTTTTTGCTGGGAGTCGTCATTTCTGTGCCACAGCGTCAAAATTAATCTGAAAATCACAAAAAGCGTATGGTTGAAACCAAACATATGGACAAAGGGCGACATCTAGAACTGAAGTTTGGAACTAATTATTTTCATTCGCTTGAAGAAAACCTATCATCGTGAGAAGCATTTTATTCCAAAACGCACTCCTATACGATTATTGCTTGATTTTATATTGAGTTTTAAAATGTGTCCGGGACATTTGGGACACCCAATATGTATATTACCCATACAATGAGTTTGCATGATTTCACGGAATCTTTTCTAGTTTCAAAACCATCATCCAGAATGGTTAAATTTGAAAAAGTTAAATATATACTTCCACCAAGAGAAAAATTAAAGCATAGGGGAACATCCATTCGTTACTCTTGTGATAATTGGAGAAAATTTTCATTTTCATACTTTACTGGTTATATCACTTTTTATTTTAATTATATTTTATGGTAAAATAATTGCAAGTATTTGTAAAAAACCGCACGAATGGTCACAAGAGTAACAGTGGACGTTCCCATAGTCTTAAGAAGATAATTTTAATAAGTTTAGGTTTCAACCTTAAGGGGGTCTTGTCGCTCAGTTTTCGATTTCTCCTCATTAATGTAAAATCTATGGGCATTTGATGCATTCGTATATTTAAAATATCTCCTAAGGAAATTAATATTTTTAACTTCTATTTTTTGTGTACACTTTCTAAAAGATGTCACTTTTTTTTCTTAGTTCTCAAAATGTTTCTAAAGTATAGACTTAATTTTATAGGAAGTGTTAAAATCTTACTCACAGTTCGCCCGCTTTTAACACATAAAATATTAAATTCATATTTTTAAATTCAGCATAGATTTTGGAAATATTTTGAAAACTAAGAAAAAAAGAGACATTCTTTTAGAAGAGGACGCAGAAAAAAGATGTTAAAAACATGAATTTCCCAAGAAAATATTTTAAATATACGAATGCATCAAAAGTCCATAGACTTAACATTACGGAGGAGAATTCCGAAGCTGAGTGACCAGCCCCCTTAAGGAAATGTAGATAAATCAGTAGACTAAATTTCCAAATATTATGTCACTGATCAATAAATAATTGTTCACAGATAGAAAATGTGCCGTCTGAGTATTCACAAAATCAATCCAAAATTGTAATCAATTTCATTTTTTTCTTTTTAACTCCCGATATGCTATTTCTTTCTCCCAGCAAATAAAGTGTCGTCTCCAAAAAATAACGTCCCTTTGTGTAAGCCAGCCGTAAAACAAAGCAGGTGTATCATTGTACTGTTAAATAGTGATAAACTCTATTGCAATTTTTTTAACTTCTAAGCATCGCACATTTTCAATTTTTATACCGTGGTATTGGGGAAAAAAGTACTTTTTAATGCTTTTTTTTAAACTGCATTTCCATTTATTTTTGAAACATTAATATTTTTGTAGTTTTTAGCGCAATTTGTTTAATTTTGGCACCTCAAGTACTCCATTTCTGTAGAAAGTAAAGAAAAAATAATTGGAAAATAGTAATTATATCCTTTTGTTGCCATTTTTCCGTAACTACTGAAAAAAAATGTAATTAAAATACGTGCTATTTTGAAAAAATATAAATGAATGATTTTTGATAAAATATGGAGCTATGAAAAACTACATTTAACATAATTATCTATATTATAAACAAATGAAGGCATGTGAATCATTAGATAGCCTTTTTTTGTCGAGTTTCTTGAGTGATATCTGTTGTTTTTGGATTTGTGTATTATTCAGTGATAGTGACGTCATATGAATACTTTACTGTGGATGTTTTTAAGACTGGATTGTAAATGAGGAATTCTTCAGGAATTCATCAGTCATCTTCAGTCATTCTGAGGAATGACGTCATTTTATACACTGTAAAAAAAATACGGACTAAAAAAAGGAAATACTACTGACAATCTAGATGCCAGTACTATTTCCGTTTTTTTTACGGGAATTTTCCCTATAAATTACAGAAAATTTTCCGTTTTTCTGATTAAAAACGGAAATTATTTGCGTTTTTTAGTGCGTTTTTTTTTTTTTTTTTTTTTTTTTTTTTTTTTTTTTTTTTTTACAGCTTATAAAATAAAAGCGTGTGTTATTAATCTTAAAACTCAAATATGTTTTATATTATCTGTATTTATATACATAATTTTTTTTCATTGGAGACGACATTAAATTCTGAAAAGGCAGAATTCCAGTTTTCTAGTATTTATTTCATAATTTTCTTCTCATGCGATCTGGTAATTTTGAATAAGATCGATGTTTCTATATTGACTAATTTCATACAATTTTTAACAAATTGTTTGTCATATTGGAATCACTAATGTAAAACTTTATTTTATTATTTTCTTTTTCTTTTTTTAGTTCTTCTAAGAAATCATTTTCTCACAATAAGAAAAGCTCCAGGGTAACATTCAAGAGACAAAATATGTTTATGTTTTAAAAGCAATTTGAATGCATATTTATTCGAAATTTGTAACCTAAATTTTGTTTATATTTTCTACTGAAACATATACGTATTCCAGCGAGGTTGCAAGTTTGCATCACATTTATTCTACTTGCGTAACCGTCAGCTATAATGGTTATTTTAAAAGGGTAAATATATCTTTCCATCGAAATGAAATTGGAAACGTATTCTAAAGGTAAGTTCGGCAAGCTTGCATTTCACTCATAAAAACGTAGCTAAGTCGTTCTAAAGAACTGCTCTAAGATTTAAATAAAAATATATAAAAAATGGTTTACAGTAGACATAGAAAAATGCTTTAATCTTCTTAAAGTTTATATGAAACTTTAATAAATTTATTGATAAGGATTTTCTCCACAAGGAGTATTCGCACTAATCTGACAGCATTTCGAAATGATAACGATCTCATTGATAAAGATTTTTTTTTTTTCAAAAGGAGTATGGAGTATGTTTTATTCTTACTTTCTGATAGCATTTTGAAATGCAATCGATATTTCCATATCGATTCCAGTTTAAACATTTTTCATATCATTCTTCCTCCTTGGGGAACCATAAAAAAAATAGTTCAATTTATTTATTTATTAACATATTATATATACAGGGTGATTCAAAACTTATCGTTCAAATTTCGTTAGTAGGTATGGAATACGTCAGGAAACCGATTTTACATAGGAAAGTATGACCGCAAATGTATGCATGTTATGTAGAGGACGCTGTGTGTACTCGTCCTTCCATTGCGTCCCAATCATTGTTTGATTTTCCTAGAACTAGTATTATTTCTTCTCTTATTTCCATTTCTCAATTGGACTTCCACGAAGCCTTTTACATCTTTAAAAACTCCAAAAATCTTGTTAATGACCTTTATTCAACGCCTTCATTATCTGACGCCTGAAAACAACTCGTATAATTTTGTTCTTTCCAGTTCTTTTAACCTTTTTTTTATTGGTTTGTTTTTTACTTTTTGTTTTCATTTTTATTTTATATATTTTTTATTAGTTTATTTTATTCTTTGTTTTTAACTTTCTTCTTTCATGAATTTTTAAATTTTGGTTTCACACCAGAATTCTTAAATGTCATTAACGAGATTTTCGAGTTTTAAAAGATGTAAAAGGCTTCGTGGATGTCCAAATGAGAAGTGGAAATAGGAGAAGAAATAATACTAGCTTTAGGAAAGTCAAAACAATGATTGGAACGCAATGGAAGGTTAGGTACACACAGCGTCCTCTACATACGCCTGCGTACATTTGCAGAGATACTTTCGTATGTAAAATCGGTTTCCTGACGTATTCCCTACTTCCCAACGAAATTTGAACGACAAGTTTTGAATCACCCTGTATATATATATTTTGTTTTGTTGTAACGAATTAAAATTTTCAAAACAAGTTTATGACACAAAGGTTTTAATTTCTAAAAGACAATTTTAAATCTCATCTATTCAAAGTTTGTAGTCTATGTTCTTTTCAAATTTTGCAGTGAAGCCTATAAATATTTAAAAGTGGATGAAAGGTTTTCTCCACATTTTGTTTTGTTCCAAGACCGTCGTCCAGATAAGTTATTTTATAGGGATAAATATATCTTTTTATTGCGAGAAAAATGAAAGCATATTCTCAGGTAGATAGTTTGACTAAGTTTAGGTTATACAGCATCCCTCGACTTAGGTATTACGCGACTTACGTAACGCGACTTACATTCGCAGTTACGTAATAAATCTCGAAAATTACATTTTTTAACATACTAGCGCGTTTGATACGTACTTGCATACTTTTGATATTTATTTTATAAATAAAACATATAGATATAAACCACAATCGTAATATAGTTTATACATCAGATAGAGTTATATTTTTATTGGTATATACAGTCAAATCTGTAACAAAACAACTTAATCTTTATTGTTAGTTATTCGTAGAAATAATCTAAATTCTAATTCATAATAAACAGTTTGTACTTATGAAGGATTATTTTATTTTGTGAATGCTATTCATCTGACTTGCCATCAGAAATTCATGGAGAATAGGTTAAATTAGTGCTCTTTAGTTATTTCTTATTTTTATAGACGCGTGATGTAGATTCAAAATTGTTATAAATCAATACATCAGTGTTAGATTTATAACACGTATTCTACAAGGTATCTGAAAAGCATTTTTTAAGCTTGTTTTCATATTTTTTCATACTTTTATAGTTTACATACGAGTAAATACTGTCGCGTGATGCTTTATTTATAAAAGAATAGGGTGTAAATAACATATGTATATATATATACAATAAATATTGCAGTTTCTTGCAAAATTTTATTGTAGCAACTTATAAATTCGACTTTCGTAAAATTCAAGTTACGGAAAACTTTACGGAACACATTACTTACGTATATCGGGGGATGCCTATACTCTTTAAAAATAAAGATAAACCGTTATTTAAAATTAGCTAAATACTTTTCTATGATACAGAAATGACGCTTTACGGATATCAAATATGCTATTTCAATATTTATAAAGGCAGTAAGACATTTTACTCATGTTGGCTCAATCGATATTTCTATGTCGATTGTAGTTTAAACATTTTTTACCACATTTTCTTTTCCGCATCCTTTTTTCTCCTTGGGGAACCATAAAAAAGAATAGTTAATTTATTTTATATATTTATACACTATATTAAATTATTTTGCCATACCAAATGAAGAATCCATGCCAAACTTTTAAAAACACGAAGGAGTTAGATCTAATAGACAAATTTAAAATCATATTTATGGTAAATTTGTAGTCTATATTCTTTTCGCATTTTACACTGAAGTCTATAAATATTTAAAAGAGACTGAAAGTTTTCTGTACAATTTTTTAGTTCCAAAACCGTTACTCATATAGATATTTTAAAGGAATAAATATATCATTTTATTGACATAAAAATAGAAACATATTATCAAGAAAATAAGTTGACTAAGTTTAGGTTACACTGTTTAAAAGCAAAGAAGAACCGTTTTTCAAAATTAGCTAAATAGTTTTCTATGATTAATGAGTCTTGTATGTTTTAAACGCGACGAAGATCAACGAAAATATTTAAAGTTTGAATTAGTGTATCTTCAAAAACTTTATATATAGTGGAGAGAAGTACACAGTGAGACATGGTACACACTGAGACATCAGCCACTTTGATATATAGTTTTAACTTTTTCTCCAAGCTGGCACACACACATAACGACCTCATCTTATGCAACACGTGGATGTAGTTTCGGCACTTCAATTACTCGTCCGACAATATAGTAAATAATTCTTCATTTTATAGTGGTTAAAGTTACATAAACGCCTATTTCAGAATTTATTTCCTTTAATATGACATATATTTACTTAACCAAAACTACTACTTCGACAAAACGACATAAACTTTTTAAAACGATGAAATTGATGTAACAGATGTGTCATCCATTTTGCTATAACGTAACGAAAGTACACAGTGAGACACACAGTTGTGGTACACAGTTAGACATGTCTCATTGTGTACCTACTATGTAGTTCTGATGTTAAAAAAGTTATTTATTAATGAAAGAAGGGGGTTTTTTTCTCTCTCTCTTTCTGTGTGTGTGTGTGTGTGTGTGTGCGATGGTTAGGGAAATCTACTGAACGTAAGGGGCTGAAAATTTGCATGAAGGTAGACCAAGGTCTGCCATTGTCCACCCGAGACTTATATTTTTAATATTTTGAAAATCTAGAAAAATTAATTAGAAATCATAAACTTCAGAAAAATAGTGATAGTGTAAAAATGTATGGTTTATGGAAAAATATACATTGTCTCACTGTGTACCACTTGTGGTACACAGTGAGACAATTTCCGATTCTCTGTTATGCTGCTTCTGTGATTTTATAAATAACATTTTTAAAACCATTTATACATTAATGTGTAGCGTATTTGTGTAACTTAAAGATGTAGCAAATTTTTCTTCAAAAGAATAAAAATCGTTGCCATTAGTTAAGTAATAATAATTTTCGTCTCACTCCCCTATATGCATGAAATTGTGACTACTGATTAAACAGATTGGACGTTTTATTAAAACGTCCAATCTGTTACTTCTGTTTTTATACTAACATTAGAGACTGACTAATCTTTTGTAGAATTCGTACATTGTTGAAATTAAAGTAACTCCTTTTTTTACTTCGTAAGCCATTGCGCGCATGATATTTTGCGAACGTATACATGGATTTTCAGTTGAAATAGCATAAAAAAACTGGCTATAAATCACAATTAAAATAATAAAACTTTATATCAATCACCATAAAAACAAAGCAAAATACACAGGACGCGTTTCGAGCTGGAAAATATAACAGCCCGTCATCTGCCACTTTAAACAGACGTGCCCGAAAGCGGACAAGGTCACAAAAAGGGGAAAGAGGAAAGCTTACAAAGAGTAAGACAGATGGCGCTAGCTGTAAGATAATTACCAATCACAGGGGAGCGTATGCAGAATTGGAAAGTGCTGCCACACTGACAGAAAAAATTAACAAAAAAGGAAATAAATAAACAAAATTCAAATAAAATAAAGAAGTAAACTCAAAAATAAATAAATAAACAAAAATAAATACAAAATAAATAAAAAAATAAATAATAATTAAAAGAGAGAGAGATTCTCTCTCTTTATTTATTTCTCACATATTTCATTTCTCTCTTTCTCTAATATTTTTTATTTCACTCCCTCTCTTTTATAGTATTATTTATTTATTTATTTTTTTTGTATTTATTTTAATTTCTTCATTTTTTAATTTATATCTTTATTTTATTTTTATTTCTTTTCATTTTGGTTATTTTTTCTATCATTGTTGCAACACTTCCTAATTCTGCATATGTTCCTCTGTGATTGGTGTTTACCTTACAGCTAGCGCCACATGTCGCACTCATTGTAAACAACCTTCTTACCCCTGTCTGTTCATTTGTGACCTCTCCCATTACGGACACGTGTTTACAGTGTTGATGACGGACTGTTATATTTTTTAGCTCAAAATGCGTTCTGTGTATTAATTTGATTTTATGGTGATTGATGCAAAGTTTTATTATTTTAATTGTATATGTGGATTGTTATGAGTTTTGATATAAATAGTAAGCACATATGTGTGATTAAAATAATTTGCTTTTAAGTATTTACAATGATAAGATTTTCAGTTGTGACAATTTTTATTCATTAAAAAATTTAAAATTTCGATTTTTTTTTTTTTTTTTTTTTTTTTTTTTTTACAAAAATATTTTTTACATGGTTGATGAAATAACTTTTACCTAAGAATAGATTAAAAATACATATGTTCTTATTATCTGTATCATATTTCACAACAATCTATACATACGTGTTCATGATATCACACGCGCAATGACATACACAGCAAAAAGCAGAGCTATTTTAATTTCAACAATGAACAAATTTTGTAAAAAACTAGTCAATTTCTAATGGTATTATATTAATAAGCACAATATTTTTAATCATTAGACAAAATTTCATGTTTATACATAAAAGGTTTTTTAAGCTACACTAATTCAAACTTTAAATGGTTTTGTTGATTTTTGACGACTTTAATAGGTCAAGACCCCTTAAACCTATGATACAGAAATAATGGTTTACAGATATCAAATATATACTAGTTCACTTTTGATAAAGCCAGTACGACATTTTACTAATTTTGATTCATATATATATATGTATATATATATATAAAAACTTTCTGTGCAATTACACCATTGAAACAAATGAAATTGACCAATAACTATGAAATCAATATTAAACACATCAGAAACCAAACAATAATTAAATTGTATAGTCCAATGAAATACCTTATGAAAAAAAATACATCTTCAAGGGCACAGAATTTACATATATAAGTAAAACAGTCGTTTTCTGTTGAGAATTAAGCTATAAGCTGAATAATAAATTCTCTCTATGCCCGAACGACTGCTGAACCAGAATAAAAAAAGAAAAATGAACACTGAATATTAAGAAAGGCCTTGAAATGGAACATATAAAAAATGAATTAATAAATAAATTAATTAAAATAATATTATTAATTCTGTTACTCCATTTAATATTATTTAGATAAAAAGTAATTAAATTCAGCTTACCCTATAAAATTACGCAAGATTTTTTAACCCCATTCCGATTTGCAAATGTTTAAATATTGCAGCTATGAATAAGGTTAATTTAACCGTTAAGTGATTCTATTTTAAAACATATATTATAGCCATCGGTTGCAGTTAAAAACGATATAGACTCCTTGATTATTACATTAAATCAATAAAAAAAGAAAAAGAAATGAATAAAATTACCATAAGAAATTTAAAATACCACTTAACCCTTATAAAGTTAATATAACTAAATTAAATAATATTCAAAATCACTTAATTTACAATATTAAATCTAAAATAGTTGCTAGTTCTGCCATCTAGGGATAAAAAAAAAGAATTTTTTACTAAAAATATACAGTAAATATTAAGTCGTGACTGCATAAGAAAATTTTTTGATGCTGCCATCTATGAAGAAATATTAAAACAAAATACAGTGGTTCTGCCATCTATTAATTAATGAAAATTAAAATTCATTTGATCTATTCCAAGGGCTTCCATTTATTTAGTACATACCCAATACCCGAAATAAAATCTTTTTTAGTAACATACCTGATTTGAAATTCTTTTTTATAATAATTTTACAACAAAATTATGTATATATGTGCATAAATTGTCTAAGTTTAGGTTTCACTCTTTAAAACTAAAAATTAATCGTTGTTTAGCTATGTAGTTATCTAAGATTAAGCGAATAATACATACCTAAATAATGGTTCACATACAGCAAATATGCTGTTTCAATCTTCATAAAGGCAATATGAAATTCTGATGTATTACATTGATAAGGATTTTTTTCGATAAGAGTATGTCTCATTCGTAATATACGATAGCGTTTTGAAATACAATAGATATTTTTATATCGATTGTAGTCTAGACATTTCTCACATCGTTTTTTATAATTAGGAAACCATAAAAATTGTTAAATTTAGATATGTATTTATTTGTTGTATTAAATAATTCCTCTATAAAAAATAAAATTTCAAAACAAATTTTTAGAGACACGAATTGTTTATATTTCAAAGAGCATTTAAAATCATATTTATACGAAATGTGTAGTCTATATTCTTTTCGCATTTTACACTGAAGTCTATAAATACCTAAAAGATGCTGAAAGTTTTCAGTATATTTTTTTACTTCCAAAACCGTCACCCAGATAGGTATTTTAGAAGGTTAAATACATATTTTTATCGACAGAAATGTGAAAACATATTCTCAAGAAGATAAGTTGATTACGTTTAGATTACACTCTTTAAAAATAAATATAAATCAGTGTTCAAAATTAACTAAATAGTTTCTAAGCTTAAGCCAATAATACAGATATAAAGGTTTACAAATATGAAATATGATATTTCACGCTTCATAAAGCCAGTACGTCATTTTATTCATTTTCATTAACGCATTTATACCTAGCGTCCCATTTTTGGGATGCTTCGAATTTTAATGAATTTGTATAATTTCTTATTCCTTATAACGTGAAAATTGTATGAAATAATTATCTATAAATGTCTTTATCTGTTACCGGAAGATGATAGCTGAAGATGGATATTTATTTGCTTAAAATGAAGGCTTTTTTTCAGAGTTTATAGATTTTTCATTTTTTAAGATATAGAAATGTAAAAAATATGTTTATTTGTTTTCTTTTACCAATTATCTAAATAAATAAGTCATAATCGTAGCTCGTAGACTTCTTTGAAATATGTATTTTTTTTAATTGTGAAATTGTATGTTCAATACCCTTTTTATGCATTTTTGTAACGTACAAAATATACCACGCTATGCACGAATTGGTGCACATTTTTATTAGCCATTTAGGGGACAGTCATTTATGTAAAATTCTTTTTAAGATGATTATGAATCAAATAGTTTTTAAGTCTCAAATACAATTATTCGCAGTTTATTATTAGTAATACCTATAGTGTTATTAGTCTGTGTAAAGAAATAGCTATATTTTTTTAGCAATTCATAAAAAAAAACTAATTGCAGTATATAATATACAATTTAAGAGCCTATTTTATATAAATTTCGACAAAACATATAATTATGTATATTATATTATGACAAATATTATGTATATTATATTATGGCAAATATTATGCATATTCCCATATTTAGTGCGTTTACTTTTTATCAAATGAATAAAAAAAATTAGCGTAATTTTTTTAGTAATTTTCTAGTTCATTTTGCAACTTTTTAAAGTGATTTTACCAATAAATTTGAGAAAATAAAAATTCAAGCACAATTGAGTTAATAAATATTTTTCTTTCATTATTTGATTGAATTTAGATTACGGTCTTTAAAAATAAGCATAAACCATAGTTCAAAATTAGCTAAGTAGTTTTCTAAGTTTCTTTCAATAATATGAAAATAATCGTTTACGAGATTTGATTAGAAAATATACTGGTTCATTATTCATAAAGGCAGTACAAAGTTTATTCATTTTCACTCGTAAATGTTTTTTTTTTTTCTATAAATTTAGTAAGTTTAGGTTTTACTACTTAAAAATAAATATAAGTCGTTGTTAAAATTTTTCTAAATAATTTTTCCTAAGATTAAGCTTATAATCAGGCATGTGATTTCCGCGTTTTTGCACACCAGTATATTCTGAGAGAAAATGTTGTTCTCTTAAATCGCAAAAATGTTTCGATTAAATGAAATATCATTTTCTCTAAGAATATACTGGTGAGCAAAAACGCGGAAATCACATGCCTGTATAATGCATAATTAGTGTTTTACAGATAGCGAATACGGTGCTTTAATCGCCATAAAGGCAGTAGGACACTTCATTCATTTTTATGCATAAAGGTTTTTTTCATAAGTTGACTAATTTTAAGTTACATTATTTAAAAATAAAGATAAATCTTTGTTCAAAACTATCTAAATAGTCTTTTAAAGTTCAGACAATAATATAAATATAATGATTTACATATAGCAAATATGTCATTTCAATATTCATAAAGGTAGTACGAAATTTTAATAACTTTTATACATAAATGTTTTTTTTTTTCTCTCTCCAGAAGTTGACTAAGTTTAGGTTTCATTCTTTAGAAATAAAATTATTTTGTTTTTAAAAAACAGCTAAATAGTTTTCTAAGATTAAGCGAATAATACATAAATAATAACTTACAGACAGCAAATATGGTATTTCAATCTTCATAAAGGTAGTACGAAATTTTATTAATTTTTATTCATAAATGTTTCTTTTCATTATAAGTTGACTAAGTTTAGATTTCACTCTTTAAAAAAAAATAAAAGATAAAAACTATATATAAAAACCACTTCAAAACGTCAAAGTTCTCACTAATTGCTATAAGTGATAAACATAAATTTTAAAACGGCAAAATACCTTTATTTATTTACATTTCGACATGTTTCATTGCATCAGACGGTAGCATTCTCAAGAAAATAAAATGATAAAAATATTTTCGAAAAAATTCAAATTGAAAAACTAGTAAACAAAAACAAAAATCACGCGAACACAAGCATAATGAAGTTAACTGCAATATTAAAAATGGAAACTTGTGAACTTGAATTATTTTATATTATTGTTTCATTATTCTGTATAGCATTTCTTTCCAAATTTTTGGGAGCTCCATGGATGTGGAATCATTGCAAATATTTTCATTGCGTAAGAAGATCTCTATTGATTCTCTGATGATGGATGGCAAATAAGATCTTTAAGGATAAATTATTCTACTATTTTTAAAATCTAATTATAAAAGTTCTCTCTTATATAGTCTGGCCAGAGCTGTAGTTTTCTTGTTGTATTTGATGTTTACTATATGTTCTTTGATCCTAGTTTCGAGCTTTCTATTCGTCATTCCTATATAAAATTGCACTGTTCCATCTTCTTTGGTGAAAGGTATTTCATATACCCCTGATAATTGATTTGGTTCTATTGGGTTTGTTTTCTTACATATTATGTTTTTTTCAATTTTGCGGATGGTTTTTCAACAATGGAAATATTGTATTTATTGAGTTTATATTTCAGTCTTTCGAAAAAACCAGGAAAATATTGCAAAGAGGATAACTTGGAATTTTGTTATTAATAATACCTGCCAAATAAATAAGATAAATCGTTGTTAAAAATTAGCTAAAAAGTTTCCTAATATTATTCAAATAATACATAAATAGTAGTTTATAGATAGTAAATATGCTATTTCAATATTCATAAAGGCAGTACGACATTTTATTACTTTTCATTCAAAAAAAGATTATGTGAATTGAGTAAGTTTAGATTTTACTCGTTAAAAATGAAAAAAAAAAGTTTTTTTGTTTTTTTTTTTTTTTTTTTTTTTTTTTTTTTTTTAATCGCTAAATACTTTTTAAGATTCAGCAAACAACACATAAATAATATTTTGCAAATAGTAAATATGTCGTTTCAATATTCATAAAATCAGTACGAAATTTTATTCCTTTTTATTCATAAGTGTTTTATTCCCTCCATAAGTCGACTAAGTTTAATTCTAAACAAAAAAAAAAAAAAAAAAAAAGTTAAATCGTTGTTCAAAATTAGTTAAATAGTTTCCAAATATTAAGGTAATAATACATAAATAGTGGTTTATAGATAACAAATATGCTGTGTCACAATCTTCATAAAAGCAATACGATATTTTATTCATTTTTACTGATAAATGTTATTTTCCATAAATTTTTCATCATCCGATTTTGATAATTATTTTAAAAAATAGCATTAGATAAACATCTTCACCGCATTTTTTTTCTTGCTTTGGATTATCTGCAGGGAATTGTTTAACGATTTTTTTCTAATAAAATACTTTGGTACAATCGATATAGTTTCAAGACAAATTTTTAGAGGCATAAAAGAAAGCTCTTGTCTAAAAGACAGTATGAATAGATACGCATGCAAAATTTAATATAGTCAGAATTATTTTCAAAATTTACACTAAAACCTATATATATTTCAACGAGCTTTAAAGTTTTCAGATCATTTTTTCTAGTTGCGAAATCGTCTGCCAGAATGGTTACTTTTGGAGAATAAATATACCTTTTCATAGAGATGAAAGAAGAAGCATATTCTAAAGGAGGTAAATTCTATAGATTTAGACATCAATCTTTAAAAAAATAGAGATTTCCGGAAGATAAAAACGATCAGTAGAAAGTTATAATATCTTTTATCGTAATTTTTTACGCTTTACTACATTATTATTTAATTATGTATGGTGAACATTCCAAATCAAATTCATAAAAAAACTAGTTAGGATTTTCGATACTTTAATTAATCAATGTGTGTTTCTGAAAATATAATATATTTTTTCGTTAAATTAATATTCCTAGAAATATTTTTAAATAAACATGTCTTATAATTTAATTGTTTAAAGTTAATCTTTAAAAATAAATTTTCAAAAAAAAAAATAATATATTCAGAATTCTTTTCAAATTTCACACTAAAACATATAAATATTTTAACGAGCTTGCAAATTTTCAAACCATTTTTTCTAGTTGCGAAATCGTCTGCAGAATGGTTACTTTGGGAGGATAAATATCATTCATAGAGATGAAAGAAGAAGTATATTCTAAAAGAGGTAAATTGAATAGATTTAGGCTTCCCTCTTAAAAGAATAAAGGTTTCTGGAAGCTAAAAACAATCAGCGAGAAGTTAGTTACAATCGATATAGTTTTAAAGCAAATTTAGGGACATAAAAAAAAAACTCTTCTCTAAAAGAGAATTGGAATGCATACGTATGCAAAATTTAATATATTCAGAATTCTTTTCAACTTTTACACTAAAACCTTTAAGTATTCAACGAGCTTGGATGTTTTCAGACCATTTTTTTTTCTAGTTGCGAAATCGTCTGCCAGAATGGTTACTTTAGGAGGATAAATATACCTTGTAATAGAGATGAAAGAAGAAGTATATTCTAAAGGAGGTAAACTGATTAGATTTAGACTTCAATCTTAAAAAAAATTAAGATTCGTGGAAGCTAAAAACGGCCAGGAAAAAGTTAGTTACAAGCGATATAATTTCAAAATAAATTTTTAGATGCATAAAAAAAGCTCTTGTCTTAAAGACAATTTGAATGCATAAGTATGCAAAATTTAATATTTTCAGAAATCTTTTCAAATTTTACACCAAAAACTATAAATATTTGAACGAGCTTGCAAGTTTTCGGCGCAGTTTTTCTATTTGGGAAAGCGTCTGCCAGAATCGTTATTTTGGGAGGATAAATATACCTTTTCATAGAGATGAAAGAAGAAGTATATTCTAAAGGAATAAAATTGAATAGATTTAGACACCAACATTTAAAAAAAAATAGAGATTCCCGAGGGAAGATAAAAATGATCAAGAAAATTTATAATATCTTTTCATCGTAAATTTTGACGTTTTTCTACACATTATTGTTATTATACATGGTGAAAATTTCAAAATCGAATTTATAAAAAAAAACTAGTTAGGAATTTTGATACTTTAATTAATCAAGATGGGTTTGTGAAAAAATAATATATTTTTTCGTTATATTATTATTAATAGAAATATTTCTAAATAAACATGTTTTATAACTTAGTAATTTAATTGTTTAACGATAATCTTTAAAAATAAATTTTCAAAAGCAAAAAAGCAAAATATAATATATTCAGAATTTATTTCAAATTTTGACTAAAACCTATAAATATTTCAACGAGCTTGCAAGTTTTCAGACCAATTTTTCTAGGTGGAAATCAACTGCCAGAATGGTTACTTTGGGAGGATAAATGTACATTTTTATAGACATGAAAGAAGAAGTATATTCTAAATGGTTTAAATTGAATAGATTTAGACATCAATCATAAAAAATATAGAGATTCCCGGAAGATAAAAACGATCAGGGAAAAGTTATAATATCCTTTCATCGTAAATTTTAACGTTTTACTACATCCTTATTGTATTTATATATGGTTAATATTTCAAAATCGAATGTATAAAAAAACTAGTTAGGACTTTCGATACTTTAATTAATCTAGGTGGGATTGTGAAAAAATAATTTTTTTTTCTTTAAATTATTATTCCTAGAAATATTTTTAAATTCACATATTTTATAATTTAGTAATTTCATTGCTTAACGATAATCTTTAAAAATAAATTTCCAAAAGCAAAAAAGCAAAATTTTATATATTCAGAAAGAATTCTTTTCAAATTTTGCACGAAAACCTATAAATATTTCAACGGGCTTGAAAGTTTTCAGACCAATTTTTCTAGGTGCGAAATCGTCTGCCAGAATGGTTACTTTGAGAGGATAAATATGCCTTTTCACAGAAGATGAAAAGTATATTCTAAAGGAGGTAAATTGAACAGATTTAGCCATCAATCATAAAAAAAAATATATGGATTCCTGAAAGACAAAAACGACCAGGAAAAAGTTATAACAGCTTTTCATCGTAAATTTTGACGTTTTACTACATCATTATTGTAATTATATATAGTGAGTATTCCAAATCGAATTCGTAAAAAAACTAGCTCGGATTTTCGATACTTTAATTAATCAATGTGGATTTCTGAAAATATAATATATTTATATATTATCTCTGAAAATATAATATATTTTTTCGTTAAATTAATAATCCTAGAAAAAATATTTTTAAATAAACATGTTTCATGATTTAGTAATTTAATTGGTTAAAGTTAATCTTTAAAAGTAAATTTGTTTTATTATATCCTTCTACATATTTAGAAGACAAGGCTGTTTTTTTAGTCATCTGGCCTGAGCTTTCTACTGAACAGATTTCAATATATATATATATATATATATATATATATATATATATATATATATATATATATATATGTATATATATATATATATATATATATAATTTTTTTTTTTTTTTTTTTTTTTTTTTTTTTTTTTTTTTATGAAAGCGCTCTATTTGTAGATGTACCCGCACTCCCTATTTTTTTTAATAATGCCATTCTTATATTTAATTTTAATTTAAAAATTCCCTTATGAAATTTTTTCACATTTGTGGCAATCGGGGTTGAAGAGTGAATGGTTTAAAAGTTTTTAAAAAGTTATTTTAAATTGTAATACGAAAATGGCATCGTAATGATATGGTAATTCCCATTGTTTATGGGAATTACCATATCATTACGATGCCATTTTCGTATTACAATTAAAAATAACTTTTTTAAGACTTTTGAACAGAAAATGACATCACGATTTAAAATAACGCATTTTTACTCATAAAGTTACTACATTTCAATATTTTCTTTTCATTTCATTCATACTGAGATCGAGACGCTTGTCTGAGAGGGCTTAAGTGGGTGAAAATGATGTCACAGTAAAAATGAAATGAGTATTTTCTTTGATAAAACTAAAAATACGATTTTCATGACTACGACTGCGTCTTAAAGAAAATTTCTGGATTTCGCTGGCACTCATATTAGAACCTTAAGTTAAGAGTCAGAAAGTTTACACGCAAAATTGTTACTGACAAACGTGACTTCAAGTTTGGGAATATATTTATTAATAGTCTACTGCACGTTAAAATATTTTTTAAATAGTGAATATGAATATGAAAAGTATGCATGTAAATTTTGCTACGGTGAAAAAGATGTTATTTCTAGATTTTCTTGAAAACAAAAATTATAATTGCGTCATAGTGTCGTAATTTTCGATGATTTTTTATTAACTAATACCAAAGATCAAAGCCTCAATTAATAACTTAATAATTTCATTATCTTAATTGCATGTACTGATTACGTGTAGGAATAAAGTTTTATTTTACAATAATTTGAAAAGGTGAAATTAAAATTTATTTAAAAATAATACAGTAGACTCCCTCAAATCCGCACAGCTTGAGACCAGAGGTTATGTGGATTTTAGAATTTTGCGGATTTCTGGTCATTGCTTTGTTTACATTTTTAAACAGTAATTTGAATGTAATAATGTAATCAAAATTATAATGAATGCTTACAATATAGTAAAATATTAAAATAATTAAGTAAAATAATAAAAAGTAAGATAATTTTTAAAATTATTAAGTTATTAAAAGTAAAGGCCAAGTAAATAATAATGTATAATTAAATATTCATAATAGATTAGATACATTTTTCTTGAATTATTCAATGAAACCTTTCTCTTAAGGGTACCCTATTAATTCACATCAAATTCATAAAATAAGGAAGTTTTATTTCAGGTTTAGCCAGTCTTAATAACCAAAAAAAAAACTTGATTAATACATAAATATTTTTGGTAAACAAATTGTGATTACAGTGATATCAGCAATAACTTGATTTTTTTCAGAAATAAATTTATAACTTCCTTCATGAAAATCCAAGGGTTTAGTCATATTATCAAGAATTACGTATTAAAATACACACAGAATGATATAACACTGAAAAAATCTGTAATTTTGTCCTTACATCTGAACTGAAAGTTTCATTGTTTACATCTGTGATGATGTGCGGATTTTATGCGTTTACGGATTTGGGGGAGTCTTGTATTTGTTTTAAGAGTTAGGCTAGCCAATATAATATTGATTAATTGCTGTAATTATTTTGTTAATTTTTTATAAATTCAGCCAATCAGTTCTTTTAAACGTTTTCATTCGTCAAATTCCACGGGTTTCGCCTCGTAATTTAGTTATTTAAATATAATGCTTAAAATTTATTTTTATCTTTCATTACGTTACTTGATTGGAGCAAATAATTAACTAGTATGTTGTGGCCATCACAAAACTTTCTTCTATATAAATCACGTCAATTAAATCATTTAAATAGTACAAGAAATTACATCAATTTAGCACCAATTCACATCAAAGTATATCTGAATTTGAAGTTGGATGAAAATTCGTGCATTAGTTCTTGAGATAGAGCTATAGCGGAAATTCTGAAAAATGTAGCATAGCAGCGCCACTTGTTGAGCGATTTACAGAAAAAATAAACAGCACTAAATGATATCAAGGTATACCTGAATCTGAAGTTTGATGAAAATCCGTGCAATAGTTCTTGAGATACAGCTCTTGCGGAAATCGTGAAAATGCAGCACAGCAGCGCCACCTGTTGAGCGATTTACACCAAATATTAAACAGCACTAATTTATATCAGGGACTAAGTAAATCTGAAGTTTGATGAAAATCCGTGTATTTTTTCTTGAGTTGGAGCTATTGCGATAATCATGAATAATGCAGCATAGCAGCGTCACCTGTTGGGCGATTTTCACAAAAAAGTAATCAGCATCAAACTATATCCTGGACTAACTGAATCAGAAGTTTTATGAAAATCCGTGCAGTAGTTCTTGAGATATAGCTATTGCAGATATCGTGAAAAATGCCGCATAGCAGCGCCACCTGTTGGGCGATTTTCACCAAAAACTAATCAGGTCCAGTTTATATCAAGGTCTAACTAAATATGAAGTTTTGTGAAATTCCGTGCATTAGTTCTTGGGATAGAGCGCCCACAAAATTTTTGTCACATACAGACTCACAGAGTGACAGAGTGGCAGACAGACTCACAGACAGACATTTTCTAAAAATCATCAAATCGTGTTCTGGGCATTCTAAAACGTATAAATCCGTCGAAAACCGGAAGTTGAAATTTTTCACGAATCCAATACTTTCTTCTTGTAAAGATAGAAGAAAGTAAAAATGTAACGTTTTTATCTCCTATAATTCAGTTATTTACAGACATTGTACAAAAATTGCTTTCTCTTTATTTAGCTAACTTAGAAGTTAATAAAAATTATATGTTTATATTTATATACAGGGTGTCTACAAATTAGTTGGTCAATTTCGTAAGTTAAGAACTTACGAAATATTAAATGAAATTAAATAGTTTTAATTCAAACTACCGGGTGTCCCAAAAAGGACTGACTGATTTTAAAATTCAATAACTTGCAAACGGTGACAGATATTTAAAAAATTCTTGCAGGAGGGTTATGCATAAGGTCAAAAGTTTTATTACAGTGATTTTCGATTTTAGTTCGAATTACAAACAATAGATGGCGCTGTAAGCAATAGTCGCTAAATGCAGGCTCGATTTCTGGTCCTTTCTCTTGTTCCATGCTGAAAAAGGAGATGGAAATGTATTATCCGGGCCACGAAGTACCAAAAATCGAGCCTGAATTCAGCGTCTATTGATCGCAGTGCCATCTATTGTTTGTAATTCGAACTAAAATTGAAAATCACTGTAAAAAAACTTTTGACCTTATGCATAACCACCCTGCAAGAATTTTTTAAATATGTATCACCGTTTGCAAGTTATTGAATTTTAAAATCAGTCAGTCCTTTTTGGGACACCCGATAGTTGTCAGTGGCGCTAACTTATATGGGCCCATGGGGTGCGAGCACACCCAATAATTTGATCCCATCCAATTTCAATTGATTTAATTCGTTATTTATTTATTTATATATTTAATCGCTGAAATGAAATTTCGTCTTATTAACGTTCTCAAAATAATTTTGTTTGAAAAATAGTACGGACATCAATTAGCACAGAAAACGCCTTTAGCGGATGTATAGTTAAATTTCTCACAAAAACAAATTTCTTGCCTATTTTGCCAACTACACTGGTGTGCAAAAATTAAGGAAAAGTCACAAAATGCTAATTTTCAAATACGCGAACACTCAAAAGGAAATAATATAATTCGAGTAATTACTATCTCTACAACACAGCTAGCCCATATAACATCTCATTCATGTCACACATCGTCACAAGTGTCACAGTCACTACGGTGAAGCAAAAAAAAAAAAAAAAGGAAATTCCATACATCTCATTATGAGTCTCAAATGATCACTATATGTGACTCCACTGGGACGTCACTGTGACTGCTGCTTTGTGACGAGCCACCATGGGACTTTACAATGTAGTTATATTGTGACTCTCATGTGACTGTCATTTGTAGACTCAATTTCACAGTTATCGTGAACGCTGCATTGTGATAAGTTACCAAATAATGTCACATTAAAGTCACATGATGACTTTCAAGTGACAGAGAGACTACTGTGAAGTCACCATTGTGCTCTTTTGGGAAAAGCCTCTATGTGACTATAATATGATATTATTTGGTGACTTATCATAATGCAATGTTCATGATAACTATGAAATTGAGTCTAAAAATGACAGTCACATGAAAGTCACAATTTAACTACACTGTAAAGTCACCTGGTGACTCGTCACAAAGTAGCAGTCACATTGACGTCTCAGTGGAGTCACATATAGTGATCATTTGAGACTCATAATGAGATGTATGGAATTTCCTATTTTTTTGCTTCACCGTAGTGACTGTGACACTTGTGACCATGTGTGACATGAATGAGATGTTATATGGGCTAGCTGTGTTGTAGAGATAGTAATTACTCGAATTATATTATTTCCTTTTGAGTGTTCGCGTATTTGAAAATTAGCATTTTGTGACTTTCCCTTAATTTTTGATAACCAGTGTATTTTCATGTCTTGAATTGAATAAAGCACTTAGGTGGCTAAAATGTGTGCTTTTCTTGACATTTAGCTGTTTGCACTTTCCAAAAATAACAATTCCAATGTTATTTAAAATAAGTATCAATGAATTTATAAGGAAGAACTTATAAGAATATAATTTAATAAAATTATTTATAAATTTATAATTAAATTATAATAATTTAAAGATTTGCTTAGAAAAAACATAATTTAATTTCGAATTATTATCTTTAGTCCTTTACTCATTCCCCCTCTCTCTCTACACACATGCGCATTAAGAGACAAAAAATTATATGTGTTATTTTACTCAACACTTTGAAGTCCGCCCAGAAATTTGTTCAAGTTGGCGCTACTGCTAGTAGTAATATTGCCGAAGTTTATTCATAGATGGCGTTAGTTGTCATAACTGACGCTATCGCTTAGCGAGCGGAGATGTTATTCAATGGCCACCACGATCACAAGACCTCTCACCACTTGATTTCGGTGTATGAGGGTTTTTTAAATAATCAAGTGTACAAGTTGCCACTTCCTGCATCCATTCCTGAACTAAAATCAAGAATCTGCACTGCAATTAATTTGATCGACGGAAACATGCTGACAAATCTGTGGCAAGAAATGATTTACCGATGGAACATTTGCAGAGTCACGAAAGGTAGTCACACCCAACATTTGTGATAATGGTAAATTTGAACTATTTTTTTATCTTACAACAATATGTACTTTAATTTTTTCCTGTCATTTCCATTCAATAAATCCTTTCTTTTGCCCAACTAATTTGTAGATACCCTGTATTTAAAACGAAGGCCTAAAATATTTCTTATTGTCTTTTATAGTCTTAGTTAATTCTAGTAAATTTTTAAGATTCCATACTTTTTGGCTTTTAATAATTTGGTTAAAGCTAACGTAAGGGGGAAAAATAGTAAAAACTTTTTTTTTTTTTCAGCGAATATTTAAAAAGTTAATTTCTCATTTTTCAATAATTTAATTATTTATTGTTATTATTTTTTACAATTTTTTTTTCGTTACATAAGTAATTTTGAGCGAACGTTTAAAAATATATTCCTTAATCTTCTATTAATTTAATTACTTTTAGTTAATTTTATTATTTTTCGATTAAAATATTCTCTTTACAATTTTCTTTCTTTGCCATATGATTTTTTAAAAAAAATTTTAATTTATTTAAATTGATGCTTAAAACTTAAATTATTTTTTCTTTCCTTTCAAGGAAAGTCACTTCAATTAAATTTTTGAAATTTTTATTTAAGCATTAAACTGTTTATTTTTTCTGACATGTTGGAAAAACTAAGCACCTTTTTGTTAAATAATTTTATATTCAAATCGATTATATAAATTATAAACAGAAGTATAACTGTTGCAAGAATACAATTTATTATTGAAAATTTATTTTTATAAACAGCGAAAATACAAAATAATTTATGAAAAAAAAAATAATTGTTTAGTGTTGAAAAAAAATATTGTCTAAGCACTACTCGGTCAAAGCTTTTAAGTGGTTAAATCAAGTACTTATTCTCTCTATCTCTTTATTTTTAACAATAGGTTTTTTTTTTTTTTTTAAACAACAGTCTAAATATAAAGGATGTCCACAAAGAGTCTTTGCGATTTAAAACATTTATTACAAACACAAATGGCTACATGTGACAAACACATGTATTGAAAGCAATACAATATTTGGAGTATACATTTTTTGCTTCAATTAATAAATTTCTATATGTGCATGGGAGATTGTACGAAGCACGTCAACGCAATAATCGTCGACGATTTCCTCTGATACGTTCATTTGTGTTTGTTTTAAAAGCTTGAAGTTATAAAGAGACATTGTAGAAATATTGTTTAGAGAATTGTGTGGTAAGTATGACTGGGAAGAATTTCATAAAACTATCTCTTACTCAATACATTCTTTTCAGTTTTGGATATTATTGTGCTAAAGTAATATTTAGTGCTATGTGGAACTTTAAAAGTACAAAACAAATCTAGAAAACAGGGATTCTGCTTTTTCAGAATGTACTTTCGCCCCGATTAAGATATATATACAACACAAAACTAGCAAAATAGTGATGTCGTCATACAAAAAACTCGACAAAAAAAAAAAAAAAGAATCTAAAGATTTTATATGTTTGTAACATTAATATGGATACATAAAATTAAATATAGCTTATAATAGCTGCCATCAGAAATCATAAATTGTTATTTTTTCAACACAGAACGTATTTTAATTACAATTTTTTTTCAGTTGTTGTGGGAAAATGGCAACCAAAAGATATAATAATCTACTATTTTCCAACTATTTTTCCTTTAGTTTCTACAGAAATGGAGTACTTCAGTTGCCAAAATTTAAAAAAATGGAGTTAAAAACTACAAAAAATTTAATATCTCAATAATAAATTGAGATGCAATTTTCAAGCAAATTGCATTTAAAAGTAATTTTTCCCCCTATACGATGGAATAAATATTGACAATATGCGATGCTTAGAAGTTAAAAAAATTGCAATAGAGATTATCAGTATTTAACCGTACAATGATACATCTGCTTTATTTTATGGCTGACTTCTGTAACTTAACGTAATTTTTTAGAGACGACAGTTTAATTGCTGGTCGAAAAAAATGGCATATCGAGGGCTAATAAATCTACATATTGGAAAATTTTAATTTCCCGAGAATTTGAAAATTGTAAAATAATTATCCCACTTTTCTCTCAATTCCGGGAGGAGTGGGACACGATGTGCGGAAGTAGAACATACATCTAAAGGAGGGGGAAATATGAGGAAATTATATTTTAACAGGTATTATACTTTCACAGATCAAAATAAAAACTACGTTTTGATTTTATTTCTTACTATGTGATCTACAAAATTTGCAATGGAAAGATTAAAAATATGTGTAGTTGAAAAATCTCTTTCATATAGATCAAAAATAAATCGGGAATTCTATTTTGAAATCACTTTTGATATTTTTTACAAAATAAAATATCACAAAGATTTTTAAAGATAAAAATATAAAGATAAAAGAAAGATTTTTAATATTACCAAAATATTTAAAAGTATCAAGTTAAAAATTCATAACTGTGTGAGAACACAAAAGAAAGAAACGAACATGTCCCATACCTCCTTCCAGATAGTATATTTTGTATGTGGCTTATCATATTGACCATACTGCTTGTTAATTTTTTAAGGGGACAAGGGACCTTTAAAACCTTAAAAATCAATTTTTTATTTTTTGTAAATTTCACTTTAAATATTATTCGAGGGTACATTATATGCATTATGGCAAGCATTTATCACAAAAAAAAAAGAAAAAACAAATTTTTTTTTAGAAAAAAATGGAATTTTACGCGTTGTTTTAGAAATCTTCGAAATGCCACCTTTGCGTTCCATATCAATAAAAATCCCCAATATTTTTTATAAAAGTTTGGTTTATATATATAAATAAAACTGTGCATCGAATTTTATGTATTTGAATATAAAGGTTTTAAAAAAAAAATCGAAAATTTTCGAAATTTTTAATTTTTTTTTTATTTCAAAATTTTTGAATTTTTAATTTTTTTTTGTAAATTTCACTTTAAATATTACTCAAGGGTTCATTATATGCATTATGGCATCTATTTATCACAAAAAATTAAAAAATAAATTATTTTTGAGAAAAAAATGGAATTTTACACGTCGTCTTAGAAATCTTCGAAATGCGGCTTGCGCGTTCCAAATCAATGAAAATCCCCAATATTTTTTATAAATATTTGGTTTATATATATAAATAAAACTGTGCATCGAATTTTATATTATTTGAATATAAAAATTAAAAAAAAAAATTTTGAAAAATTTTGAAATTTTTTCGAAAAATTTTGAAATTTTTTTTTAGTAAATTTCTATATACAAATATATAAAATTCGATGCACAGCTTTATTAATATATATAAAACAGACTTTTATAAAAAATATTGTGGACTTTCGTTGATATGGAACGCGCAAGCCGCATTTCGAAGATTTCTAAGATGACGCGTAAAATTCCACTTTTTCTCAAAAGTAAATTTTTTTTTTCATTTATTTTTTTTGTGATAAATGCTTACCATAATGCATATAATGTACCCTCGAATAATATTTAAAGTGAAATTTACAAAAAATAAAAAATTGATTTTTAAGGTTTTAAAGGTCCCTTGTCCCCTTAACTGAAGCTTGATACCTTGTACACAGGATATATGTAATTAGATAACAATTCATTATTTTTCAATTACAAAATTAATAAGTGACAAAATCAATTTCAAAATTGAATTTAACTAAACTGACTTTTGATATACAAAAGTGAGATTTTTGTACTACAAATGTACCAACTAAAAGCACTATTAAATATGAAACAATAGAGACCACTGATAAAAATATTGAATAACGAAAAACACAGCCTACAGAAATCGAACAGTGAAAAGTTAAATTCGACTTGAAAAGTTCTCTCATCAACGAGGTATTAATACGTGTTCTACCTTTTAGATAAGAGCATGCATGCTTTGCCTGATGAAGTAAATTGTCACCATATTTCTCTCGAAACTATACAATTTTTTGAGCGTTTCTGTAGCCTTTAGAAATTATTAATTCAGTAATATACTATAATATAAAAGAAATAAATTCATCAAAAACATTTTCTGAGTTTATTTCATGATGTTTTATTTTCTTTCTGGTGAATAATCAATTCCTTTTAAATTCCATTGAAAATTACTCGTGTACAGGAAAAATAAACTCATTGTTTTTAAGTTAAAATAATGCTATAAAAAGTGATAGAATATCTTTATTAAGACTTACGATCGTTTCATCGCACAATCGGCGACATTTTCAAAATCAATCATAATAGAAAATATTTTCACATTACTTAAAAACAATAATATAGTAAACAATGTCACGAGACATGAAGCATAATGAAAATATTGCAACCATAAAATAAAATAAAAATTAAATTAGCTATTTGCGAGCGTGGATTAATTTTCACATAATTTAAAAACAACAAGGTAAACAATGTCACGAGACATCAAGCATACTGAAAAACATTGCAAAACATAAAATAAAATAAAATTAACTTGGCTATTTGCGAGTGTGGATTAATTTTTACTATTGTTTCTACAATTACTTAGTATCTCTTTCCAAATTCTAGGTAAATCAAGGGACACAGAATCATTGCAAATATTCTCGCTGCGTAAAAATATTTCTATTGATTCTCGGACTATGGATGGAAAATAAAATCTTGATGGATAAATTAACTTGCTATTTTTAAATTCAATCTGTAAAGGTTCTTCAGGGGTTCATGCCTATGCCATTTTTGGTTGGCTCCCTGGCAGAGTGATCCTGATCCTGTAAAGGTTCTTCGCTGCATAATCGGGCCAAAGCTGTGGTTCTTCTATTGTATTTGATGTCTGCTATATGTTCTTTAATTCTAGTTTTAAGTTTTCTGCTTGTCATACCTATATAAAACTGCTTTGTTCCATCTTCTTTGGTGAAAGGTATTTCGTATACTCCTGCTAATTGGTTGGACTCAATTTGATCTATTTTCTTGCATACTATATTTTTTATTTTCATGGATGGTTTTGCGACTAGGAAGATATTGAATTTATTGAGTTTATATTTTAAGCGTTCGAAGAAACCAGGAAAATATTGTAAAGTAGATAACGTGGAATTTTGTGGCTTGAAATTTCTTTTCTTTTTGTTCTTCAAGCTCTTAATTAATTTTTTCTATGGTGCTTTCTTTGTATCCATTGTTTCTTGCAATATCATATATTTTATTTATTTCGTTATTTAAATGTTCAGGGGTACAAACTGTGAAAGCTCTCTGAATAGAATGTCTAAATGCAGAAACTTTGTATGAAAAATCATTGTAATAAAAAAATCATAATAAAATCATTCTTTTTATATACAATTAAAAAATACTATACTTTCGTCCAAGTAAGTTTCACAAAAGCGGACATAATCAAAAATATTCCCATAAACAAAACAGCGACCCCAAAAGATCTGTCATAGCAAGATTTACCATTAATATGTAGTACAACTGAATGCAAAGATTTGCCCTTCCGTACAAAAAATAAATGCAGAAATGTTGCCTATAAAACCAACTGAAAGCACTATTAAATATTCAATAATATAGACCTACGACAAAAATATTGAATAGTGGCGAAATTAACCTACAGGTACCGAAAAGCGAAAGTTAAATTTGACCTCTCGTAAGTTTTGCCTAATACGTTTTCTCAGCAACCAGATGTTAATAGGTTTTCAACTTTTTCGGTTTAAAAAAAAAAAAAAAAAAAAAAAAAAAAAATATTCTTCGCCTGGTAAATTGTCAACATATTGCTCTTAAAACAATATTCCTTTTCGATCGTGCTTGTAGCGTTTAGAAATTATTATTTGAGTAACTACTATGATATCAAAGAAATAAATTCAACAAAAAATAATTTTTTTAGTTTGTTTTCTGATGAAGCATAAAGATTTTTATATATTTTTCTGATGAATAACTGAATCAATAATATAAAAAATTCTTACAGAATAATAGACAAATTTTTTATATACAAATAAAGAATACTATACTTACGTCCAAATAAGTTTCCCAAAAGCGTAACTGGTAAACAAAACAGCAACACCAAAAGATTTTCTATAGCAAGATTTGCCATAAATCTGTAGTACACTGAATGCAGAGATTTGTCCTTCCATACGACAACAAATTCATACAGTTTGCCTGCAACACCAACTATTATATATGAAGCAATATAAACCACCGATAAAAACATCGAATAACAGGGAAAACATCCTATAGGAATCGAACAGCGGAAAGTTAAGTTTGACCTGACGTTAATTTCATCTGATAAGTACTATCAACATAATACGTTTTTGACATTTTTGGTAAAAACATACATGCTTCGCCTGATGAAGTAAATTGTCAACATAGTGAGCTCGAAACTAGACACTTTTTCGAATGTTTTTATAGTGTTTAAAAAAAATAACTATTTGAAAATTATTATTTGAATAACATACCATCATATCAATGAATAAATTCATCAAAAAGATATATATTTTATTTTATGATGAAAAATGAAGATTTTTATATTTATTTCTGATGAATAATCAACTCAATTTAAATCCGGGTGATTTGCATACTCAATGTTTGATAAATAATAAACTATTTTTTTTAATACAAATAAAGAATACTATACTTACGTCCAGATAAATTTCCCATTAGCGTCAATGGTAAACAAAACAGCAACACCAAAAGATCTGCTATAGCAAGATTCGCTATTAATCTGTAATACACTGAATGCAAAGATTTGTCCCTCCATAAGACAACAAACGCACACACATTTCCTATAACGCCGACTATAAGCACTCTTAAATATGCAACAATTTAGACCATCGATAAAAACACTGAATAGCGGAGAAAACAGACTTCAGGAGCCAACAGCGAAAAGTTATTTTTTATCTTGCGTAAGTTTCGCCTGATAACGTTCTTTCAGTAACCAGATTTATTTCAATATTATTAGTAACAACATGCATATTTCACCACAAGAAGTAAATTGTCAACATATTGCTCTTGAAACTTAATGCACACACTTTGCCTGCAACACCGACTGTTATAGATGAAAAATTATAAACCACCGATAAAAATACTGAATAACAGAGAAAACAACCTACAGGAAGCGAAGAGCGGAAAGTTAAGTTTGGCCTTACGTTAATTCCTTCTGATACGTACTATCAACATAGCATTGACATTTTTATTTTTGGTTTAAACATACATCTTTCATCTGATGGAGTAAATTGTCAACATGTTGCGCTTGAAACTAGACACTTTTTCGAGCGTTTTTCTAGTGTTTAAAAATTATTATTTGAGTAACATACCATCATATCAATGAATAAATTCATCAAAATATATATTTTTTATTTTATTTTATGATGAAAAATGAAGATTTTTATATTTATTTCTGATGAATAAACAATTCAATTTAAACCCTGGTGACATACTCAATATTTGATTAATAATAAATTTATTTTTTATATACAAATAAAAAATACTATACTTACGTCCAAATAAGTTTCCCAGTAGCGTCACTGGTAAACAAAACAGCAACACCAAAAGGTCTGCTATAGCAAGATTCGCCATTAATCTGTAATACACTGAATGCAAAGATTTGTCTTTCCATACGACAACAAATGCACACACATTGCCTATAACACCGACTACAAGCACTATTAAATATGCAACAATGTAGACCACCGATAAAAACACTGAATAGCGCAGAAAACACCCTATAGGAATAGAACAGCGAAAAGTTAAATTTGTAGAGGAATAATTCGTTAAAAAGTCTGTAGATGGGCCAACAACTGGCCATTGTACTTGACAGTGCTCTGTTAGATCTTTATTTAAATAAGTATCGACCATTTTTGTACTTAATAATACATACTTATTTCATATGACGGAATGCTCCAGAAGGAGTTGAAACATATGAGAAGAGCTATTTTCGCGGGGCTCAGATGTGGATGCTCGACAGAGCCATCTAGTGGCTGTTTGAAACGGAGAACTTATAAAAATTCACAGGGGCATAGGATAAAGTTAGTTTTGTAGTCGGATAAAACAAATTTAAATACTTTTGGAGAAGTTTCTTGGTTTAAAGTGTTTCAAATAGTTGTTTATTCAACAAAGAGATGTGTTTAAAATAAACGAGTGTTGTAATATTTTGTTATAAGATTGTGAGATTGTATTGCTTCAAGAAAAGAAAAACGAAATTAAGAGATTTTTAAAAGGAAGAGAAATATGTAAACATTTGTTTCTTGAAGTTTTTAGAAGTCATTTTAAATGAATAAATTTTAATAAGAAAGATTATTCAAATAAAAATGAAAAAATATGATTTCTTAACCTTTTAAGTTTACAAAATTAAAAACTCTCGAGCCATCCCTGTATTACTGTGACTTTATCTTTCACATTCTGTTTAAAAGCATATCATTTTTAGAGACAGGGTAGCTGTTTCATTTTAATCTTCTGAAAATAGCATTAAATGTATTATAAAAGCACACCAATTATTGAAAATTAGAAGAACCGCAATTATAGAAAAGAAGAGAAGAGCCGCGGTCAATATGTGCATGTATTTTCTACCTCTCTTTTTTTAAACTGAGAATTTAGAAATATTAGGTATATTTTTTTTTATCGAATTCTTGTTATCAATTAATTTATAATGTATCGATTATCTTCTGTTTTAATTGCTATATTATTTGCAAAATCCTTCATCAGATTAATCAAATAAAATTAGTTCAAATAGAATACTCCTTACATTCCTTCAATAACAATTTGATTTCATTTCAAACTGATTTTTAATTGATTTTAAAACATTTTAAGAAAATTAGACTACAAATTTAGTTCTCAAATATCAAACATTTTTTTTCGTTTTTCAATGTGCGAATAAGTAAAATTTTTACGTTCAACCCGATCCCGAAAACTCATACAAAAATCGCACCCGTAACTCGAGTATCCACTATTCACGAGTATCGTTTATGGAGGTTTTACGGTATATGTTTTTTTATCTGAAAAACTATTCTGGACTTTCTTTCGCAAACATTTTGAGACCGGAATATTTTTGGTTGAAATGAAAACTTGTTGATGGTTTCCCCTAATTAATAGGATCATATTTGAATTAAAAAATATTTTTAAAAATATCCGATATCAGGTTATGCCAAGTTAGGATCCATGCAATTCTGTGGGTGCAGGCTCGACTTTAAATTGCTCAAATGTTTTTTTCTTTTTCTTTAGGGCCACCTACATAAGTGCGTATCACCCACAAGAGTCAGGCCTTAAAGAACTAAATCCAAACCCGATCTACAAAAGTCAAAACCCAATCAAAAACCGATTGGAACCTTTAAACAATGGATGTTAACCCGACTTGCAACTAAAAAGGACAAGCCAACTCGATATACAGCAAGAAAATTCAGCATCAACCCAAGGAGACTAGACCATTGGGTCGAGTCGTTAAATTTAATCCTCCGTCGGGCCAACTCTGGGACTCCCGAGTTCGAGCGCAATGCGCCTGACAGGCGTCTGTTAGAAAATCATCATTATCAATTAATTGACGCAATTCTAATGTTCTTAAAGTGATCAGTAACCTTCATTATTATGAAAGAAGAGAGAATATTTCAAATTGGAATGAAAAAAAACCTCGTTTATTCACTCAAAGTAAGTAACCCTGCGCACTCTAGTGGCGGATAGGAAAACGAAAATAATTATGCTGTTCCTGTCAAACCTATTGCGACCGACAGAGGATTAAAATCTGTTTTCCGACCCAATGAACGACTTTATTGTAAATAAAGTTAAAGAAGATATTTTTTTAAAAATAATAATGTACTTCTCCTAATGATCTGAAAGATAAGGTTGTGAATTAGAACATGGTAAGCTAGTGCCATGTGTTTTTGCCCTCTTAAAAAATGGCTGTTGTGAGATTTCTGACCCACTTTTAGTCATGTTTGACTCCGGTAAAATCATCCGTTTTTAGGTGTGTTCGCAATTATATAAATACGTAGCACCTGTAGTCGTCGTCTTGTCCGTCTGTCTGTCCGTCCGTCCGCATATAACAGCGCAAAAACTACTCAACCGAACGGTTTAAAACTTAAAATATGTAATTGTTGTATAATTTTGTCGAGTCATTTCAAATTTTATGAAAATCGGATGTATAGTTCAATTACAGGGACAGTCAAAAATATTCCGTTACATTACGGCCAATGAGAAAAAATAATTTCAAGTGCATTTTAATGATGGTGCACCCTTTCGAACATAATGAAATTGATATGCATTTATGAAGTGCCCTAAAACATACATTTTTTAGAATATGCGGTACAAAGTATATTTATTATTCATTTACAGAGTCGCACAAAAGTATTCCGCTACATAATGGTATAGAGGGAAACATTTGTTTGGGGCGTATTTTAATTATGTTAAACTATTTCACATACAATGAAGTTGATATGCGTTGCTGAGGTTTACTGCAAGTTACTTCCTGTATAATAGAAAGTGCATAGTATTTACAGAGACACACAAAAGATTTTCGATACTATTACTGTATCCGAAATACTGTACATTAGCGATGATTGCTAACAGAGCATTTTCAGTTGGGATATGAGTTTTTAAGTTTAACTAAATTTTTGCATATTACATTGTATGTATAAATACTGTAGATTATATACATGGCTACACAATAAGAGTAAGGGTTAGTAAGGTATAAAACTTCGTTATAGTACGAACGCCCCTCATTTACGACATTTGACGTATAATTTCCGACTTGTTCATCTAGTAATTGAACAGAATTACATAATTGGATTTTACTTTATCAAAAAAATAATAATCATAAACTTATTTCAGTGTTTCATAGCATATTGTATATAAATATTTTTTTTTTTTTAAACTAAGGACTATAATACAATATTTCAATTAAAATTGAATGTACAATTATCTATTAATAAATCAGGAGAGGTATAAATTCGATCAGAAATGTTTTAAAATTCGGAACAAATTATTCAGAATACAACTACATAAATTTTAAGTATCTATATTTTATGCATAACATACATATATAACAATTTGTCTTAAAGGTATTACTATAAAATATGAATAAAATATTAGTTGGAATTTCATACAACATTTTACGCTAGAGTTGAACTTACATTATGAAACGAAATTTAAATGTCTGACTCAAATTGCTAAATACTGCTTCAGACAAGCGGGGGGTAGAATTATGCATATAATATAGAATATATTTTAAATATAAGAAAATATATCTTTTTAGTTTATTCCACGAACACATGATCTAAACGATATTCCAGTCAAATTGAAATCGTTATTAAGTATTATTCTAAAAAATAGAGTTAAATCCTCGGACCATCTTCAAATTTAAACAAGAACGGGAATTCACGTTTTAGACATACATCATAAAACATTTTCCAACACTAACAAAGTATTATAAAAAAAAAATTCATTTTTTCATACTACGAAATCGATCGTATTCCATCCTATAATCGAATTATTTTTTATGTCTTTGTAAATGAACAATACGAACTACTTTTTATAATTTCCAGTATGGAACTCCAATTATGCGTTTTGCTCAGGACCGGACAACAAAACGTAGAACTCGGTAAAACGTACAACTCAATTAATGGTCTACCTGAACCATTTTTAATCGAACATTTTATATAGAAAACTAAAGTTTTGTAAGTATTACTGCATACATTGCATAAATTCGCGGAAATGTAACAGAGTAAAAAACAGAGGTACATAAGAAAAGTACACATGAGTTATTTTATTATAAAAGCTGTATTAAAAATATTTTTTACACGTATAGAGTACTCAATAGAAATAAATCACTGTAATCGCTTTGGCATGTAAATATTTTATCAAAAGACATTTCAGCAGTTTCCTAAATTATATTTAAGAGGGTCCGGGACACAAAAATCTTCAAATTTTGTAAAAACATTTTATTACATTAAAAAAATTTCTGTTTTTTTTTTTCGTGCTTAAAATGACTTTTAAATCATGTTTCTATCTTAATTAGAACAAGAAATATTATTTTTTTCGTTTTGGTTTGTTTTCAAAATCTAGCTTCCAAGCAATGGCTGTCATACACTGTTAAAAATTTTGCAGCATTCTGGCAGGTCATCCGACCGTTTTTTGAAAAAGCGGTTTCATAACCATAATTTAACTATATTTTGACCATAAAATGGCCAATAATATGGTCAGAATAGTGTTAAATTCACGGTTGTGTAACCGTTTTAAAAAAAACGGTCAAATGACCTGCCAGAATACTGCAAATTTTTAACAGTGTAGAAACGACTTCTTGAAAAAATGCGTTTCCTTTCATGATGCGTTTTTTCACCATTTCTCATGTTTAAATTCTTATAAATCAAGAACCATTAAAGATAAATGGTTAAAACTAGGAACATGTATTTTTAAATTCTTTTACTTTCATTTTGATTCAGCATATTTGAAAAAAAATATTTACTTTTGAAAATATGATATTTTTAAAAAAAGTTGCACTACTTTTTTTAAAATTTTTTAATTAAATATTTCTAATTTTTTTAAGATAATATTTTTAAAAATGCTGAATTTAAATTAAAACTTATATATTTCTGTTTATTTAAATGAAAACAAAATGAAATTCTATAAATAGCCTTTCGAGTTATAGCGATTTGTACTTACCCCACTTTTTTAATAAATTTTAAATTAAAAAACAATTTTAATAAAATTATGAGAAGTTTTATCATGTGATTTTGTTTACAAATGAAATGGTTAACCATCACAAAAAAACTTCAGAATTTTAACTCAATAAATAAAAATTATTTTAAAATGTGTCCTGGACCCCTTAAATAATCACTAATCTTCGATTATTTCTTTTCTCCTGAACCGGCACTGAACAGTAAACTTTGCATTTCTGTTAACAATACAGCCACCTTATAGTTATTGCTTGTATTTTTGACGAACCGCTTCACTATGTCAAAAGCCCTCGGAGCAGCTCCGAAGTTTGAGTAGGATCATCAGAATCAGTCGGCAAAAACGGGAGGCAAAGCGTAGCAAAAATTTTAAATTATTATCAGCAAAACGTAAAATTAACACAAAATTTCATCCAGAAATGCAAAAACGTAACGTATAACTGGGGGAAACGTATATCTCAAAAACGTATAACTCAGCTAATTTTTAATGGCAAACGACTGGGACCGCTTAGCTGAAACGTATAACCGAAGGAAACGTACAATTCAGGTAACATATAACAGGACCGAAACTAGGGGGGGGGGGCAGGGGGGCGCCAAAATGAAGATTTTGTTTGACGTTTGACACAAGAATGTATATATATATATATATTATGAAATTTGTATAAAAATGTCTCGCAGCTGGAAAATTTAAAAGGAAAACTGAACCAAATGCATTAAACTTTACAAATAGATAAAAAGATTCATTACAATACAAAATTTCAAAGTATCATGTCTATGCGTTTGCTTTCTATCTTTTAAATCACTTCCTGTGAGGAGAATCCGAGGGAGAATCGTTACCGTTTTTCAAGGTCAGTCTCTATTGTGGGACACCCTACTGTCCACTACGGATAACTACCAAAGGAGAAGTGACCCCTCAGTCTGATTTTTCTCCTAGATAAAAAAATTCCATGAAAGCTGTTTGTTTTTTTTCCGCTGAACAGTGTTGAGCTTCCTTTCTTTCTTTTTTTTTTTTTTTTTTTTTTTTTTTTTTTTCCGTCTTGCCATGGGCGCTGACTGCCCAGGACAACGGGAAGGGGAATGCACAGAGTAAAATTCTTAGTAAAACCTTTCTTTTTTAGATATCGACCTCATTTAGACTATGCAAAAAAAAAAAAAAAAAAAAAAAAAAAAAAAAGTTTAAAAAGATTAAAATGCAATTCTTTTCAAAGATTTTAATGGATCAATGTTTGTCAAAGCTGATTACGTAGTTCAGATTTATATATTTTAAATTTAAAAATAAGTTGTCTGTTAGATATTTAGTAAAATTCTTTTTTTGTAAATTTACTTTGTGGTGGAGGGGGGCGCCAAAATCCATGTTTGCCCCGGGCGCCAAAAAGGCTAGTTTCGTCCCTGACATATAAGTGGAATTCCACTGTATATGTTGTAGTGCACATCAATATGTTGATTTCATTATGTTTGGAGTATCAGAACATAAATGCACCGAGAACAATGTTTTCCCATAGGTCATAATATTGTAAGGGCATTATTTTATGTGTCTTTGTAAACTAACTATAAATGCCAGTTATTCTATACGCCTGAGAAATCATGTTGTAGTCCACCTTGGCGACGTATATGGATCTATTTGTGTTTCAAATATCGTAACATTAATGCAATTCGTCATAAACTATTTTTTCCACTAGATCATAATGCAGAGGTTTTATTTTGTGTGTCCCTGTAAATGTAAACAAACCATAAAGGCTACACGGTTTATATTCAATACCGAACATTCTATAATATATACAAATTACATGGTAATCCGAGTATATTTACGCGAGTTAGAGAGCGGACAGATAGCGGACAAACTGAATTCATAAACACTTTCAACTATGTTGTAAAGTATATTAGAAAATATAATACAAATATTTTTATTATTGAGAAAATATATTAAGAGATAATTTCATTTATTTTCGAAGATGCCATTAAAAATTATGACACCAAAATCGATGCTTAGAGACTATACATTTATAACATTATCAACATTTTGCCAATTTTGGACCCCTGTCCCCCTTACAATATTATACGTTATCATTCGTCGAACTCCTCCCGTCCGATGATATCGTTACCAATGTCTATTTATTTATTTATTTATTTTTACATTCTTTATTTTTTTTACACGTTTGCAGTGATATACACGTATGATTATACCTTTCTTAGTCGCATAGTTTACAGATTCTAGAAGACAGTAAAATATAAATATATGAAACAAATTTATGTCGAATAATATCTAAAAGATAAAGGTATATATAAATATTATACATACATACAATAAATACAATTAAAACCAACTGGAGTGAAAAATTAGCCAGAGCCAAGAATCGAATCCGGGACCACAGTATACAAGACTGCTGCTCTAACAACTGAGCTACTCTGGCCGATGTAGCTCAGTGGTTAGAGCAGCAGTCTTGTATACCGTGGTCCTGGGTTCGATTCTTGGCTCTGGCTAATTTTTCACTCCAGTTGGGTTTATTGTATTTATTGTACGTATGTCTGTATAATATCATGGAAGACGGTAGTATTCCGAGTGACGCAGCCTTAAGCCTAAAATCGTATCGTATCGTTAAAATCGTATCGTATCGTATCATAGAATTCGTAGATGGCGGAACTCATATATACAGCTAACTCGACATCAAAGAAAACGCGAAAAGCCGCCTTTTAATAACTCAGCAGATATAGGTCTTATTGTTCTGAATTTTCTAGAACAGTCTTATATCTGCAGTCTAATAGTATACTGAAATTTTTACATTTCTACGTGCAGTATATTTTCAGATCTAAATAGCCATTTTTAAAGTGAAAACGTTGGTATAATATCGAGGAAGTTCCTAATTTGAAAATCTCGAAAACGGTTCTAACGATTATTTTTAAATTGATACATAATATAAATGTGATTAAGGCGAAGTGAATAACACTTTTCTTTTTTCTGGGAAAACTCTCGTTCGTTAAATAATTCGATTTTTTTTTCTCTCGAAAATGACACGGGCGATTTTTTAAAAATCAAATAAATATGTTTCAGATGAACCAAATAACAATTTACTTGTTTCCAGAAAGACTCTTGTTTGTTTTATAATGCGCATGAAAAATCGGACTATATTTCTTCGCCATTCTATGAAAATTTCACCGAAAATGCATGACACTGTATTCATACACATGCTTTCTTTTTAACCACTTTTGGGGAAAAAAATTTTGTCTTCCCACTGGCTGAGTGGTTGAGGGCCATCGACTACTGATCATAACATAGGCAGTTCGATACTCCCTGATACGTGTTTTCACATGTGAAGGTTTTTTTTTTTTTTTTTTTTTTTTTTTTAAGTCTGTTAGTTGACCATTATTCTCGGTTCCTTTGTAATTTTTTAATTGCTATTAAGTTAAAAAAAATTACAATTATAATGACGCCAGTTTGATGATGATTATTTCTTGGCAATTTTTCAACAATAAAAATATTACCATAAATTTTATAAATATATTTAATTTCAATCACTTTACAAAAAATATACATTAATAATTATTATTTGAATATAAATCACACGATCAGAAACGTAAAAAAAATAATTCATTTCAGGTCTTCTTTTTATAATATCATTTTTTATTATTATGACGGTCAATAATATATATAATCACTGACATCCATAATATTATTATTATTATTATTATTATTTTCCTTGCATAAAAACTATTGTGATGTAATAATTATTTTATAATAAATAATTTAGTTGAAATGTTTTATTTATAAATAACAATGAAGTTTTACATAATAAGCATATCAGAATTTTGGGGCCCCACCAGTGGCCGAGAGGTTCTGCTCTCGAAGCTGGTAGACGGGAGGTGCTGGGTTCGATCCCAATCGCGCCCGTCGGCCTAATCGTTCGGAGTTTTCGTGGTTTTCTTCGAGCCGTGGATCTTCCATGCGTTAATACGGATTAGGTTCCCTTAGAAAGACCCCCACGGAGGGCACTCCCCCCGGGCCTATATCCCTCGTGTAGATAATTGGCCGTCAAAAATCAACCCAAACCAACCCAGAATTTTGGTGTCGCCATCTTTTGACGCAACTACGTACTACATTTTGTCTCTTATTCGGAAAAAAAGAGAAAAAAACTAACGCTGTTCACCGCTTTGAAAGAATCTCTTGTGACTAGAGGTCTATTTCGCAAATATTAAGAAAATTACTGCATACAAAAATATTAAAATGGGTAGTATTATAGAGAAATGTTTGATAAAAACGTTGAAGCAGACAGTTTTTAAATCGAAGAATTATTTTAAGAGATATTTAATGTTAAATCTGGATAAAATTGTCTCATTGAAAAAGTCTCATAGGAAAAAAAAATATACATGGGAATTTAATCATTTTCATTCAATTTAATCATTCAATAGAAACTCGAAGTTTGCAGAGTGCATTTATTATTTTTAACTTGCCTAATTTATTGACGGTTTACTTCAATTTTAAATTAAAATTTTCAGAATTTCCAGAGATATTTTTTACATATTTTAGAAAAGGTTATTTTAAATTGTTGCCAATTGTTAAAACAGCGCAAAGAATAATATGTCCTTTAAATTAAAAATTTATTCACACGTGACTATTATAAACAGAAAAAAATCCTTTTAAATTAGAATTAAATGATAACGTGTTAAAAGCAGGAAAATATTAAACATTACGTCATAAAAATTGTTTTTACACATGCTTACTTAAAATGAAAGAAAATTATAAAATAATCAATTATTTTCAAATTAGAATTAAATGATTACGCATTAAAAGCAGGACAACTTTGAAAATTACGTCGTAAAAATTATATTTACACGTGAATATTAAAAGAAAAAGAAAATTTTTAAATAATAAATTCATTGATATGTGTTAAAAGTCGTAAATGGAGGAAATTACGTCATATTGGCCAAAGTGGCCAAATAATAATATTGCAAAACAGTTTAAATTAAAAAATATATTTATATGAGAGATTTATATCAAATTTCGAGATGATATTTTTAACTATAGTTGCCAATTTTAAGGTAGCGCAAATAATAATATTATCTTTCTAATAATAAAAATATTTTCAGTTGAATGTTACAAAGAGAAAGGAAAGTTTGGTGAAAATTATGTCAGATTTAAAACGTTACATTTAAAATCTCTTATTTAAAATCATTTTCTTATAGCGTTGTTAAAAAATACCATAAAGCAAAGACTCTGTTGACTTAGTTCCTTTTATATTTGTAATTTTCAAATGTTTAACTAATCTTATTTAATCAAGCACGGAAACAGCAACTAACATCAGCTGATTCGGTCTTGAAATCCCTCAGTAAAAGGGAAATCCGTGTACAGTAAGATCGCCATTGATTTTTTAATTATACAGAGCAGCCTCGATTATCCGAGCTAATTGGGACTGTTAGTAAATCGGAATCGGAAATCTCGGTTAATAGAAACTGTGTGTAAAAACTCGCCGTGCTTGCGAATTTAACATCTCTTTTAAAAAAATATATAGAACGTTTTTTAAATAATAAAAATAAATATATGTAAAGTTCTGTTTCACAGCTTAACAAATTTAAAAAGAAAATCAACTACCAGTAGTAAATTTTAAAATGCAAATTGAAAAATTTACGAAAGTTCACACAGCCACTGGAAACAAAGCATTGTTCGCTATTGACTTCTCAGGGTCCAATGTTTCTTTGGAGTTGAGTGCTTTTGGGGGCAGAAGGGCCTGTATAGCACGGACAGTGAGCTAAAGAATGTGGTTATTTTTAAGGCTCATTCAAAAGGGGAAAAAAAATCAGACTTTGTTATCGGCTCGGTTAACAGAAACCTCGATTAATCTAAGCTCGGTTAATCCAGGTTCTACTATAATTCAATCTTCCGTAATCTTTTTAAAGCAGATCAAATTAATGGACTTTAGCACAAAGTCACATAGCTGATAACTGCCATGCTTGTTGGCCACCTTTTTTTCAAAAAGTTTGCTTCACCTTATTCAATTAATGAGATATCTCCGATAAAATAAGTCACATTTTCCCGTTCTAAAATACTGGTATCCAAAAATCGTAGCATGTAACTGACACTACAAGTACTCATGGAACTAGACTATTTTAAGTCTGATTTTTATTATAGACTATATAAAATTATTAAAAATATATATTATGATAGGAACTAGCGGGCTTCGTCCGCTATTTACGTTACGGATATAAGAATCATGTTTTTTTTTTTTAGGGAAAAAGAAATAAAAACCTATTTGACGATAGGTTTATAAAGACACATTTTGTATTTGTTATATTTCCGGGGATGAGGAGGGGGGGGACTATTTTGATTAAATATCGCAATTAGTCCACATGGCAGATATAATTATGATAGACACTAGTGGGCTTCGCCCCTCTATGGCGCCTTATGGGTCCAGCTTCCATAACTCAGAAACTACCTTTCGGACATCAATGCAACAGATTCCAAACGTTATAATTAACTTAATAATCACCCTATATAGCATTAAAGTAAATTTATGAGTACTGCATACTATTTTTTTATCGTAATTTCTGAAGAGAAAAAATTATTTCGGTTCCATTCTTAGGTACTGGTCTGAAAAATTTTGAAAAAGGGGGTAAGGAGGGGACATGAGACTGCTGTTTGTCAAACAACACAACGGGGTCTGGCTTATTCAACTTGGTTTTTGATGACTTCAATTGGAAGGTGGTTTGTTTAAAAGAATGCGTTCCCTGCCCCATGAAAATTGGAACTATTGGTGCACCATCTATGTAAGGATTTAATAATTATAAATTAACATTTTGGATTTATTAATTTAAGGATAAAGTGTTTTTAAAGGAATATCAAATGAAACACTCTGTGCGATCTACGATTATACTTACACACTTGTTTTTATATACAAACTGCTATAAGGAAAATTGTAATAAAATAGTAAATATTAAATCTGCATTAAATTCCATAAGTATCTTTTTTTTTATCATTTTATCACTAACCTCAAAAAAGTAATGATATCAATGCAAAAACCCTTGACGGGTTAACAGTTTCTGACGCAGCACTTTATCTTATGCTCTAAGAATTTTAAATATGGAACTTAAAAATACTGATATCAAATTTTGAGTGACGTTATGCTATTTCTTAAAAAATATATTTGTATTTATTTCATCATTTTATTTTTGTTTTATTTATAATCGCATGTGCAAAAGTTATGTTCAACATGAAAAGCTGCATAAAATTTTATTCGCTGTTGCTTTATCCTTTACATCTCTCATAAATTCAAAATATGAGTTTTAAAAGATATGATATAAAATTTAAGTGACGCCTTGATGTGACTTTAAAAGGTTTGTTTTAAAATTCAATTTAAATTATTTTTGATTTGGTTAAAATATTTTTTTACATCTACACAATACTTTTAATTTTCCAATTCACTGTTAAATATATCACTTTCATTGAATCTATACTATGCATTGAAATGTATTTATTTCAATAAATTGATTTATCTTTTGTGTCACGCTATTCAAAATTGTGAGTAAGATTTATGTAAATGGTTTATTTGCGTCAAACTATCCTTTTTCATACATTTCATGTAGTTTGGACACAATGACGCAAAGAAACCATTTACATAAATCTTACTCACAATTTTGAATAGCGTGACACAAAAGATAAATCAATTTATTGAAATAAATACATTTCAATGCATAGTATAGATTCAATGAAAGTGATATATTTAACAGTGAATTGGAAAATTAAAAGTATTGTGTAGATGTAAAAAAATATTTTAACCAAGTCAAAAATAATTTAAATTGAATTTTAAAACAAACCTTTTAAAGTCACATCAAGGCGTCACTTAAATTTTATATCATAACTTTTAAAACTCATATTTTGAATTTATGAGAGATGTAAAGGATAAAGCAACAGCGAATAAAATTTTATGCAGCTTTTCATGTTGAACATAACTTTTGCACATGCGATTATAAATAAAACAAAAATAAAATGCTGAAATAAATACAAATATATTTTTTAAGAAATAGCATAACGTCACTCAAAATTTGATATCAGTATTTTTAAGTTCCATATTTAAAATTCTTAGAGCATAAGATAAAGTGCTGCGTCAGAAACTTTTAACCCGTCAAGGGTTTTTGCATTGATTTATATATACCTTTAACTGTTGAATGCAGGCGTTATTTATGTGTGTATGTGTGTTTTAATATATATTCTAGTATGTGTGTTTCATAATATCTAAAAGAGTTTGTTACTATTTAAAGGAATTTAATAATAGTTTATTATTACATAATGCATTATACATTAATGTTGTCTTCCTGCAGTTGCTTCCTGCCAGGGAAGGATAAAAGCTGAATTTATCAACAAAACAGTGGATAACATTATTTCTCTTTCTTTATTGGTTTACGCATTAACGTTTCCAACATATTATGCTCCTGGTTTCGCTAATAGCGGATTATATGCGCACATGGCAGGGATATCAAACTTTGGGTCAAACTTTGGAATGAAACAATTTGGTAAACATTTAATGGTTTTAATAACAGCTTTGTAATTTCATAAAAACGTACAAAAAATAATAATAAATAAAAGGTAACAGACTATTTGGATGTAAAAAAACAGTTACTCAAAAAAGAAATTTTGATTGGACCAAAAATAATAACGATATCAAAAAGCAAACATTCCTCCCACTACAGGTATATAATGATATCAAGTGCCAGACCCCCCCCCGACCCTCCCCTTTAAAGTGATAACACTATATATGTACAGCCTATTATAAGCATAGCTATTGTGAATATTTAAACAGCGTAATATTTCAGATTTAATTGCTATCGAACGTGCTAACAATAAAAATTAAAAATGCAAAAAATTGCTAAATAATTTTCATTTTTTCAAATTTACCCTTCTGAAAATAATTGTAAATAATTCTTTATAAGTACCGTAAAAAAAGTGTTTTTTCATCTCACGACATTTTAAATTAACTCTCGAAACATATTTATATTAGAAAATCTGCATCATAAAGCAAAAACATGTCCGTCACTAATATTGACATCATAATGATGGTAGTAACGACCTCCGCTACAGCTTTCAATTTTGTTGCATATGTATTCGCAACTAAATGTCTCATAATTTTCAGTTTTACACCACCCATTTGAATAGATAAAAAATTTACTTTCAAATGAAATGTGTTTCGGAGCATTTTCAACCATGATTTTTCTAAAATCTATATCAAAAATAAAAATTTGTTTACAATAATGTAAAGTATCATTTACAATAATCAAAGAATTTTTTGAAATCTAAACAGAATATAGCAGCATTATCGGGCGTAAGCTTGACAATTATTTTTCATTGACAATGCTGTAACTGAATTCTTTTATGTGCTCTTGTAAATGAGCAATAGATGCTATGCACGCCCTATTCTGTAATAAACCTTTTGCAGTGCACTTCAATGATATATATTAATTTCAATGCGTTTGAAATAGTGTAACACCATTAAAATACACCGTAAACGGTTTCCCCATAATCTAATTGAATTCTTTTAAGACTGTCTGTAAACGAACTAGAAGTGCTAAACTCTCCATTTTATACCAAACACTCCATAGTAAACATACATATATTATATCACAATCGGAATATTTTCGCAAGTTACAGCACAGCTAGACGGCAGACGGACAAACAAACCGAATTCATAAACATCTTCCAACTGTTTTGGGAAGTATTAAAAAGATAAATTCAAATGAAATAGCTTTGAAAAGTGTAACTCAAACTGATTTTTTGTGATTTTTTAAAATAATTTTCAACAGTGATTTTTTTAAAATGTATCGTAACAAAAAACATTTGTTTAATTCAATAACGTTAGGTATTGTTTGAAGTAATAAAGGAATATTTCGAAATCTCAGGAGAAAATAATAGCGTTAGCGCAGTTGACAATTGATTGGCCAAACTTGACATGAGTTCATCTTTTCACCTTCCTCACCTAATAACAAGTAAAAATTAAATTTAAAAAATTAAAAAACCCGACTGCGTAAAAAGTGAACTAATTAATTATTTCTCATCAATGTGAAACTACTTTTTTTTGTTACTTACCTATTTTTTTATTATTATTTACTTGTATTGATGACGTTTAAGTTGTGTTTGATTGTTAGTTTCTGTCTATAAACACTGTTTTGTTGAAGCCTATAGATATCTATGAAGGTTAGAGTTACAGTAAAGCTAGAGATCCTACCTACACTGTTAAAAATTTGCAGCATTCTGGCAGGTCGTTTGACCGTTTTTTCCGAAAACGGTCAAATTCACCGTAATTTAACACTATTCTGACCATATTATTGGCCATTTTATGGTCAGAATATAGTTAAATTATGGTTATGAAACCGTTTTTTCGAAAAACGGTCGAATGACCTGCCAGAATGCTGCAAAATTTTTAACAGTGTACGTAATATTTAAATGGAGCTTCTGACTTTAAAATAGTCAATGAAACATCGCCTTCATTTTGAAAGATCTATTCAATAATATGCCACTCAATAGGGTGCGTAAAAATGTGTTTTCGTCTCTACCGCCATTTTGTATTTTACGACCGCCGTTTGGAAATTATAAAAACAAAACCTAGCCTATAACCATTGGACGGTTAAGACGAATTGATAGAGACATTATTCATTAAAATCCATCCAGCCGTTGAGATGTTTCGAGAGTATAAAGAAATCCACATACCCAGATACGCGTGAAACACATAATCCTTCTTGGCAGTCGGGTATAAAGATGTATTTTCTTCGTAAAATGGAAAAATGGTTGATTTCATTACTTTGAAATTTTGTTTATAGATTTAAAAGTCAATCTAAAAATATATATATAATGCAAAATAGTTTTTAAAGGTTTCAATTACCTCTAGAACCGCCGGAAATTTTACTCAGGTGTTACAAAAATATTGTTCACCAGAATTGTAATTTAAAAGTATCTAACTTATTTATTTAACTTATTTCTCCGTGGTACATAATTAACTTATTTTAGAAAGAAATTTCTGGTTCGAAACGACGCATTTTTATTTGATACCGGTCAAAATGACCGCTACCGCGGTTCTAGTGTTAAAACAATGTACATCTGTTAAACTGGGAAAAAAAGTCAAAAGTTTTTCGAAATCTACGAAAATATAATATACCTATGTACGAAAATGCACAAGATCCGAGTTACAAACGATTCCCAAAAGCATTCTTTAGCTTAAAAAACCTCAGAAATAAATAGGGTAAAGTGCCCATATTTCGTCCCCCTTAACTTATCCGCTTCTACGAAAGTGGCGCCACTTATGACGCAAGACACAGAGGACGGAAGATAAAAGGGGTTATAATTGAAAGTTTCGTTCGACAAGACGCATACATAAATTAAAGACAGCGAATTTCCTATTTTTAGAAGACCTGAGTTCTTATTACGTCGTTTGCAGAACGTTATTTACTGTACTGTAAATATTTATTTCTTATTCATTGCATGTATTTTACTTTGGTAAGATGCTGACAGTAGCATATAGCGAGTTTTAGGACGCTCAGTTCAACTTGTGGGAACTGAAGCTCCGTCATATTGTAAAGTAGCGTGGTCCCAATTTCGTCCCCTTTGGAGTTCTTATTTTCGTCCCGGGGACAAAATTAGGAATGCTTTTTCATGACACTTTTTAAAATTTTTTTCCTCATGTTTGGATGGCTAATATTTCGTTATGTTATTCTTCCACTGATAATTACTACATTTTTTGTGCCTTACTTTAATAGAAATTAAGTTCCTTTCTCATTTAGGAATAAATTTTGATTTAGTTATAAGTTAAGCCTCGGCGTATTGGGTTTTCTGGGGTGACGAAATTGGGAGCATTTTTTTTTCCTTTGCATTTTTAGATACTTTTGAAATAACAATTTTTTGCATTGTTAAAAATTTTTTGTACGATATTTGCCTATGTTTCCATGTGCGTGAGTAGTTAGTCTATATAAAATCCAAATTTGGTAGATTTTCACTGAAAATGACAACTTCCAAGGGCCTAAAACTGACTGGGGGACGATAATAGGGCACCTTTCCCTATATGTTTGAGATTTAAAAAATCATTTTAAAAAAAAATTCTTTTCTGCTACTGATTTTCGTAAACGTTTTTGAGTAGCTTTTATACTGTATTAATCAGTTTTCTCAAAGCAGAATATCGCTTTTTAGGACGCTATATTCTCAATTAAATATTTTCAGCTGCATAATTGAATTTATCCATGCAAGAGCAACAGACTAATATTAATAATAAAATATCAAATAATTTTAAAATAACATAACAAAATAGTATGAAAATAATACTAGGGTAAGGTGTCCTATTATCGTCCCCCAGTCACTTTTAGGCCCTTGGAAGTTATAATTTTCAGTGAAAATCTACCAAATTTGGATTCTACATAGACTACCTACCCACGCACATAGAAACATAGGCAAATATCGTACAAGAAAATTTTAACAATGCGAAAAATTTTTTTTTTCAAAAGTATCTAAAAAATGAAAAAGAAAAAAAATGGTCCCAATTTCGCCCCCTCCCCCCCCCCCCCCCCCAAAAAAAAAAAAAAAAAAAAATCCAATACACCGAGGCTTAGCTTATATCTAAATGAAAATTTATTTCTAAATGAGTAATTTAAGTAATTTAATTTACATTAAAGTAAGGCACGAAGAAATATACTAATTATCAGTGGAAGAATAACATAACGAAACATTAGCATAGTTGCCAACCTTCCGATTTTTTTTATACCAATTTTTTTTTGCAGAAATACTTGCTTTATAAAATCGCAGTTTTAATGCAATTAAATAAAGAAAACATTTTTGTAAGATTTTACTGGTATCCAAAAAATCGGAAAATTGGCAACTATGCATTAGCCATCAAAACATGAGGAAAAAATTGAAAAAAAAAATGTCATGAAAAAGCTTTCCTAATTTCGTCCCCGGAACGAAAATAAGAACTGCAAGGGGGACGAAATTGGAGCCACGCTACTTTCCAATATTACGGATCTTCAGTTCCCGTAAGATGAACTGAGCGTCCTAAAACTCATTGTATGCTACTGTCAGCATCTTAGCAACGAAAAATACATGCAATGAATAAGAAATAAATACTTACAGTACAGTACATAACGATCTACAAACGACGTAATAAGAACTCGGGTCTTCTAAAAATAGGAAATTCGCCATCTTTAATTAATGTATGCGTCTTGGCGAACGAAACTTTGACCACTGACCCCTTTTACCTTCCGTCCCCTGTGTCTTGCGTCATAAGTGGCGCCACTTCCGCAGAAGAGGAGAAGTTAAGAGGACGAAATTAGGAGAGGAGACGAAATGTGGGTACTTTACCCTACTTTTAATATTAATGTTAATGCTGTTAATTTATTATGCTTGTCTCTCAAATAGGTTAGCTGAATATGAAAATGTTTACTTGTGGCAGCATCCAAAAAACATATATTCCACTTTAAGAAAACTGCTTAATACACTGTAAAAACTACTTAGAAACAATTCCGAAAATCAGTGGCAGGAAAAGAACCTTTGTTTTCTTAAACGTTTTTTTTTTAACCTGGGAAATATAACATCTTCTGGCGTTTCTAAATATAAAGAATGATTTTCGAAAGCTTGAGTAACTCGTAAGAATTAGTTTTATATTTTAGTTCGTGGCTGTATTATATTTTCCTAGATTAAAAAACATTTGTCTTTTTTTACAGTGTTGCATTTGTATATGCTTTTAGCTTGGGTTGAAATTCTTTAAAAACAACGCATTAAGAAAAAGTCGAAATTCAAAGCGATACGATATATCTCTGTTATTAGGTGCATTCGTAATTATATAAATAAAGTTGTCCGTCTGTTTCCCTCTCCGAACTCTAACCTGCGTTAACTGTTCTTCTGAACTCTAACTTGCGTTAATATAGTAAGATTGCTCTGTAATTGATATATGTTATTGAGATTTACTCTGCTATGTTCGGCAGTGAAAATAAACTATGTAGCGTTTCATAGTTTATTTACAGAGATACTCAAAAACATTACATTACATTATGGTCTATGGGGAAATGTCGTAATTACGTAAATACGTAGAATCTATAGTCGTTGGCTGGTCCCTCTGTCTATCTATCCGTTTGTACGCATATAACAGCGCAAAAACTACTCAATCGAATGATTTGAAATTTAATATATGACGACATCAGAAACCAAGGGATACAAGTGACAAAATTTCGATTTGGAGTAAATTGAGTTCAAAGATAATTGACGTTAAAGTTGAACATCAATAATAATTGACTGAATTGAAATAGGAAACTGATGCTTTTTTCACAGTGGTCTTTGAACTCTTATTTTAGTAAATGTGAAAATAGTAGAGTGCAATTTTCTTTAAATTTATAATTAATCAATATTGATCATTATTTGGCAAAAGTGGTAGATCTCTAAAACACAACACATAATTAGAAAATCACTTATACTTCTTTACCTGAAAAGAAAAAGCATATTTCCTGGTCGTCTATGCACTTAGTTCAATATTTTCAATTTTGTCACTTATACCCCTTGGCTTCTGTGGTCCTCACATATAATCGCTTCAGAATTTTCTCGAGTTATTTCAAATTTTATGAAAATCGAATCAAAACTTAAAAATATATTAATAAAAGTTTTCTTCATTCTATTAAATCCTATCATACGTACTTAATTCAATGATTTCCAATGATAGCTAACGATTCTAGGTTGCCATGGTGATTGTTCTATTAAATCTTATCATGCGTAATTTATTCAATGATAGCCCATGATAGGTAGTGATTCTAGGTTACCATGGTGGTTACGTCCTATTTAAGAAGGAGTCCTATTATTTACGTATTATTGAATTTAATATATATGTAATCGTAATAAATGTTGTATTCAGGCCTTTTTGCGTAAGAATGCAACAGCTAGTGCACCAAGATCAGAATATTTATAAAACTAGTCATAGCACGAATTCACCTCATTTGCCACGCTTGATGTATAATTTGCGACTTGTTCACATTGCTATCGTTACATTTGAAAATCAATGTTGCATGATAATATTTACTGTTTCTGATTAATTCCTCTAATGAGAACCGGTATTGCTAAATTCATAATGCACAAATAATACATGAACAAAATTAATCCATAATAAATACTTTTAGCGTTCGAAGTGAATATTTAATTAAACAATTTGGATCGTGTTCTTTTATTTTCAGTATATTTTTATACATTTCATTTTATGTCGGAATTAATTAAAAAACAATCTCCATCATGTAGAATGAATACATAATCAAAATTGTGCAATTAAAGTATTAGGTCCATTTGAAATCAATTAGTAAACAAAATTATGTAGGAAATAATTAATTAAAGGTAAATGTCCATTTTTGATGAACAGACACAAAAAAATATGGTATATTTGAAAAATAAACTGATATATAGAATTGCTAGCATTGTGTAAAACCATTGGACTTTTTTGCAGGGGAGAGAGGGAGGGGATAACTGCAGTCTAAAGTTTATGAAAATAAATCAAAAACTAATTGAAATTATAATTATCAAGAAAGAAAACTCATTTGTCAAGCACAGACTATGATACACTTTCCAATATAGTCAGAGAACTGTAATAAAACTTCACAGTTTAATAAGGGGAAATATGATGTGTAGGTGAACAAGTTCACGTTCTGACCAGGCAGAGAGGCCTACCTAATGGCTTGAGCACAACAAGTCCTTCTTGGCTAATTATGTTTACTAAGACTCCCGTTTATTGAAAGATTTGAAAAAGATATCACAATATTAATTTCAGATAGCAACCCAGTTGTCTGAGCGTGCTGCAATACGAGGTATGAATTATATAAGAACTAAGAAAAAAAATTAAAGGAAACGCTAGTTATTAGAAAATTGCACATTCCACACATCCATATGAATTTTTACAACACTACCTCTAACAGGAAATATATACATAATAACTACTGGTTATGAATATTTTAAAGCACATAATACCATTAACTATAAAACAGAGAATATTTACAAAACAACATAGGATTATAATCAATTATGCAAAAACACTTTGAAAAAAAAAGAGACATAAATGGTAATTATTAAAAGATTACGTGCTAGAAACAGACAAGATATAACAATTATCTTAATTAAAGTATTAATATGGATATTAACAATAGCAAAATTTTTATCTTGAACGTGCATGGTGGCAGGGCGACTATGTACATAAAGTCAGGAAAACACATAACATATTTGAAAACCCAATTTCGGCAATTACCATACATAGACGAAAAAAGTAACCGAATTCATTTATGCAGCTCAGTATATGATTTAAAGATTGTATAAGTATATAACGATTTAGTTCAGTTAAGGGAGCTGGTTACTCAGCTTCCGATTTCCCCTCATTAATGTAAAGTCTATGGGCATTTGATGCATTCGTAAATATCTCCTCGGGAAATTAATATTTTTAACTTCTATTTTTTGTGTACACTGCCTAAAAGGTGTCTCTTTTTTTTCTTAGTTCTCAAAATATTTCTGAAGTATAGACTTAATTTTATAGGAAGTGTTAAAATATTACTCACTGTTCGCCCGCTTTTAGCACATAAAACATTAAATTCAGCATAGATTTTAGAAATATTTTGAAAACTAAGAAAAAAGAGTCATCCTTTAAGAAGAGTACACAGAAAAAATATGGTAAAAATAGGAATTTCCCGAGAAGATATTTTAAATATACGAATGCATCAAAAGTCCATAGACTTAACATTACGGAGGAGAATTCCGAAGCTGAGTGACCAGCCCCCTCAAGAAAGGCATAACACAGTCGGAAATTCCCTTTCATGGTTTCCATCAATAAGTGGGCATGTACTCGAATTATTTTACTTAGCCCTGTATATGATCTATAGAATTTATACGCACCAAGTAATATTAAAAAAAGTAATTAAATTTAAAAATGCATGCCACAACTGAAAACGCACTTCCAGCAATTATCGCACATAGCCAGTACTGTAACCGAATTATTTTATGTGCCCCTATAAATGAACTATAAGTACTATGCACACCGTATTGTGTTTGCAAGTACACCTCAATGATGTATATCAATTTCAATATGTTTCAAATAGTGTAATATCAGTAAAATACACTGCAAAAGATTTTTCCCATAGGCGTTAATGTAACAGAATTCTTTTGAATGCCCTTGTAAACGAACTATAAACACACTTCATTTTCAATACTGAACATGCCGTGGTAAACCTCAGTAACATATAGGGTAAGATGCCCTGTTATCGTCCCTCAGTCACTTTTAGGCCCTTGGAAGTTGTAATTTTCAGTGAAAATCTACCAAATTTGGATTTTACATAGACTAACTACCCACGCACATAGAAACATAGACAAATGTCGTACAAAATTTTTTTTAACAATGCGAAAAATAGTTTTTCAAAAATATCTAAAAAATGCAAAAGAAAAAAAAATGGTCCCACTTTCGTCCCTCCAAAAAAGCAATACGCCGAGGATTAACTTATAACTAAATCAAAATTCATTTCTAAATGAGTAAGTAATTTAATTCACATTAAAGTAAGGCACAAAGAAATGTACTAATTATCAGTGGGAGAATATCATAACGAAACATTAGCCGTCCAAACATAAGGGAAAAAATTGAAAAAAAATTTCATGAAAAAGCATTCCTAATTTCGTCCCCGGGATGAAAATAAGAGCTGCAGGAGGGACGAAATTGGGACCATGCTACTTCCCAATATGACGTAGCATTACTTCCCGTAAGATGAACTGAGCGTCCTAAAATTCACTGTATGCTACAGCATCTTACCAACGTTAAATACATGCAATTAATAAGAAATAAATACTTACAGTACAGTAAATAACGTTCTACAAACGAAGTAATAAGAACTCAGGTCTTCTAAAAATAGGAAATTCGCCGTCTTCAATTTATGTATGCGTCTTGGCGAACGCAACTTTCAACACTGACCCCTTTTACTTTCCGTCCCCTGTGCTTTGCGTCATAAGTGGTGCCACTTTCGCAGAAGTAGAGAAGTTAAGGGGGACGAAATTAGGAGAGGGGACGATATATGGGCACTTTACCCTATAGATTACATTTCAATCCGAGGATATTTACGCGAATTAGAGTATAACTTTATTAGAGTATGCTGAACTATTTATATCAACTTAAGAGCAAATGGATTTATCCTTGATAATCGTCTGCACGCAATAGAGATAGATAAAAAAAAATTAGTTCATGCTCGAAAATTATTTGAAATCCATAAAAAATGAGTAAATTTCGACACTGTTTTTTAAAAAAAGAAGTGCAATCCAGTTTTGCAGCAAACGGCATTTGTAAGTACATTTTTTCTGTCTATTCAACGGTGTAAAAATTGAAAATATGTGATATTTAGAACTTTAAAAAATTTCAATAAAAGCAAAATTTAGTCGTCTTCTGTTGCCAGCATCAAAATGAAGTCAGCGTTATGAACGGACACGTTTGTCCTTTATAATATAGACTAGAAGATCTAACCCGGACTTGCAGGATTACACTATATAAGTGAAAGACATTTTTTTAATTTGAAAAATCAAATATATTTCTTACATTAAATTTTTTTTAGATATCCTACAGCAACATCAAAAAGAATTTTATATGAAAAATATCAATAATAAATTCTAATAAAATTTTGAAATTTATTTAAAGTGATAAGTCCATATTGGCTGCATTCCAGGAATTAATAGACAAAGAAATCGACAAACATTTCGCTACTTATCGGCCTTTTTTATTCTAATAATTTCATAGATTTAAGCGCGTAGTTTGATTACACGTTGGTTAAATTTTTGTTTTAATTATACTTTTTTAAATACTTATTTATTTATTGACGACGTATTAGTTTAGATTTGCAGTAATAGCCAGAAACAAATTCTGAACTACATATATTATTATAAGTGCAAACAATTTAATCTTTTGTAATCGGGTTGCAAGCGATAGAGACAGATGTAAAAAAAAAATAACGTTTCAAAATTCATTTAAAAACCACAAAACTTCAGAAAATTGAGAAAAAGTTTTCAAACAAATTGCATTTGAAAGAACGTTGTTCTTACAATTCGACAGTGTAAAAATATAAATTGTGAGATGTTTAGAAGTTTAAAAAAATGCAGCAAAACCGAAATTTATTGTTCAAGTTGTTGTCGCGTTAATATAATGTAAAAGTTGCTCACAGGCATGTTATATTTTCTATAAGTCCTCATAAATTGCGTTACTGCAATTGATGTGTTAAACAAATTTCATAAGTTATTTTTAACGATATTTTAAATTACTGTCGCTGTGAAAAGGGTTAAAGTTTTAACAAATTATCTTAAAAGCCTTTTTTCGCATCTTTAAATGAGAAAATGATGATTAAAAAACAAAACAATTATAAACTAAACTATGCAATAAAAAGGACAAGGTTAAAGCAATGTCAAGATTATCAATATGTTACTTACTTTTCTTTATTCCTAAATTATTGCTGTATTACAGTACGCAATGTTTCTGATTATTTTTCTTAATAAGATACTACAATCTTACGCATAAAAGAGACACGAACATGCTGTTATTCTAGGAAGTGTTTTCAACGTTTAACGTCTGTATTTAATTCAATCATTAGAATTGAATTACAATCTTTTTGTATAACAGTACATAGCTTGGGAAACAATTAATTAAAGGATAATTCTCGTTTCATAATAAGTTATTTTTAATGATATTTTAAATTACTGTCACTGTGTAAAATGTTAAAGTTCTCATCCAATTCTCTTAAAGACTTATCTTGTACCTTTAAATGAGAAAATAATAATTAAACAAGTAATATAAAAATTTTGTTTTTAAAGTCAATTCCTACTTAGGCCATCAAAGAAAAATTTAATATAATCAAGCTAATATGAGTTTTTGTTGCATTAAAATATCTCAATTTGTTGATTTTCTATAAGCAAGTAGGTTTACAATGGAACTCTATGGGAATTTGGCGAAATATTACAGATATCGCCAAGTTGGCGTCACTTTTGGCGACTCATTTTGGCCACCAAATTTGGCGATATATCGCCAAGCTGGCGACAAACTTGGCGGTATTTGGCGACAGAACAGGGTCCCCCCCCCCCTTTGGTAACCCTTATTGAAAATACTTTCATTGAAATTCAATAACCAATGGCGGCCATTTTGTTTCCCATGCAAAACTAAAATTAATTAATTAAAATTTAACTAATTAATTAATATTTGAAAAAACTTTATTAACATCAATTGTCATCCAGTACAAGTTTTAAAAAATTTATTTCAACCTGATAGGATGAATAATGAGTATTTTATTAACGATTGAAAATTTGTACAAGATAAATATATAAATATATAAATAAATATAGGGAGAGTGTGAGCTAATAGTAGGAATTGAAAAACCAGACACTAATAAATAAAACTGTCTTAAAAAAAGTTAATGTTTCTTTATTCCTAAATTATTGCTGTATCACAATACGCAAGGTTTCTGATTATTTTCCCTAATGAGATATAGCACTCTTATGCATAAAAGAGACACAAACAAACTGTTATTCTAAGGAGGAGTGTTTTCACTGTTCAATGTGTGTATTTAATTGAATAATTAGAATTGAATTGCAGTGTTTTGTATAACAGTTCATAACTTAAATCACGTTTCAAAATTTATTTAAAAACCATAAAACATCAGAAATTGAGATACTGTTTTCAAACAAATTGCATTTGAAAGAACGTAGTTCTAACAACAACTCGACAGTGTAAAAATATAAATTGTGCGATGTTTAGAAGTTTAAAAAAAAATGCAGTAAAAGCGAAATTTTACATTAATCATTGCCGCGATGAAGGTGTTAGGCAGCAATTAATTAAAGGATCATGGCCATTTCATAACAAGTTATTTTTAGTGATATTTTAAATTGCTGTCACTGTGTAAAATGTTAACGTTCTCATACAATTCTCTTAAAAGTCTTTTCTCGTATCTTTAAATGAGAAAATAATGATTAAACAACCAGACACTAATAAATAAAACAGTGTTAAAAAAAGTTAATGTTAAAGCATTATCAAGCTTATCCATCTGTTACTTTTCTTTATTCCTAAATTATTGCTGTATCACAATATCACAATACGTAATGTTTCTAATTATTTTCGCTAATGAGATACAACATTCTTACACATAAAAGAGACACGAACAAACTGTTACTCTAGGGAAAAGTGTTTACACCGTTCAAATGTGTATTTAATTCAAAAATTAAAATTGAATTATAATGTTTTTGTACAGTAATAGATAGCTTAGGAAACAATTAATTAAAGGATCATGCCCTTTTCCTAACAAGTTATTTTTATTGATATTTTAATTACTGTCACTGTGTAAAATGTTAAAGTTCTCACCCAATTCTCTTAACAGTCTTTTCTTGTATCTTTAAATGAGAAAATAATGATTAATACACTAATAAATAAAAATGTGTTTATAAAACGTTAATGTTAAAACTATTTCAAGCTTATCAATCTGTTACTTAATTTTCTTTATTCCTAAATTATTGATGTATCACAATACGCAATGTTTCTGATTATTTTCCCTAATGAGATACAACATTCTTACGCATAAAAGAGACACGAACAAACTGTCATTCTAGGGAGGAGTATTTTCACCGTCCAATGTGTGTATTTAGTTCAATAATTAGAATTGAATTACAATGTTTTTGTATAGTAATATATAGCTTAGGAAACAATTAATTAAAGGATCATGCCCTTTTCCTAACAAGTTATTTTTATTGATATTTTAATTACTGTCACTGTGTAAAATGTTAAAGCGAACCCAATTCTCTTAACAGTCATTTCTTGTATCTTTAAATGAGAAAATAATCATTAATAAACAATTCACTAATAAATAAAACTGTGTTAAAAAAAGGTAGTGTTAAAGCTATATCAAGCTTATCAATCTGTTACTTACTTTTCTTTATTCCTAAATTACTGCTGTATCACAATATGCAATGTTTCTGATTATTTTCCCTAATGAAATACAACATTCTTACGCATAAAAGAGACACAAACCAACTGTTATTCAAGGAAGGAGGTGTTTTCACTGTTCAATGTGTGTATTTATTTCAATAATTAGAATTGATTTACAATGTTTTTATACAGCAATACATAGCTTAGGAAACTATTAATTAAAGGATCATCCCCATTTCGTAACAACTTATTTTTAATGATATTTTGCTGTGTAAAATGTTAAATTCTCGTCCAATTCTCTTTAAAGTCTTTTCCCGTTTCTTTAAATGAGAAAATAATGATCAAGACACTAATAAATAAAACTGTTTTTTAAAAAAGGTAATGTTAAAGCTATATCAAGCTTATTAATCTGTTACTTATTTTTCTTTATTCCTAAATTTTTGCTGTATCGTAATACGCAATGTTTCTGATTATTTTCCCTAATGAGATACATCATCCTTACGCATAAAAGAGGCACGAACAAACTGTTATTCTAGGGAGGAGTGTTTTCACTGTTCAATGCGTGCATTTAATTCAAAAATTAGAGTTAAATTCCAAATTTTTTGTATAACAATACACAGCTTAGGAAACAATTAGTTAACCCTTTATATCCCAAATTAAGAATTCGTGAAATTGCTGTCTTCTAAAGCATTTTTTGCGAATTTTTGAAACTGTATTAGAAGATTTACACAAACATTTAATAAAGTTTAGAAGGATTTAGCGAAATAAAAGTAATTAATTACATTTCAATTTAAAAGGATTTTCTGCATTATTTATAATTACACTCAAATCTTTTGTTTAAAATAATTTCTTTCGCATTTTATAGAATTAGGAAATGTACAAATATAATACTGTTACAATAGAGATGTAAAAATATTCCCTAACTGAAAATTTTCCCCCGCAATCTTTAAACGTCAAGAAAGCTGAAAGGATGCAAATGAAAAAGAAATCATTCTTTCAAAAATATTTTTGTTTTGTACAACCAATAATGCTTTTCGAACAAGATAAAGTAAAGTATCTATCTATAACTCATTCTAAACTGTATTACTACTAATCGATTATTAAATAAATTTTATAACAAGTTATTTTAAAGGTACTTTAAAGTAACCGTCGAGGCATAAAGGGTTAAAGGATCATCCTCGTTTTTGAAATGTCCATTACAGATGAAAATATATAGAGAGATGTTAACTTTTCCGCTTTTCCGTCTTACTTCATGAAAATGAATACTTTGTTGAAGATTATAATTAGAGCGTATTAGTTATTCACGATAATATAAGGTACCTCTTGCAATAAGGACCCGTTAAGGTTTCAAATCTGAATATTAGCTATGTATTATCAGAATTAACAGTGCATTTTCATATAGGAATGACAAACAGAAAGCTTAAAACTAGAATCAAAGAACATATAGCAGACATCAAATACAACAAGAAAACTACAGCTTTGTCCAGACTATATAACAAAGAACCTTTAAAGACTGATTTTAAAAATAGCAGAATAATTTATCCATCAAGATTTTATTTGTTATCCATCATCCGAGAATCAAAAGAAACCTTTTTTACGCAATGAGAATATATGCAATGATTCATCCTCAATAGAGTTATCTAAAATCTGGAAAGAGATGCTCTGCAGAATAAAAATTTAGTATAAAATAATTCACTTTCACAAATATCCATTTTTATTTTTATTATTGCGCTTGATTTCTTTATACATGAGATCTCGTGATTTTTGTTTACAAGCATTTTTTATGAGGATACTTTCATTATTGGAAGCGGCTTCGAAGGTAAAGTGTCCTGATAAAAAAAAACGGCAACAAAAATCGAAAAATTAAAAAACGGTAATTGTAGAGATTGAACTCGACTATCCAATTGAAAAAATCATTTAAAAGTATTGAAAGGCAAACCGGATATTTTTTTTAATGTGTCCCATAGGATTAACCACTTAGCAGTTCAACGTCGAGTCTGACTCGACATCATATTTATTTGTAAAAAATTTTTATTACATCAGTAATAAAGAAAAGTAATATTTGGCTTGTATAGTTAGAACATTTTAGATATTATATAATTGGAGATAACTTTTTTTTTAATGTAGTGCCAACCGAATAAAATTGCGTAAGAGACGCCGATTCGGAAAGGGTTAAAATTAGCGAGTGGTGCTTTCGCGTGAGTGAAGTATCCTCTTAACATGGAATTTATAGTTAGTCTCGAAAACTAAACTAAGAAATTAACTTTTTTCTTTAAAAATTATATTTTATATTAAAGTATCACTATATTTTCTCAGACAAGCAGCCGGCAATACGTCTCTATAAATAAAAAGGGGAAATTTAGAGCGATACAATGCCTGTCGATATTTATTCAGTTTACTTCATTTATGTTTGTAAATCAATGCTATACAAGAATGCTAAATTTTCTGACATCTTTTCCCAAGTGAGAAGAATCATTGTTATACATATTCACCATTCGATGTATATGTTTTATTCAACAGTTAAGGTCGCATTCTCTCGCAGCTGCGAAAATATAATGTTGAATTAAATTGCATTTCATATAACGTAGGAAATGATAAATTAAAACATAATGCCTATTTTCGAAGAGTCCGTAGTCAAAATGTTGTATAAAATAATTGAAGTACAATGTCAATTTACCACGGTCTCTTAAGCAAAGTTGTGTAACGAACAATTCATTAAATGATAATACCTGTTTTCAACAAACTTGTAGACAAGGTAACATTATTTAAGGTCAATGTGCTTAAATGTGATAATCCATAAATGCGACATTGTTCTTGTAACTACTAACGCAAAAAATTCTGTATAAAAACGACATAATCAAACATTCGCATTTTAGGAACAAAATGCAAAACATGCCCCTGCATTTAAATTGTTTCTTCTAGAGAAAATTTTTCATTGAGGTACGCATCGTTAATTATCAAACTCTGACAACTTTTCCTAAAATGCGGTGAATAATCCCGAAATGGAGTATGCGATTTCATTTTTAGGTGCGTTCGTAATTACATAAATACGTAACACCTATAGTCGTCATTCAGTCCGCCTGTCTGCATATAAAAGAGCAAAAACTACCCAACCGAATGGTCTGAAATTTTAAATATATAATTGTTGCAAAATTTTGTCGAGCCATTTAAAATTTTATGAAAGTCGGATGTATAGTTTAATTACAGGGGCAGTCAAAAGTTTTCCGTTACATTAAGGCCAATGGGAAAAAATTATTTCAAGTGCATTTTAATGATGTTACAGCCTTTCGAACAGAATGAAACTGACATACACTTATGAAGCGCACTAAAATATCCATTCAGTACTATATGCGGTGCAAAAATTATTTATAAAACTAGTTATAGTACGAACACACCTCATTTGCCACGTTTGACGAGCAATTTCCAACTTGTTTATCTTTGAATGTCAAATAACGCCACTGACGTCACAAAATTGAAAGTCAATTTCATCGATCGGAAATGAAAGTGGGAAAAACGAAACGTTTTGAACTAAGATTTTTCTAAAATTTTGATCACATTTTAACATCTGATATTTTGATAGACTTCTTAGTGACGAATTGGATCCTTGAATTGTGGAGAGATTTTCAGTAGATGCACTAAGATAAGTTTATGTGGTATTTTCCTATATTAATTTAAAATTATGTTTAAAATTAGAAATTGTAAATAATTGAACCTAATATATTTGTTAAATTAATGTATTTAGAAATTTCTACATAATGATATATTAGCGTTTTTCTTTGACTGAGTTTTTAATTACGCATTTCAAATGATCAAAATAGAGAACGTTCATGCCTTTAAAAATTTTTAATCCAAAATTTCACGCAATAACAACGGTATATATTTATAAAAAGAATAAAGAACTACGATCAATGGAATCAAGTTTTGAAAACAATGGACAAGGGCATGAGACGTAAAGTCTAAACAAGCAATGTAAGCTTCACTTTCCTCTCTCTGCCAACCTTCCAGTTTTTTTCAAGGTACAAAAATATAACTTAAATCAGAAAACTATCTAATAAAAAGTCTTTTCTTTCTTCGTGGTTATAAAATAAATTCTATTAAAAAATAAAATTTCTGATTTAAGAGGACAGATCACTTTGACGGTTAAAAAAAATGATTTTCCACAAATTTAGAATGGATACTTTCAAAAGATACAAATCCACAGCAAAAAAAAAAAAAAAAAAAAAAAAAAAAAAAAATTACAGAAATACCAATCAGAACAGAAGTTATGGCTAAAAATATCTTACATAAAAACATTTGCCAACTTTAAAGCCGTTTTTCTGAAAATTGAATTTTTGGTATTACTTGCACCCTTATTTAAAAACAAATTATCATAGAATCTTGAAATTATGTATATTCTTAGTTTACATGTGTTAATTTATGCTGAACCTCAATTTAGTTTGATTTTTGTCACAGAAAATTGTGGATTGAAAAAATAAGCATACCTTTTTTGGTGAAATTTAGTGAATATGATTAGAAAAGCCATTAATTAAGCTAAAGAATTTTAATATACTTTCAAATTTAGGTTCAATGTAAAATATAGTATTATAAGTAACAAAATAGGAAACATTAAACCATATATCTGCAGCAGAATTTGTAAAATTGTGAGCACAAAATGCATGTTTCAATATTCATATTTTTCAAAAGCCACTTTTGTCCTTATGATTTAATTAATTAATGCTACTAAATATATGTGTATTTGAATATTTTATCAAACCATAAGAATGTGTGAAAATAAAGAAGAAAAATTGTTGCGTTTCATTCATTGTTTAAGAAGTTTTCGTACTGCTTTAAATACACTGTCATTTTTTAGCTGCTCAAAGTGATCTGCCCCCTTAAGGGGTCAGGTAACCTTTGAAGCATCCAAAAATCGATTTTTTTTTAAATATCTTAGAATTAAATATGATTCTTTAGGAACATTTAAAAGTAAACCCCATACAAAAATTCGCATTAGAAGAGAAGTTATGTCTAAAACCCTTTGAGCTTTTGCTATATGATCAACGGGTGATTCAATCTTTAAAGCCAATTTTGTCAAAACAGCGATTGTGATCATTGAGCGCACGATTTCTGAAAAACGGTTACCTAGAATTTCACGAAATTTTTGGTGGATGTATTAAACTTACAGAAGCACAAAATGACCTATTATTATGTTTCTCAAGTAAGAAGTTTAGAATTCACGACTACTTTTGTATAAAAAAAATCTCGATATTTCGAATTACTTTAAAAAAAAATTCTCGGGATTTACAAGTTTTATTTTTTTCATTGTAGGTCATTTTGAAAACACTTTACAGCTGTACAAATTAAAAATATCTTGGCTTGTTTCAGCCATTCAAATGGGGAAAATCATGCGCGCAATGCATGCAAGAATAATTCTTTCGTAAAAATTGTATTATCTTTAAAAATAAATTAAAAATAAAACTAGATATGTGTATACCTTTTGTAAAAACTTTAATTGATAAAATAAATCGTTCCTAACATGTGTTTTCAATTTTATAATTAAAAGTTAATTAGTTAAAGAGTGACTGCAATTCTTACAAAGGTCACTTTTCCATGTACTTTATTGGTTCAAAGTGATCTGCCCCCTTAAAAAATGTCAGACGATAGACAGGTATGTGGAACAACACTTACATTGCTTCTAAGGACAGCATTTCTTTGAGCATACCACGGTTAGTAGGCAGTGCAAAAGTATCCTTTCCTAATTTGCCTGGAAACATGAGGCTTAAGGCTTTTATTGTCTAAATTATTGCTTTTAGTTATTTTTCATTTATTTTTAAAACATTTTTATTATGAAATAAATATGAATTAATTAATAAAATTGCGTTACTAATTTTACTTTTCTTCTCGATATAATATCTAGGTAACAAAATGCTTGAGGGAGCTTCTAAAAGATTCTAAAAGTTAAACAAACTGTTGTGGTTATTAAAGCTTCTCAGCTGCCATCATGGCAGAGCCATAAGAAATACACGGAGTCCATAAAACAATGTCCCAGGTTCAATGGTTTGTTACAACAGTCTAATTTAGACTATTTACAACAAATCATACAACAAATGGAAGGTAAACAAACCTAGTTTTTCTGACACATGCTCAATAGGTGCACCTTTAGTTATACGGCAAACATCCAACCTAAAGTTCAATTCTTCCCACACTTCGGTTAACAAGTCTGGAGTCATGTAAGCAATAGCTTCTTCAATTCTGTGTCACAACTTTAACAAATCATTAGATAGCGGGTGGGCGTAGACACGATCTTTTATAAAGTGCCAAAAAGAAAAAATCGCATGGCTCTAACGGCTTTTAAATCTTCAGCCCAGCAGTAACGCTTTATGCTCAGGAATCGCCATTTTGCTTATGTGGCACTGCTACTGCAAGCGAGTCAGTAACAAAGCAGCACTCGCACATGCGCTTATCTAAAACTGTTTGAGTAACACTTTATTTGTGACTTTGAACCAACACCCTACAATGCATACAGTTAATACTATTAAAATTTATAACTGGGAAATTCTTTATATACACCCTGTATAACATACCTCACTCACCAATGCGCGATCAATTAATCAATAGGATGGACTTTTGAGTGCAGACACTCCTTTTTATCTTTTAAAATGGATTTTTTTAAATCTAATTATAATATTAAGTTTAGCAGCTATGCAATTGTTGGGTTTGAGGCTGAATTTTCCCTAATACTATTGTTAATATTAAGAGAGATAAAAAGATAGAAGTAGCTAGAACAACAGTATGATAAACATTTTCTGAACTGAATAAATTTAAAAACATGCCTCCTAACTTTCCGGGGGTCACCGCCCTTGAATGGGTTAAATAATAGCTTAATAGTTCATTTTCCAGTTAAGTCTATTCATAAATATAGTGTACTTTTCAAATTCTTCGATATAAATACTAAAAACCAAACAGTACTAAAAATATATAATCATGTTTTTGAAATTTTATTTATATATTTTTATTGCAGAAATCCATAACTTTTATCACAATATCATTAATTGAATCTAATTGAAAATCCGTTATATAAAAAACGCTTTTTTCTCTAGTCATTGTAATAAATATTCCTTAAATAACAGCTTAATAGTTCATTTGCAATTAAATCTACTCGTAAATATTGTGTGCTTTTCAAATTCTTCGCTGTAAATGGTAAAACCTACACTCTACTAAAAATATATAAAAATATCTTTGAAATTTGATTTATGCATTTTTATTGCAGAAATATAAATCCTTTATCACAATATCATTAATTGAATCTAACAGAAAATCCGTTATCATAAAAACATCTTTTTCTCTGGTCATTGAAACAAATATCCTTTAAATAACAACTTAATAGTTCATTTGCAATTAAGTCTATTCATAAATATAGTGCGCTTTTCAAACTATCCGATATAAAGACGAAAACCCAAACTCAAACAGAATAAAAACTTAATTCAATACGAGAGGGTCAACGCATGTCCAGAGGGAATAGTCTATATCAGTGTCTCGGCAAAAAGGTCAGACAATATTATGAAGATGATTGCTTCCGATATCTTTCTTTGAGGAAAAGATAATATTAGGGTTTCAGAGCAGATGGACTGGAATCGATTGATACAGACATTAGAAGCCACCTGCTAAGGAATATTAAAAAGAAAAAGATCGTTCGTTATGTATTGATAAATGTAAGTTTCCTACGTTATTCTGGATGATTGCTACGAATAGTATTTTGATCATAAAAAATTACGGAACTTTTCGGTTAGCCGGGCGCCATTGTTATGTATACATACATTTATATACATATAAGTATATATACATATATGTGTATATATATATGTATATAATGTATACATATCTACGCATTTATATATATAATGTGTGTGTATATGTATATGTACAATATATGTGTGTATATATAACACTGGCGCCAAGCTAACCGAAAAGTACAAAAATTACTTACTATTCATGAATTGAGTCAAAATTTACTCTATCTATTTTTTTAATCCACTGCACACTGTTAAAAACTTGCACAAAAACTGTCGAGTCATTCGACCGTTCTTTTAGAAAACAGTTAAATAACCGTAATTTAACTATATTCTGACCGTAATATGAGCAATAATATGGTCAGGATGGAGTTAAATTACGGTTATGTAACAGTTTTCTATAAAAATGGTCGAATGACTGGACAGTTTACTTCAAAGTTTTAGGAGCTTATTTCAGTCACGGGAAGAAAAGAAAACACTAATGTTAAATCTATGGGGGCGTTATTTTCGAATTTCTTGCTTTGATTTTAATATTTTTGAATAATTTCTTTGCATAGGATTGTTGAGGACGATGCACAACAGAGCTAGTTTTTACTTTTTCGTTTTTGGTTTCAGATTTTTTTTTTAATTACTTTCACTTTCGGAACCGGTTGAGACCGGTTCAGAAATTGAAGCTCTCCTAATATATACTTTTAAATACTGTAACCAAAATCGAAAAAGTAAATTCTAGCCCTGTTGTACATTGTCCTCCACTATCCTATGCAAAAAAAATCATTCAAAAATATTAAAATCAAAACGGGAAATTTGAAAATAACGCCCCCATAGATTTAACATTAGCGTTTTCCTTTCTTCCCGTGACTGAAATGGGCTCTTAAGAGGCTACTTCAGTCAAAAGAAAAGACCCGTTCGCTAATGCTAATCCTATGGAAGAAATTTATAAAGATATCTCGGTCGCATTTCAATATTTTTAAATGATTTCTTTTGCATTGAATAGTTGAGACTAATTTGTACAAAGGCCGTTGTTTACTTTTTCGATTTTGTTTACAGGTATTTCTTATGAGGACACTTTCATTTTCGGAACCGGTTTCGAAAGTAAAAGCATCCACATAAAAAATATCTGCAATCAAAATCGAAAAAGTAAAAAATGGCCTGCATACAGATCGATCTCAACTATTTAAGGCAAAAGAAATCATTTAAGAATATTGAAATGTGACGGAGATATCTTTATAAATTTCTTCCATAGGATTAGCATTAGCGAATGCGTCTTTTCCTTTGACTGAAGTAGCCTCTTAACAGTGCAAAAGCTACCCACTTGCAATGTCACTGTATTAATATTAAATGTACAAAATAGTTGCTAGTCGATACGTAACTTAACATTAATTAAAATTTTCAAATTTTGGAAAATATTTCAAACTTTTTCCAATAACTTCAAAGCTGTAACTGATAACTATAGAGTGATTAATAATTTATAGATTAAAAGTGATTTATAATTAATAAAACTACAGTAATAATATCATTATGACTCATATAGCATGGATATGTTTATTTTAAATATGCAATGAACTACTATTCTGTGAATTTTTGTCCACGGGAATAATTTTATATCAGTGTCTATGGCAAAAGCGTTAGAAAATATTATAAACAAACTGGCAATCAAATACTAATCCGTAAAATTTGATAGGATTTTCTCTGCTTTATATTTCAAAATAAATACTCTAATTATAACCAGCCTTCAATCATAATTGAAAAAATACAGTATATATTTTCTCATGTATAAAAACATTGTTTCATTCAGCAAGAAATAGAGATTATGTTGGGTTATAAATTACACTCGACACTGAATAGATTATATTGGGTTTTGAAAATCCTAAAACAGCTTTTCAAACTACTTTAGAATTACTTAGAATGACAAAAATATTATTGACAATATCAAACCCCTTAAACTAACAGAATATTGTGCACAAAAGTTTTAAGTTTAATATTATTTATCTTAAGATGAGCAAACTATGTCGAAACTGTTTATTTTAGAAGTCAAGATAAATTTTCAAAATATGAATTTTAAAATTTCAGAGAAGAGACGCTTTTATGAAACACTATTAGATATTTAGGTATAAAGTTTTGCAACGTGTTTCAATGAGATAAAATATTTATTAGACATCCAAATTTACACTTGTTTAATGTTAAATAGTTGTTTTTATTTCGTTTCTATCGCTTAAACTTGTAGGGATTTATAAATTAATTGAAGGCTTAATTTATACACAGTATTCCGCTAGTGCGGCGCAATCCAATTGCTGATTCAAAAATGCCGAAATTCTCACTAAAAAATTACCCGGGTATTCATTCATAACTCTATTTATAATGAAGACATTTTTAACTAGTTTTGCAACAGTGCACTGTGTCGGAATTGATTTTTTATTTAAATGATAAGGGATATTTTTTTATACAGTTACTTCTACTTTCGGAACCGGTTCCGAAACTGAAAGTGTCATCATAAAAAAAGCTGCAACCAAAATCGAAAAAGTCAAAAACGGGCGAATGTTAGTCAACCTCAGCTGTCCAATGCAAAAAAAAAAATAATAAAATAAAAAAAATAATAATAAAATGTCCAAAATCCAAATGAGATATTGACAAAAAATCTCCAGGTAGTTTAGCTTTAGCTCGCGGATGTCGTCGCCTGACGAGACAGGAGAATTGATGCGACAATCACTACAAAAAATAAAATAATTTTTAGCACCAGACGCTAAATAGAGGTCCTAAGGTACTGTACAAAACACAGAAAGCTGAAATTTCATGCATTGAAATGTGGCTGACGTTAGATTTACGATTGAAGTTAATTTCGTTAGATTATTTTAATTATTGTTAAAGTTATGAAAGAAAATCTGGGTTCGTCTTGGAGTAAAACACCCTGTACACTGTTAAAAAAAAAAAACGGGCTAAAATACGGAAATACTACAGGCAATCTAGACGCCAGTACTATTTCCGTATTTTAACGGAACTTTTTCCAGGTAAATTACAGAAAATTTTCCGTTAAATTCCAAAAAAACGGAATTTTTTTTTGTAATTTAACGGGGAAAAGTTCGGTTAAAATACGGAAATACCACTGGCGTCTAGATTGCCAGTAGTATTTCCGTATTTTAGTCCGTTTTTTTTTTTTTTTTTTTTTTTTTTTTTTACAGTGTATTTTTGACTGAAGAAGTGAACTGCAGTCCTGGTTTTCTGCACTTTTTTTTTTTTCTTTGAGGCATAGTATCACCATTCTTAGTTTATCGCTAGATTAACTGAAAGGTTTTCGGTATCGTGTGTTATTTCACTGATATTGTAATTAAGGGTCGATCGAAAGAGGTTTTTAAGACCAAAACCGAAATTCGATAATCTACTTATTTTCGGCCGAAAACAAAAACGAAAATGTCAAAAAGAATTTTAATTAACCCATTTGTGCCTGAATTTTTGTTTTCTCAAATTTTTGGTAAAATCACTTTAAAATGTTGCAAAATGAACTGGAAAAATACTAAAAAATATTAAGCTTAATTTTTTTGTATTTATTTGATAAAATGTAAAAGAACTAAATATGAGTATTTCTAGTAGAATAATATGCATAATTATATATTTTACCTACATTTATATTTAAAATGTTTTTAAATTGTATATTATGTACTATAATTAGTATTTTAATGAACTACAAAAAAAAAAAAATATGTATATTTATTTCTTTGCAGAGACTAATAACGTTATAACTATTATTAATAATAAAATAAGAATAATCGTATTGCAGACTTAATAACAATTTATTTCATAAATATCTTCGAAAGGAGATTGCATAAATAACTGTCTCCTAAATTTCTAACAAAAATATGTGCCTATTTGTGCCTAGAACCCTATACTCTGTACATTACAAAAATGCATAAAAAATAGGCTTGACATTTAATTTCACAATTTAAAAAAATACGTATTTCAAAAAGTCCACAAGCTAAGATCATAACTTGCGATTTTGGGTCCATGATAGAAAAAATAAAAATAAACTTACTTTTTACATTTCGCCCTCTTGAAAAATTAAAAATCTATAAACACCGAAAAAAGCCTTAATTTAAGCAAATAAATATCCACCTTGTGCTGTCATCTCTCGGTTATAGATAAAGACATTTATAAATAATGATTTCATGCAATTTTCATGTTATAAAGAAGAAGAAAATTATACAAATGCATTAAAATTTGAAACGTCCCAAAAATGGGACGCTAAGCATAAATGGGTTAATTAATACAAAGATAAATATACAGAATTATTAATTAATTATACGTGTAACTATATGTGTGGTCCAAAATGACTCCCCTGTGCCTCTGACCAAAAATTTTTATTTTCACATAAAAAAATGTAATTAATTCACCTACGACACAGATTGATAAAAAAATTTTGTAGTTATATTTACCTTTTATAATGATTTTTGTAAATGTTTGTTATCTGTTAACTAATATTAAAAATCTGTTACACTAGAACTTTCTCAAAGAATATTCGAAGCGGTTTCAAAGTAAAAATTTTCTGTTGCTGTTAAGCCTTAAGCTTTTAGTGAGCGCGTGAAAAATATCTTCAAAGTTTAGTCATATAGGCATTACTTGCTTTAAAATTTGCACTCAAGTTTTGAGTCCGTCATGACTGATAATTATAAACAGTGAAGTTCATAGCAATAAATAAAGAGTATCTTATTTGAGCCGGTACAGCTCAAATCAACGAGTAATGTTTAACATTTCCGAAGAAAGAAACGAGATTTTCGGAGTACATATAGTTTCGGTCGTGTTTCAGTTCTACCGAATTTTTGGCAAAACTGAGATTTTGGGCCGAAAACGAAAACCAAACCGAATGTTCTGTCGATCTCTAATTTTAATATTTTGCAATTTTTTTAAAGTGTACTATAGTTTTAACTAAACAAAAACCGAAAATAACCTTGACAATATACACCAAAAATCTTACCAATTAAAATATTACTAATGAAAAACTGCGTCTTTATTCAGTGATAAAGATATCCTGCTTTCAATATCTGCTGCAATTTTCAATGTTGTTCTTTATTTTGTAATCTATTTCTTTTATCTCAATGTGTGTCAGGAATTCATTCGTTAATATGTAGAACACCCTCATATGTGGGCGCGGAATTTCGAATTCGTAAAGCATCACGGAAAAAGGATGCAGTTTGTTGTTTTATTTCTCTTGTCACTCTCATGACATCGTTTGGTTGTTTCATTTTTTACTTTTCAAACTGATGTCATACTTGTTTGTTTCATTTTTTTTTCAAACTGACGTCACTGTTTTCTTTCCTTTTTTTATTACGATATGCTACACCGAGAATGATATTTTCTGTTTCGGATTTTTTACTTGATAATTTCCTGGCAAGATTTTCTGTAATTACCCTATATATTTGAGAAACAAATTTATTAATTAGAAAGTAACTGAAAACGAGAGGGATTGAGAAACATTGATTTTTTGGATTCCGGTAGGATAAAAAATGTGTTTTTTTTTATTATTTTATATGTTTAGATTATTTTAATAGAATTTAAGATTCATATTTATCGCCTCTCAGATTGGCCTTTTATCAAGAATGTTTAAATGTGTTACGTTCACTGTAAAAAAAAAAAAAAAAAAAAATTTCAAATTCACAGAAGAAAAACTTTCTATTTTAGCACCAGCGAAAACCGTTTCACTTTCAGAAAATATCTATAATTTATTCATTAAAACAGTTTTCTTCTGTAAAAAATATAGATTCTTTCTGTAAAAATTGCAAAATCATATTTTTTTACAGGAAAAAACTGTTTTTTCTTTAAAACAGGTTTCTGTAAAAATTACAGATTTTTTTTTTTTTTTTTTTTTTTTTTTTTTTTTTTTTTTTTACAGTACTGTAAAAGGAGTTCCGTATACATAAGGGTGATTTTATGTGAAACTTCCGCTTTTTTTACTAAACTTCCTATTTTGAGTGGAAACCATAAGTTTTCCCCCGATAAGCGAAAAAGTTCCTTTTTTATCCTTACTTGTTGGCTGTTAAAAACAGAAAGGTTCCTTTCCAGACAGACAAACAGAAATACTTAGAAAAATTCTAGTTAAATTTTCGTAATTGATGTTTAGGTTTACAATCAACTCGTAGGGTGTGTCCACACTGAAAGAAAAATTATACGTCCTTCATCTAGATCGAATAGTTCTAAATAGTTGATTTTCTAAATCCCTAAATAGTTATCATTTTCTAAATCCCTAAAAATATAGATTTGCGAGTTATGCGAATAAGGTAAACAAATAAACTGAACTGAATAGACGAAATGATCAAGAATTTCTAGTCTAAAGTTTTCTAGGTGATTAAAACAATACATTATATTATGAATCGTTTAAATGGCGCGAAATTATCACTTGGTTTCTAGAATTAATTCACAAAATAGAAGTTACTAAAACTCACTTCTTGTGTTCGCATTTATTAGCAGAGATTTTAAAATAAGCTTGACCACGATAATATAGGAAAACGCCCTTGAATTTTAATAGGGACAACTAAAACTTTCTAGTAAACAGAACAGAAACATAAGGATGACATGGAACTATTTTTTCTAGAGTAGGGATGCACAACCTGTGGCCCGCGATCACAATTTATATAATTTCTTCGTTTTTTTGACACAATTTCGTCAATTTATAACTGGAAAAAATGCAATTTTTTGTCCATATATCGCAGGAAAAAATCGCGAATTTCGTTTATTTGCTCCGGAAAGAAATTGCAAATTTCATCAGATCCAATTAAGAATCGCCAATTTTCGATGAGTCGCAGAAAAATCTCAAATTTCGTTGATCAACTGGGGAAAAATCTCGAGTTTTTAAATTAGTTTTAAATCGAGTTTTAGGAAAAATCTCAGTTTATCGCGAGAAAAAATCGCCAATTTCGACAATTTGGCGATGAAAAAACTGCAAATTTCGTCAGAGTCAGTTAAAAATCGTGAATTTCGTTGATCGGACGCGTTAAAAATCGCGAATTTTGTCGATTATGTAATCTTTGATCGGTTTCTGAAAAATCGTGAGTTTTGTTAGTTGATCGTGAGAAAAAAATCGGAATTTTGTCAATTTGTTTCTGGAAAAATTACAAATTTCGTCACGGTCAGTTAAGAATTGCAAATTTCGTTTATCGGGGGCGGAAAATTTTCGAATTTTGTTGATGGCGAGAGGAAAAATCGCGAATTTTGTCGACTCGGCACGGAAAAGTCTCAAATTTCTTTAATCGGGCACAAAAAATCACGAATTTTGTCGATGAGGTAGGGAAAAATTGCAAATTTTGTTGACCGGCTGCGGAAAAATCGTGAGTTTCGTCAGCTTATCACGAGAAACAATGTCGAATTTCGTCAATTTGTCGTGTAAAAATTACAAATTTCTTCTTCAGAGTCAGTTAAGAATCGCGAATGTCGTTGATCGGACGTTTAAAAATAGCGAATTTTGTCGAGGAGCTGCGGAAAAATTACAAACTTTCTTCATCGGCTACGGAAAAAATTACAAATTTCATCAGAGTCAGTTAACAATCACCATTTCTGTTAATCGGGCACAGTAAAATCGCGAATTTTGTTGATGAGGTACAAAAATTGCAAATTTCGTTGATCGACTGGGGAAAAATTGCAATTTGTCAATCTGTCGCGGAAAAAATCACTAATTTTGACAATTGATAAAAAAAAATTACAAATTTTCTCAATTGATCGCAAAAATATTGCGAAATTTGTCAATCGCTCGTGAAAAAAAATCGTGAATTTTCACCAAAATTCCCGAATTTCGTGAATAGCTCATGGAAAAAATTACAAAAATTTGTGTGTCGGTCCCAAAAAATATCATGAAATAGAAATCCATTGGTCGCAGGAAAAAAATCGCAAATTTCATCGATTGTGCGCGTAAAAGAAATCACGATTTTTGCCAATTTATTGCGCGAAAAAAAAATCGCAAAATACATCAATGTATATCAGGAAAAAATAAAGTTTCGTCGATTGGTCAATGGAAAAAAATTGCAAATATTGCCAATCTCTCACGTAAAATATCGCAAAATTCGCCAATCACTCATGAAAAAAAAATCGCGAATTTTGTCAATCGTTCATGGAAAAAACTTGCAAATTTCGAAGATCGATCGCAGAACAAAAAAGTCGTGAAATAATTCGATCGGGGCCGGAAAAAAATCGCAATTTTCGTTGATCCGTTGTGGAAAAAAATCGCGAAATTTGAAAGTTTATCGCTGAAAAAAATCGCGAATTGCGTCAGTTTATCGCAGGTATCCCAAATTGGTTGTTTGAAAAGATTGCAAATTTTTCCAATCGGCAATGGAAAATACCGCGAAATCTGTCAATCGGTCGTTGATAAAAAATCGCAAATTTCGTCAATCAGTCACACTTGATTGACAACAGAAAAAAAACGAGTTTTGTTAACAGTCCGCAGAAAAAATAGCATAATTAGTTCATCATGCCTTGTTATTTCAAAAATAAGTTTCCTTTTATTTTAAATGAAGTTATTCTTCACAATTTTTTTTTTTTTATAATTTTTAATAACGTTCAATTATTTAGAAATTTTGTCTTATTTTTTTTCTTCAAGTTACCATTTGTCAAGAAGGAACCGTTAGTCTTCATAAAGTTTTGAATGGTTATTCATAAAGATGCGAAGAAGCCTGCATTCCTTCATACAATTATTTATTTCCGTTTGTTTATTTTTATTATAGACAAAAAGTAATTATTCATCAAGAATAAAGACTTATTACCCCCCTCCCTACCTCCCCGATAGAATTTTCTCTGTGTTACTGATGTGGCCCTCGACAACCCAAACATTTTTGTAAGTGGCCCTTCTCTTAAGAAGGTTGTGCACCCCTATTCTAGAGGCACAATTTATTTTCTAAATGTGAGTGGCAGAATTTTTTTTTTCAGTACAGTTAGCGTAGTGAACAATGCGTTGATCACCTAATGGCGAATACCAAAGTTAAAATCCGATGTAAGGCAATACAATAATAAATGGGTGTGATAATATACAATACAAATACCTATCCTTGTAAATACGCATCAATATACTAAATAATTATTATTTAGATTTTATTATTATTATTATTATTATGGACATATTTGCTTCGAAAAACAGAAAATTCTCTTCTTTAATAGCGGAAAAATTCCATCTTGAAAACGGGGGAATACCAAAACAGAAGTGTTGTGGGAAAACGGAGAACAAAAGGCAACTTTGCTACCAGTACATTTTTCGTTTTTTCATGAAATTTTTTTTACAGTGTACAAGAATAAAAACATAAGTTTATTTAGAAACTTTTAGTGTGTTTTATTTGGTATGATATACTCATAACACCACCATAGATTTAGCATATATTAGCATGTTAAAAATAAAACAAAACATTTAAAAAATGTTATACGCAAATGTTGCTATGTGCGCTTGATACCAAAAAGAAAATCAAATGTATGAAATTGAAGCTCACTAAATCTTGCTAAGTAAATCCACGTTTCTGATCGTGACAATGTTCAAATAAAAACAATCTGAGAAGCACTAAATATAGGTCCTAATTTTATACTTAAGCAATCAAAATATCTTAGGAAAATAAAACGAAAAAAATAAACAATGTACAAAGCATAGATTATGAAATACTAGTATTAGAAATTTTTAGGCATGTCCCTTTTCCTTCAAAACGTAAAAAATCCAAAACTGAATCTCAAAATGTCCTGAAATACTCCAGTTAAAATACGCAAATGTTTAAAATGAAAGAAAATCTCTTCTCATCACAGGAGTCTTCCGGCAACTTGCTACTTGTACATTTTACATTTTTTGACGAAAATGTTTTTTTAAGTGTATTTTTATCCCATAGAATGTTTTAGAAACAAAATTTTAAACTTACTAAATGGTTAAAATGAGTTAGAATTCTTTTTTAGCAAAATAACACCAAATATCCGAGAAATATGCAAGGGTGAATCCGCCGAATTAAAAAACTTGCTATCAATGAAGCTTGCATTGGATATGGATTAAAAGTTATTTTTATTTGCATCCATTTGTTTTCTTTGTTTCCATTCTTCTGTTTGTTTTTCTAAAAAGTTAACTGGTTGGATTTGCTAATCCCTAAACTTTCTTATAATTATGTATCTGAATATTTCAAAAAGTAGTCACAAATGTTAATACTTCAATATTATTGTTTCACTACTATACTGACTTTGATTTTCATCTTATGTCTCTGTTTCAGTCATTAATCGGAGAAAAATCGAGTTAATCTCGATCATGATATTTCTTAAAATCAATATTTTCGTTATTCCGTTATACATCAGCTGTTTGCGAATAGCCATATTAGCAAAATGTGAAGTTCCCGTCGCTACACGAACCACCGATGTACAATAGAACTACTTAAAAATCGACAAGAATTATACCAACATCGCTATTACAGCATGCCCTTCCGGTGGAGTATTTCGAAATTCAAGGAGAACCTGCTTGCCATAGCCATAAACATAAATATGAAATTTGATTAATTCTTTGTAAATCTCGTCTTATCACAGGAGTCTTCCTGCAACTTGCTTGAAAATATTTTTTAAGTGTATTTTTATCCCATGGAATATTCTTCATACACTTCATACACTTTTCTATGGTACAGTAATGAAATTGGCACTAAAATTGCTATAGCAGCACCCCTTTCGGTGGATTATTTCCAAATTGAAGGAGGACCTGCATCTGCAGCCATAAACACAGACACAAAAAAATTGGTTCAATTCTATGCATAACTTCATACACTTTTCGGTGGCACAATAATGAAAATGACACAAAAATGGCTATTACAGCGCCCCTTCCGGCGAAATATTTCCAAATTGATGGAGGACCTGCTGGCCATAGCCAAAAACTTACACATAAAATTTGGTTCAATTCTATGCAAAACTTCATACAGTTTTCGATGGTAAAATGGCGGCACACGGACAGACAGACATTTTGTATAAACATGTTTTTTGGGATCTCTGACACCTAAAATGTGTACATTTGTCAAAAACCGGAAGTTGAAAAAAAAATTCTATTACAATACTTTCTTCTATTGAAGATGGAAGAAAGTAAAAAACAGATGGTACGCGGAGCACGCACAATTGTTCAGGAGCTAGATGAGGCATAAACGTTTGAGAATCACTGGTATACTATATCCCAATTGAAGGTAACCTAGAGTCCTGCATCGAGTTTGATAACTCGATTTTACTCGAACTCGATCCGACACATGGTTCCGGTTGGATCGGGTTAGTGCTATTTTATTCGTTGCGTTTCGGGTTGACTTTAAATGTTTCGGTTTCGGGTTGAGTTTTTCTTCTTTCAAGTCGGATTCCGGTTGACCCGATTTTTCAGAAGAAAATCCTGAGTACTTTCCATTTAGAAAAATACTATGTATTTGAATATTGATGAAGTTATATATGTTCATGTTTATACAAGAAAGGTAAAATTGATATTGGAGACTACTTCCTACATTGGAATTAAAATATGGATAACTTTTCTTTCATTTCGTATTCGGATTTGTATATTTTGTATTCGGGTTCATTTCGGGTTTAGGTGTATAAAGTTATGATCCAAGTGTGCCGGTTTCACGTTCGTGTCGATTTCGGGTTAAAGTGTGTAAAGTTCTGATTAAAGTGTGTCGGTTTCGAGTTGGGCCTACGTTGATTTTAAGCAGAATTTTCCGGTCCCCGCAGGACTCGAAGGTAGACCCAGAAAATATTAGTTTTAGAAAATGCAAAGGAGGAAAAATAACAAATACCACTTCACCGGCAGCAAGCAAATGGAAACAATGCCACAGACCAAATGGAACCACCGACATTTCTGTGAACAAACGTTGAAGTAGTTAATTACAAGCAATGCCTGCACGTTTAAAAAATGATGTTGTCGCACATTGATGTTGTGATGTGAGAAAAATATCAGCCGTAACCGTGCAGACTAGCGGTGCCAGATCCAGTGTAACAAAAATCGAAACAACGATACAAGAAAAACTGAACATCAATACAAGAAAAGCGGTACAGCGTCTTCTAAATCGGGACATAAAATTATAGTAAACCCTATTAAAATAAAATATGACTATAACGGAATCCTGTTTTAAACCTGAAAATCTCATTGTCCTTGCGTGAGGAATACTATATACAATTATACACGCTACGACGAAAGCCTGTTTTAAACGATATGTTTCTCCTGTCCTTACAATTCCGTTTTAGCAGTTTTTAATATACTAAATGAAGACAACAATGTTATTGCTATGCAGTAAAACCTGTGAAAGAGGAATCGCCAGGAGCTGAAACAAAATTCCAATTTAGTAGGTACAATTGAAAAAACTATCCTAAAATGTCATACCCTAAGGAAAAAGTACTATTATTTTTACGAATGTTTTCTCATAACCTTTAATTTTAAAAACTAACTTTCAAAAGGATGGAAAATGGAATGGTGCTTTTTAAAAAGTAACAAATAAAGTCACAACCTCATAATAACGATTTTTATAAAATGCTGCACTATGTCATTTTATCTACAGTGGTGTCCTAAAGTGACACACCCATATACTGGTATTAATTGCACTTGCCTACATCACAAATACATTTTTCTTGCACACCAAGAAACACTGGCGCATTCACTATGGGACCACTTTTAACATGCAACACATTTTATCCATTTTTCCTTCAATTTGAGTGACTAAATAAATCAGTGCAATAAAGAAATGCTTCATCATCATCACCTCCAGAGAGATCCATGCCTTTGTTGTCATCATTGGATCTACACTGCTCAAAAAATTAGGGGAGCAAGCAAAAAAGTGAAAAGAACAGTGCGAGACAGCAATGCATGGGCATAAAATAGAGATTACACGTGTATCTATGCACAATACAGAAAATAAGAAGCAAACAAATTTGCAAGAGAGCTTTAATTTTTTGAAACAATGTATAGAACATGAAAAGGGGGTTTAGGGCAATAATTTGATTTAATGTAAATGTAAAAAAACTACTGTTTAGGAATGAGTGCAAGGTATTTAATATGGCGCGTGGTTCCCTCGAAAAGATAAAACTGTCGCACACCTGTTTTCTATAGATTTGATGATATTTTCATTAAGAGTTTGGGAAGTACTGTTCCATTCCTCAACAATTGCAATCTCCAAGTCCCGGACAATAAAAGAAGGCCTTAGTCCCGCTGCAATGCGTCTTCCGAGTGTATCCCAAACATGCTCGATCGGATTCAGATCAGCAGAGCATGTTGGCTATTCCATACGCAGTAATTTTTTAGCTTTAAGTGTGTTCTGCACAAGACGACCTGTATTCGGTCTTGAATTATCATGCATGAAAAAATAGGAATGACCAATTGCTGCAGCGTAAAATACGACATGATGTCTCACTATCCGTCTACATAATTTTGGGCCGTCAAGTGCCGATTCCGAATGCTATGCAGGTCTATACGTCTACTATGCTGATTCCAGCCCATACCATCAACTCACATCGCCTGTAATGTGATCTTTCAAAAACGAATGTGGGTTTATTTCGAGTTCCCCTTTCCCTCGATATATAAACACATTGGATGTCACATCCAGACTGAATCGGGACTCGTCTGTAAATAAAATTTAACTCCAACCACGTTGTTTCCAATTTCGATGTTCAGGTGCCCACCTTCTTTGGCTCACACAATTGCTTGAGGATAACTGAATACAGACCATTGGCTTGCGTGCATAGAGACCACCCTGCTAAGTATATTTCGGACTGTTTGGCTGGACACCCTTCATCCTGTGGCCAAGAACAACTGTGTTTGCAGCTGGGTAGCACTGCCTGTTCCGTCTCGACGAGCTGCTAACAGGATATATCAGTCGTCAGTTTCTGTGGTAGCACATGGCCGACCTTGCCCTGCTCGACGTCTAACCTACAATCACAATATTGTAAATACAGAGGCAGTATTCGAGATCACATGCATTTATAATTTTTTGCATATACATAAAATAATATAGAAAAAAATATGTCTTCATCTCATACTTCAGATATGTAATCACTGAAATGAAACAGACGTGAATTAGTACCAAAAAATAGTCCCCAGAAAGTTTGAAGAAGGTGTAAACAATTTCTTTGTAAATAATGAAAAATGCAAACTTGAAACCTTCGTCATTAAATACTTACCTTTGCTTATCGATTCCACAACATAACTGTGTATCGTTAAGTGATGTCTTCTATCGACAATATTAAGAAACATAAGGTATGTCATTTTACCTAAGTATGTCATTTTGGGACCGTTTTCCCTATCGCTAGGAACAATGAAATTATTACTTTTAAAACAGAATTCCGTTATAAAAAGGTTCCGTTTTCACAAGGTTTACTGAACAAAATACAGTAAAACTTATGAAACAAAATCCCTAAAAACCGGAAAAAATTCCGTTTTAGACAGATTTTCGCCTTAGGGATTTAGATTTGTAAGGATTCCTTTTGGAGGGGCTATAAAATTTTCCGCTATAGACAGGTTTTGTCTTCACAGATTTTACAGTTTTATGTTCCATTCGATGCAGACTAATGAATACAAAATTTAAGAGAATGGGAGTAATCATGAAAAATGGGGACTTTTGACGTCTCTCGCCGTAGTGACGCTGGACAGGTCTAGAAAACCTTGCAAATCGGGAAACTGGCAACACTAGTCCAGACGCAACTGAAATACATACTCCTGTACGTTTTAAACCTTTATGTCCCAAATTTTAAAATAGAGAAAATTTCATGTTCTAATGTATTCTTCCTGAATTTTTGAAAATTTATTTGAAGATTTAAACAAACAATTAATAAATTTAAAATGATATTGCTAATTAAATTTAATCAACGAAATATTTATTTAAAGGGATTTTGTAGAATATTGGCAACTCCACTCAAATCAAATATTAAAAATAAATTAAAGTATTTTATAAAATTAGGAAATGTACAAATATAATGTCCTTACAGTAAAAATATAGAAACATTTAAGAACTGAAACTTTCTACCCATAATCTTCCAACATTAAGAAAGCTGAACAGATACAAATGAAAGACAAATCATCCTTTTAAAAACATTTTACTTTTCCGCAACAAATCTTTTGAAACTACATTAGAAGATTTACACAATAATTTAATAAATTATAGAAAGATTTTGTCAATTGATTCAAAGGATTCCTATCAAAATTAATTAATTAATTACAAATTATTAACAACAAAATTAATAACAAAATTAATAGATCAAAATTAATTAATTAAATTTGAATTTATAGGGGTTTTGTGCAATATTTATAACTCCACTCAAATCTTTTATTTAAAATATTTTTTTTTTAGTATTTTATAGAATTAGAAAATGTACAAATATAATGCTTATACAATAGAAATATAGAAATATTCCCGAACTGAAACTTTTCTCCCACAGTCTTTCAGTGTCAAGAAAGTTGAAAAAATGCAAATGAAAAAGAAATCATCCTTTTAAAAATACTTTTGTTGTGTGTAAGAAATAAAGCTTTTGGAACAAGATAAAGTAATGTATCTACAATTCATTGTAAATTATATTTCTGCTAATCGATGTACTAAATTAATTTTATAATACTTTTTTTTAATGTTACTTTAAAGTGCCGTAAGGGCATAAAGAGTTAAACGCTCCTGTACTCCGCTCACTTGTCTGCAACAGGTAATAATTAACGCGCGATTGAATCTTTTTAAGACCCCCTGTATAGCATACAAAATATACTTTTGAATAATAATACTTGAAAGAAAATTTATGTATATTGTGAGGCATTTGAAATGTTCTTACCGTGCCAAACCTAACCTGTGCTATTCCTGGAAAATGTCTCTTCTTACTTATAAAATGGCAATTTCTTTGCATCATTTAAAATTTAAATAAAATATATATCCTTTGGGAGCTTTTTATAGATTAATAAGGAAAACAGATTACTGCTAAGACGACAAATAAATAACGTTTTAAAGATTATTTGTAAGAAAAGAGAGAAGTAAGAGTATGTTATATTTATAAAACTTTTTTTACTATTACCGTCAACATCTATCTTTTTTATTTCTGCGTGGGCATAGGTCTGCATTTCTTACCTGAACAAAAGCCTTTTTAATAGAATCGTAGGTGGCATTTAGAAGCAAGATCGGGCTTTTCGTTCGATGACATTTCAATAAAATGTGGAAGACACCCACTCACTTAAAACTGATATTTCACGTAATATATATGCGGGCGTAATACATTTTTTTTCTTTTTTTTTAGCGTACAGCCTTGCTTCTAATAAGAATTTATTATATTACTATCAAAACCCGCGGCTTTGCTCGGGAAATAATTCAAATACGCCAAGTGGGATTTGCGTGCCTATTTTTATTAGAAGAAATTATATTGCTGTGTCATTTTCAAAATCTGTCCATGTTTTGGAATAAAAAAATCAAATTTTTAGAAATAATCAGAAAGTTTTAATGATTTTTAAATAATTACCTTACTTCATAAACATTAATATACAAGCATCAGCAGAGACCAAATTACTAATTTAACGTTTTAAAACTAATTTTTAAATTTTAATGCACTTGGTATAATGCATAAGTGAGCACAGTAATGACAGCTACGGTAATAACAAATTAAGCAAATATTTTAATTTTTTCCCAAGCATAAATGGCAGCCGTTATATATTCGGATCCATACAATGATTTTCTATTTCTTATATAATAAAGGCAAATTAAGAAATAAAAGTAAATTTAATTATCAATTAGAATTGGGTACGGTAATGACTTACAAAAGAATAATCACCAAAACATTCAAAGCCTTTGCTTGTTTTATAGAAACTATAAAACTATTTACTCTATTCACCTAAACCTGATAACAAGTTGACTTTTAAGAAGTATTTTTGCCCTGACAAAAAGGCATGTGCTGCCCTCTAAAAAATTCCAGAAGAACTCTTTGTCAGAAGCATGGCAATGACACTCTTTCTTGGGACACGGTTTAAAAAAATTATTGAGGATTATAGATTTAATTAATGAAAATAAATATTTTTTTTTAATCAGTAGTATCTTAATAAATAAAAATATACAAAAAAATATAACCATCTGTTTTAAATAGAACTTAGTCAAATCTTTACCTAATAAATTGCTTGTTGGGACAACTTACGGTACTGACATTTTGACTACAAAAGAATATATTTCTTATTTTTAAATTTTTTATAAATAATAATATATTTGTAAATTATCATTAAAAAACATGATAGTTAAAATGTAATAATTAAAATTATAATATTTAACTATTTTCTGTGCAAATGTGAAAGGACAGTAAAACACGACACAGTTTGAAAATCACCCTGTTGCTGATAATTCAAAAATTACTAATTAAGCTTCAGTTTAGACGAAAATGAGACTTAAATTAATGAGTCGAACTGAAACTAATTCTAAATAAAGGATAATTTAGAATGTATTTTGAAGCTTTTACGCTCATTTCAGTATTCATTTGAAGTTTTTAATATTTTAGAAGCTGTTCTTAGCACGCATTTATATCATAAAAGTAACCATCATGTCATATTCGAAGCATCTAGGCTGAAGTTCTATCACACCCCTGGTGATAGTGGCACCAACCTAAAATATAGCTTATGTTGGAGCAAAAACCGTCACCATCAATTAGAAAACATTAGTTTTCAAATAGGTTTGCTATTTCCCGAGATTCTATAGAAAGCGTAATTTTGAAATATTTAGAATGCTTATCGCTCATTTTATCCTTTAAATTTCGAATCTTTCAGAAACCGTTTTTGGAGAGCATTTATAACTTATAAGTAACTACCATGACAAATTTTAAGTTTCTGCCTTTAATAATTCAAAATAGAAAAGTTTAGAACATTTAGAATCGTAATTTAGAACATTTATAAATCGCGTTTCGAATATTTCATCTTTTTAAATTTAAATTTTTTTTCAGCTGTGCTTATAGATAACGTATATATTATAAAAAAACTATCATACTAAATTTCAAGTTTCTATCTTTAACAATTCCATAGAAATCGCAATTTAGAACATTTTTAGAACGCTTTTTTTCGCCTTTACAAACCTTTTAATTTTCGAATTTTGTAGAAACTGTTCTTAGAAACCATTTACATCTGATAAGTAACTACCATATCAAATTTCAATATTCTAGGCCCTGCTGTATCACAAAGCTCAGTTGTAGAGCTTTTTTTTGCTCCTGCACACCCTGGGGGTAGTGGCAACGACCATTTTGCCACCATTACTTTTGAAATCGGTTTGGTAGTTCCAGAGATTATCTCCTAGAAACAAACAAAACGTTACTTTTTTTCCCGTCTGCCAAGAGGGTTATGTGTTTGACGCGTATCTAGGTATGTGGATTTCTTTATACCCTCGAAACATCCCCACGGCTGTATGGATTTTAATGAATGAGGTCTCTATCAATTTGCCTTAACCGTCCGATGGTTATAGACTAGATTTTGTTTTTATAAATTCAAAATGGTGGCTATAAAATATAAAATGGCGATAGAGACGAAAAAACTTTTACGCACCCTATTGAGTGGCATATCATTGGATAGGTCTTTCAAAATGAAGACTATGTTTCATTGACTATTTTACAGTCAGAAGCTACGTTTAAATATTACACAACCTGGAAGTTGTGTAGGTAGGATATCTAGCATTGCTGCAACTCTAACATTCATAGACATCTATACAGGCCTCATCAAAACAGAGTTCATAGATAGGAACTAACAATTAAACACAACTTAAAAATCATCAATACAAGTAAGTAAAAAAATAGGTAAGTAATATAAAAAATAGTTTCACATTGATGAGAAATAATTAATTAGTTCGCTTTTTACGCAGTCGGTTTTTTTAATTAAATTTTTACTTGTTATAATATTAGCATAGATTAATAACTATAGGAGTTTCTCTGGTCGGTTTTTCTGAATCGAACAAAGGGTTAGGGGTCCTGTTGACATCGGTAATACTTCACTGTAATAAAAGACAAATGTTTCTTTATCTAGGAAAATATAATATAAACACAAATGAAATTGCATAATAACATCCTCAGAGTTACCTTCAATTGCGAAAAGCGTTTTCTTGCCTTTAGTAACCTTAAAAATCTATATGCTTTTGAGATTTAAAGAAGCATTTATAAAAACAAAGTTTCTTTTGCTGCCACTGCTTTTCGGAAACGTTTCCGAGTAATTTTTAGACTGCATTAAACCGTTTTCTTAAACCGGAATATCCCAGTCCTCCATGTTTTCGTATCTTTGGGTGCAGGAAAATACAATTGTAAACTTACGAGTCAGCCGCTAAAATCGGGTTTTAAGGTGTTTTCCATTAAGATATGACTTTATCGACCAACTGCGTTTTAATATGTGAATCGAGGCTTAACCAGAGTTTGGTGATATATATCAATGGATATATATCTTGATATATATCATGATATATATCCAATATTTATTTTCAAAATATCATCAAGTTTCATATTTTCGACATTTTCATATATTTGGCACTAATTTTCAAAATATTGCGCATGATATTTTTGATATTTTCAGTCAAAACAAGAGTAAATGATTTTTTTTTACTTTTATTGATTGTATTACTCTGTGGATAAGAAAATTTGCTTTGGCAGGCCGTTTTCAGCTTCCTGAACCCCCCCCCCCCCACCCCCACCCCCCTCCATATAAAAATTCTTTTCCAAGCTTTACCGTTTGGAGCTGAATATTTAAATGAAGAATCAATAATGACGTGGGACAATATTTAATTAAAACAGCTATTGTAATATAAACTGTCTAATTTCGAAAAGTTATTTACAGCATCATTGGAATATTTTCTGGTTTTGGTTTTCTTTAGTTTAAACTAACTGGTTTAGAGAATGAAAAAGCACACAAGCTTAAATTTTATGTTAAATTTTTGAATAAAAACAAATTATTCTGTATATAATTTTGTTGTATAAAACGCAAAATTTCCTGGAAACGTGATAATTAATCCCATAGTTTGTTTTTTGTGAGTGTAAAATAAAAAAATAAAAAAATAAATAAAAAAAAATGTGTCTTTTCAATTACTTGATCTTCAATTTTGTTACGCAAGTGAAAAAAAAAATACATTTAGAATATTGTTTTATCAAATTTTCATGCTAAATGCAATATGTTTTAGTTTCTAACTTATATTAGGTCTGAAAATTTTTATAATTATCAATAAAAGAAAATAAGTTAAAACTGGTGTGAATGAATAAAAACAAAAAAACTTCTTAAAACACCATCAAAAATTATTAAATGCGCTAGGTCTTTCGAAAGATCTGAGTCTTTCTTCATCAGGCGCAAAGAAGACGTCCTTCTACTATGAAAGCAGCAGGAAAACTGAAATGAGAGATAAGGGAAAGGAAACAAGCTGAAGAAACAGCCAATAGGAAGATAGAAATGAACAGCCAATAGGAAAGTAGAAGACAACAGCCAATCACAAAAGAGTATAATCAAAACAAAAGAACACAGAGTAGGAGGAGCAAAAATTGGGAGGGAGAAAATACAAATAATTAAAAATGGGAACACATGAAAAAAAAAGAGACTAATATTAATTAATACAAAAATAAATTAAATGGTAGTACTGAAAAGGTTTTTCCAAGCTGCAGAGAGCATTGTGGAATCAGAATGCTCTCATGATCAGAATCTTTCTTATGTTTTGATTATACTCTTTTGTGATTGGCTGTTGTCTTCTACTTTCCTATTGGCTGTTCATTTCTAACTTCCTATTGGCTACTTCTTCAGCTTGTTTCCTTTCCCTTATCTCTCATTTCCGTCTTCCTGCTGCTTTCATAGTAGAAGGACGTCTTCTTTGCGCCTGACGAAGAAAGACTCAGATCTTTCGAAAGGCCTAGCGCATTTAATAATTTTTGATGGTGTTTTAAGAAGTTTTTTTCTTCTAATTACAATAAGTTGACTATTTTAAAAATATCGGACATATATATCGAAAATATCGGATATATATCGAAAATATCGGATATATTACAAAATATCGGATATTTTGGATATTTTCGAGAACATCATGATATTTACGAACCCTGGGTTTAAGTAATTCTGGAATTTTAGCCTACAACTTAGTGAGGTGATTGTTTGTGCTGCAACCTCCCAGTCTATTATACAGCATGAGCGCTTATGGGTCATGCGGAGGGCCCATAAACGTAATTTGTACCGGGTCATTCCATAACAACAATCTCAGCGATCGGTCCGCGGGCCACATGTACCTCGAGGATCTTTTATGTGCGGCCCGAGACAAACAATCATTATAATAAAAAGCTAAAATCTTAAACAACGTTTCTACTCACCAATAACGTACAGAACGATAAAAAAAATACCCATACGACCGTTTCGAGGATTCCTCGATCCCCTTCGTCAGTGAAAGAAAAAAAAAGGAATTGAAATGTGTTCGAAGAACCCTTCGGTTATAGCACCGTGAACTGGCTTATGGATTGATTGAAAAGGCAGAAGCAAGAGTTTATATATCCCAAACAAATGACGTAATTGAACAGAACTAACTGAAAAAGAGTCACTGCGCAGGATCTCTCCACACTGGTGAAAAAAAAGGGTGGCTGGTCATATCATTTACAAAGGTGGAAGTATGTTTATGAATATAGTGAGTTTCGTAAAAGTCTAGATCAAAAACTGAGTTACATTTTTGAATATTTTTTGCCTCTGGATTATTAAACTGGTAGTTGAAATTCCAACAATGTTTCACTCTTGTAGATTTTTCAATTTTCTGCTTTCTAACGTAATTCTGGTGTTCTTTCAGCGTAATTCCAAGTGCACGCTTCGTCTGCCCAATGTAAGAGAGACCGCACTCACAAAAGATTCTGTAAATGCCCCAGGTATTATGATCGTATATAGGATCTTTAAGATTGCAGAAAGAAATTTTATTGATTGGAGAGAAAACAACTTTAAAACTAAATCTTTTGAGAATACGAAATATTTTTGTACTGATTTTAGGAAAATAAGGTAAGACAATAACAGTTTTAAATTCTTTATTTGCTGGAACATAATCGGTGATTATCTTAGGTTTAGATAAAATGCGGTTAATGATATTCAAACTAAATCCACGATCGATGGCAAATGCTTTTATATAGTTAATTTCACTATTAAATAAATCAGAATTTAGACAAATTTTACGTGCACGGAAAATAAGAGTATTGAAAGCTGCAAGTTTTGAATTGGGGGATGACTGGACTTATCCCTCATAGCATGCATGGTCACAATGACGTCATTGTGACGTCACTGTAAGTCACTGTGGTCACATCACATCTGTGACCAAAATGCCACCACTCAGTCATGTCACATTGTGACTGAGTGTGAATTTCTTAGAAAACTTTAAAAAATTACAAAAATTCTTCTAAACATGTTATTTACTGTAAAAAATATTTTTCTTCCAATTATAAAAAATATTGTGACGTCACTGTTATGTCACTGCATGTAACGTATGTCATGTCACATATGGGGCGAAAAACCACCATATTGTAAACTCACAGTGTGACAAAAATATGCATTTCAGAAAGCTTTGAAAGTGATAAGAAATATTTTAAACAGTACTTTATAGGCGTCATAATGCATTTTGGAGCTTGAATCGGATTGATTTTGTAGTATACTTTATTAAAAGAAATAAAGTCACTTTTATACTTTCAATAATATTTTCCTTTTCTGTTAATGTTTAACTAGTTTAAGTCACTCTTTAAAAATAAATGTTGATATTTGTTTCTGACTTTTTTAATAAATTTAATATTTTCTGAATATAAAAATATATACATACAAAAAACTATGCAAAACGCGTGACATATTTATTCATATTTTGATTTTTCCCCCAGAAATTTTATAAAAAAAAAATAGTTATTGTACAAAGTGTTTTATTCTACAGGAAATTAATATAGAAAAAATTAAAATATTATAAAGAAAAAAACTTTCTTTCCCTGATAACTTTTTTTTAACATATTTTGTATTTATTACATGTGATACAAACTTTAACTTTTTTTACAAAAGGCCTTGCATTATTGTATTGATTTTATATACACTAGAAATTTAAATAATGTTTTATTTTATATACCCTAATCATGACTAACACAATTTTTTATAATTTACGAAAAAGAAACTTTACAATCCATTTTTACTTGAATTGTTTCGAAATTGATTAAAAGCAAAAGAGCACAAAAAAAATATTCAAACAGAAAATTTTAATTAGACACGCTCTTGTATAAGTATTACGCATTTAACTTGCAAATCTACGATAACAAATAAACGAAAAAAAAATCTGCTTGCAAATTTTGTTTTCTGCAGACGATAACAAGAGAAAACACAGTGTATTTCTTCATTCGAACAGTGGCAGCATCTAAATAATAGTTGCTGTGTTATGAATGTGTGCAGTGGGCACGGATTTTTTTTTAATTTTACAAAAGTTATACAGGAATACGGTCAAGAGATATTTTACATAAAATATTTGTCCGAAAAATGACAATGTAAAGTGATCGGTTAATCTCAGCTGGTCAAAGTATTGCATTCGGACATAATTCTTCCAAAGAACTTCTATTTGGATTACCAAAATTTAATTACACAGGACGATGTCAAGAAGAAATAAGTGAGAAAAAATGATTTTTCTTCCTTTCTTTTATTACGATTTCAGTTAATTTCATATAAAAACAAGATATAAAAGCAATAAACATCATTAACTTTTATCAATTCACTAAAATTTAATAAATTTAATGTTTATTTTTTTGAAATAAAAAATAGTATGTCAACGATTTTAATTAGATGGTTAAAATCATTTACTTAAACTGCATTTTAATCACATTTATTTTCCTTTTTTGAAACTATCTGGTTAAAATCACATTTTCGTAAGTTAAAAAAATGTATAATCAATAAATAATTAGTAAATATTCGAAGCTAATTAAATTACTGAATAAAAAAGCTTTTTATAGAACAAAACTTTTTGCATGCTTAAACTTTTAATTTTGCGTTAAGTAATGTTCCGAAACATTTTGTATTGCATACTTTTATTTTAAAAATGGACATCTGCTCAAAATATGGACTTATAATAAATAGAATTTGTAGACAGAATTGAACACAACCGTGTTGTATATCTGCAACAACCCAGAAGTCAAAGTTACTTATTCAGAGTGTTTAAAAAATGATTTTATTTATTACTGCTTCCAACTTCCAACACAACAGTTAATATAAATTGCTCATAGAATTTTCAACCTACAGCGATACGGTGATTAATCTTTCACATCAAAGTTTTATTTATCATTTGAGCAGTTTCACATCGTTATTGCTAAAAGCAACTTATTAAATTTTATAAAATTAAAAAGTCTGTTGATGCCAAAAATATATTTTTACAAAAGTAAATTCGTATTCTTTACAATTTTGTGTTAGAAAATTGACAGTATTATAAGAAGTATGGTAATTTTATGTTTATTGCAAATATAAAAAATATACCGTTTAGCGAATAATTTTGTATGCCTATTTTTTGTTTTTATATGCTTAATATGATGCTAACATCCCAGTAACATTGGCAGCTTATGCCAAACGCCCCTAGTTCGAATCCTGACCTGGACACGTTTTCATTCAGTTGGAAATATTACAACAAAAGAAAATTCTGTTTCAACATCAGCGTTATTGGTCAGAAATATTGGCAGTATGTACAGTTTTAGATAGGTGCTGATACCTTTGGATATTAAAGTAAGCAAAAGCTTTTAAGTTTTTAAAGAGGGTGCAGAAATACTTAAAGACAAAAAAGTTTGCAATAACCTACTACAAAATGAAAGAAATAAATTTTTTTTTCTTTTCGCCTGGCCCACCACAGCAACAGAAAATAGTCATTGTGTGTCAGTTACGAATACAATTATAGCTGTGGAATTTTCAGCATGTGGAGGAGAGAAATGTATAATATTTTTGAAAGGGAATATTCTTCAAATATTGAAAACAACACAATTTGTTACAGTTGTAAGATATGTGATGAAAATTTAATTTTTAACTTTAATTTAGAAGAAAGTCTCTATACCGTATGCGACTATTTTTACATATTATACAGTATTTGTTCATAAATTGTGAGTATGCGATTTTAGGCCTCCAAATCTATTCTAACTGAAAGATGATATGCAGTAAGTATAATTTCAGACGACCCTGTTTTTTTTTTTTTTTTTAATTGTTAGATTTTCGTCAAGAGAAGTTAAATAGCCACAGGATCATCACAGTGTTAAGAGGCTACTTCAGTCAAGCGAAAAGACCCGTTCACTAGTGCTAATCCTATGGAAGAAATTTAAAAGGTATCTCGGTTGCATTTCAATATTTTTAATTGATTTTTTTACATAGGATAGCTGAGGTTGATCTGTACAAAGGCCCTTTCTTACTTTTTCGATTTTGTTTACAGACATTTTTAATGAGGACACTTTCCCTTTCGGAACCAGTTTCGATAGTGAAAGCATCCTCTTGAAAAATATCTGCAAACAAAATCGAAAAAGGAAAAAAGGGACTTTGTACAGATCAACCTCAGTTATCCTATGCAAAAAATCATTTAAAAATATTGAAATGCAACCGAGATGTCTTTATAAACGTTTTCCATATGATTAGCATTACCGAACGGGTCTTTCCGCTTGAGTGAAGTAGCCACTT